>OZ007590.1:414904198-415314198 GCA_963931845.1 Maratus michaelseni | reverse complement strand
AATTGATATTCAGAAGTTTCTTCATTACCATAGGAAACGAACAGTTTATAATATGTTTAATAAGAGGCATTGCAAGGGCATTATAAGAGCATTATAATAAGAACATTATTGAAGAGCATTATAATAAGAGCATTATTAAAGAGCATTATAATAAGAGCATTATTAAAGAGCATTATTATAAGAGCATTATTGAAGAGCATTATAATAACTTTAATATAATATAAAATATAATTAAACCATTCATAAAATTAAAATATAAAGGTTAGAAATATTTGATATTATAGCATATAGCTGTTTCCTGATTTCTTAAAGTCAAGCAAGATAATTTAGGAAACAGAACGTTTTAGAAAAAAATCATTAGTCATTAATCGTAGCCTCCAAATCTATAACTGTATATGAACAATTTAAATGCATATGATACAATTTACAGTATTTAACCGATGCATATTTGATAACCTTTTTTGATTAATTGTAACAATATTTTAAAGCATGAAGAAAAATAGAAAAAAATACTTATAAATTTATTATACCTTTGGTGAAAGTTAAAAACTAGTTAATAATAATGATAAAGGTTAATTTTTCGCACATTTTGACGTGTTTAAAACCATAAGTTATTTATTACTTGAAACTATCTTCCTTGACAATAAACTTTCCTGTTTATGTTTCTTTAATTTTTAAAAATAAAACAAGATTAGTGAGGCTTCTTACAAAACAAAATGACGATAAAAGTACGAAGAAACAGTTGAGGTCCGATTTAAATTTCAATTAAACACTCCTAAACTAATTCCTAAGTAACAAATAATGAATCACTTTAATGCTAATCTCCTCAATATATTTTATTGCATAGTAATAATAGTAGTGCATAAAAAAGTTTCTGTTTTTTTTAAATCGGAAATGTGCATGGCTCCAAATTTATTATTATTATTAACAAGCATATGACTTAACGACTCTAAAAACGACATTTTCAAAACTGAGCAAAAAATACTCAAATCTGAGTGCTGGTAAGTTCTGGGCCTCCTAATTGGAGATGGTTACTAATGCCCAATTACATAAACTCCCTACATTAGTTAAAGGAAGCACGGGTTAATGCTTCTTCCGGAAACGCTGGGTGTTGGATTATCAGGTTAAAGGTGTGATCGTGGCTTCTGGACGTCGGTGAAAATTTATAATGATCCCATAAAAGTTACCCATATTATTGAATTAAATTAACTACTCTAGTAAAAAAAAAGATCAGATTATTACGTTGTGATTATTTACGCCGCCCTACGTCTTATGAAGCCGGACTAGATAAAGTATATAAATCCCTAACCTCTCATAAATTATAAACTAGTCCTCCTGATAAACCAACTAAAATTAATAAACAATTAAATTAAAGAAAAAGAAGAAAAACACTACTCGATGACATATGAGTGTTAACCCATATAAATTAAATACAAAGAGTTAAAAGTAAACGAAAAAACATTTATTTACATATCTATTTACAAAGACATAAAAAATAGAAAACAAACATCCCTAACAGAATGTTAAATTTTAAGTATAAAAAATAAGATGAAACAATTGAATACTCATTAAAAGAGTTAGTGAGTCTTTTTCCGACTCGCACTACCGCACTTACGTGCATTAATTATATTTCAGAGAAGGAACAATTTCTCTACATTTACTAAAGTACCTCTACCAGTATTTATTTATTATTATACACATTCAATATGAGGGAATAGTAAACTACAGATACCTGTACCTTCAGAGTACTTCTGGTCTGCATTGTTAGCAATAGTCTACCTCCACGGGATAGGCAAAGATCATCTGTTAGGTCATTCTTTTGTCTTTTGTCGCCACTACACCATTTTTGGAACTATCTTCGTTTTTACACACTATCAGCACTCTACTCTTTCTTTTTAGATGTTACTTCCTCGGACAGGACGTCAGGTACTGGTCCTCTTCCAGATTTTCTCTTGGGGCTCACTTTTTTCTTTTCCCTCGTCACTGGGCCGTCTATTGGCTCCAGTGGTTTTGTAAAGACGTCTCCGCCCTCCTCTCTTATTGGTTTTGCTAAATGTTATTCAGGACCACCTAGATGGGGTCCTAAATTGTAAATTTGCTATGCACTTCCAAACAGCTATAAATTTTTCAGCTCGTAAATTTTTTCTCCGTAAAAGATGTCCTTGTTAGATCGCAGACCAGTGTCTCCGAAAGTAATAAAACTACTCTGGGTGGTCGTTTCTATTTTCCCATACGAAAAAGAAACTATGTACACTAATAAAATAAACACTCCACAGAAATTCCTGGTTATACAATATATATACATAAAAAATACCTATTAAAACAATAAAAGTAAACTAATTTAGTCAGAAATTGGGAGGTGGCTCATATCTGACCACCATCCTCCCCCCCAAACAGAGAGCTGAACGGCTCACGTCAGCTGTCAGGAACACACTATGAAATTCAGTCCATTGTGTAGACCCATAGGACAGTCTCCATCCTCCGAAAGACCGGAAGAGATCCTAAAAAGTTTGTAAGAAATGTCTCTGTAACACTGGGCAGAGACGAGCACACAGAAAAGTTTTTTTTCCAGAATTGTCTCTATAAAACTGAGCAAAGACGAGAACACAGAAAAGTTTTTTTTGAGTTGTCTCTTATAAAACTGGGCAGAGACGAGCACACAGGAAAGTTTTTCAAGAGTTGTCTCTATAAACTGGGCAGAGATGAGCACACAGGAAAGTTTTTCAAGAGTTGTCTCTATAAACTGAGCAGAGACGAGCATACAGAAAAGTTTTTTTTTTTAAGAATCTGTAGGTGGGACCACAGAACGGTTTGTCTGTCGACCAGATTTACAGTCGCTTGTGGAGTCGAAGACAGGTGAACACATTCACGTACCCTATTCCCCTCTGTGTATAACCAATTTTGAAATAATAACTTTTAAAAATTAGCCAAAATCCATACCAAGCAAACGCAATTTTGAACTAAACTTTTAAAGTCTAAAAGCCTCAACACATAGAACAAAATACGGCTGGCACATACTTTTACATTGGAATCATACCAGTCATGACTTAATATACACCAAATACACTAAAAATTATATATATATACAAGGACGTGATACCCAGAAAGAGTTTGTACTGCATAACCTTCTATACATTGTAACATTTAAAAGAAAAGTGAAAATCCACATAATACATTAACGCTAAGTATATGAACACGTACAACACATTACAACAAAATTTCGTTCATATATTAGAGAGAAAAAAAATGTATTGTATGATAGAAATTACATTTATGAAATATATACATGTCCTACCGAGAGAATGTTCCCTTCTCTCCCACTTTAATATTACTTAAAAATTTTCTTTTTAAATTATCACCTAAGTAAAAAACACAAGAGAAATACATGTGAACTCTAGTTCACTTAATTATATGACCACGATCAAGAGTAACGACTTCAAAATCCAGCGGGAATAGTCTACACATGACAACGAAATCGACCACCTGAAGTCATGCTCTCCATCCTCTCCCAAGTGGAGGAAGGATCCGTGGAGAAAAAAGAGAAAAAAAATCTCGCTCTACCTTCGCTAACGAGGAAAAAGAAGAAACACATCGGAGACTCTGCGCCTCCCTTCTTGCCTAGCAACCGCTTGACCGGGGGTCGTGTGAAATCGCTAATCGACTCAACACCCCCTCTATTCCATCGATAATGAGTTGCTCCAACCCATGCTATAAGAGGAAATGACCACTTGGCGCCAGCTTCCGTCTGAAAATTTTGTCATCTCATCCTGTGAAAGACGTCGGATCGCCGCAAAATAAAAGGTACGTTACCATTTTGCCTTTATAAATTATCCTTTAGTCGTAAAACCTTTGAATAATTTTTCCCAAACTCTTGTCTGGAAAGAGCCCTAAACTTAACTCTAACCGTACCTAAATTTTGAGACAATTACTGCAAAAATAACCGACTTCACGAATAGAATTTATGTGAAAAGCTATCCAAATTCCTTTCTTTCGTTACAGGGGACTCACCGGCTACCGTGAAATCTCCTTGACTCGTTACAGAAGATGAAGAAATCACATTTTGGCGTGGTCGGACTGTTGGTAACTATAGCTAATGGTACAATTTTATTTACAGCTGTAAAATTTAATACTTCTGTCTGAATGTACGGAACGCATTTTGCTGCCATTCCCAAAATACTCCTTCCCGAAATTTAAAGCGTATGCTTCCCCTGCCTAGAGAAGAATTACTGCGAACAAGAAAAAAAAAAGTATTGGAAACGGAAAGGTCCCATAAATATGGCCAAGAAGAAAGAGAAAGGAAAAAAAAATATATTATTATCTCTCGATACTGACCCGCAAGAAAATGGATGAAAAAGGCTGTAGAAACCTGCTGTAACCGTAGGAAACAAAAAAGAAAAGAAAAGAAAAGAAAAAAACAAATCGACCGAAGAAAAACAATTTTTATTTTTTTAAATGGTTTAATTTTGATAAGCTAAAACTTGTGTACACCAATTTTACTTACGTGTCCTCATATGTTTTATGTCATATGTCAATTTATATAAATCATTTATTGTGAATTCCCTCTATTATTTTGTTTGTTTTATCATTTTAAGGACAGATGAAACAAGAAAAATGCTTATCTCCCCTCAAGAACACTGAGCTGTGCAGAGCCTCACCCGAGTCGCCTGTGGCCACAAGCTTAAAAAAAAAGCCCCGGTTGACCAGCAACCAGGAGTCAGAAGGAAAAAAAATAAAACCCAGGAAGCCCCACCAACGCTGCTACAACAGAGGGTAAGACATCTTCTACTCCAAAATTTAATTGTTACTATTGTATATATTTATAAAAATGTGCACTAAAAGGAAATATAATTTTTTTCTTTTTTTTTTTTTTTTTTTTTTTTTTTTTACTTAAATGTGCATTTAAATTACTAATACAGAAAGTTAATAAGTAAAAACCAGTGAATAAATCAAACTCTTAAGCAAAAAACAAAAAAAAACTGAAATATATGTATTTATTTATTTATTTAATTTTTTTTTGTTTTCAAAAATCTCCGAATACTATACCTTTCGGAAAATTAAAGAAGTGTGCAGAGCGTATACTAGCCTAGTATTACCACTAAATCAATGTCAATTTCAATACTTTCTTATAAAATACCAGTTTTATATTTGTACAACACTATGCAATTTACAAGTACAATGTAATTTTTTTTTTTGAAAATAATTATAATAAATATATTTTATACCGAAAAAAAAGTATGTTTTTATGATATAAGTTGTTCTATAATTAGAAAAAGAATTAATTATACCTACACCCGCGGTGTTGTGCTATGATATTTAAATACCATATTTACCTATCTTTCTAATGTATATAATATCTCTTTATAAAAGAGAAAAGAAAATTATATGTTTATCCTGATCGCTTGCATCCAAACCACTATTATATGTTTACTTTTGTTACCTAGATTCAGTGACATTACAAACCACAAAAAAAATTGTACTCTTTCATAAATACGCTTCTTAATACCAATAACCATTACCTTCTATCCCGTCGTAGTACTTTTGAAGGAATTTTGAAAATAAAAATATGTAACCGTAGTTTTAAGACTCTCCGCTAATAAACTCTTCTTCGTGTTGATCGATAAACTATCATGTTTGTTTACCTACTCCGTACCTAATCATGTACCGTATTGATTTATTTAATTTCGATTTTCAAAAGAAATCTACTTTTTATTTATTTATTTATTTATTATTATTATTTTTTCATATGTTTTAGTCCCTAATTACTATCCAAAAATCTCCTCCTGTCAACAATAATATGTATCAATATCTTCACACATCGTACCCAATTTTGCAAATCCAAGAAAAAAAAACATTGCTTTCTTATTACGTAAATATTCTATACACGAAAGAAGTACCTGACACTTATTCATTATGCCATAAAAGAAGTAAAAACTATTTTACATATGTACATATGCTTACTATTGTTTATATACTAACCGAAGTACCTGCGTAAGCAATATCCAACTACCTATTATTATTATTATTAAGTACAATCTTTGTACACTGGAGAAAACATTATGTAAAGTATATGTCCACATAAATAATAAGTTATAGTTGTTCTGTAAGCCACTGAAACCAGAAAGAGGATTCGCTCTTGGCTTCCCTCTTCAATCTCTGTCCCCCCCCCCTCCGCTGGCTGCAAACCCCTTGCTAACACATTTGCAAAAAAAAAGAGGGTTCTCCCCGAACAATGGAGGTCGGAGAAGAACGGCGCACGAAAACCAGTCTGTGCATTTGCATAAAAAAACAAACTACTTTTCTCTCCTTTTACTGCTCCGCGAACCTAGAGGAAAGAAAGAGGATGGCCCCAAATTCGCCTGCCTCTCCGGTGCGATTTTTTTTTTCAAAGCCCAGAGAAACGAAAACAAAACTGCATCGCAATTTTGAATACTGAGCTCGCTCTATCCGAAATACAGTTCTGTAAACGCCAACCATACTCATTCCTCACCGTAATAATAAATGATAATTGTTTTTAATCTAATAAAATGTAGTTTTTTCCTCACAGCACTCAGAAGCAGATGTCTGTCTATACGTCTAAGAATGTACAAGAAATTTTTCTTTATTATTATTTTATATGCTGTATATATATATATATATATATATATATGTCATCTAAACATATTTTACCTGTATATTATTAATAGTGCATTCATTATTACATTTTTTTTTGAAAGGCCCCCAACTATTTGTAAAATTTTGTCTATATATACACTTATTATTATTATTATATAGATATATTTTTTAATTTTCTTACAATACTGTTAAAATAGGTGAGGGGGAAAAAACCAATAGTATACAAAACTCCGAATTTCTAGAATATAAATTTATAAATACCTACTTAATAGAGAATAAAAAAGAAAAACAACGACTGAATGTTAATTCTTTGTATAAATTATTCTTCTTGAGTGTTCTCTGTGCTAGTTTGAGGCAAAGTAATTTTAACTTTTGGTTGCCAGAAATGGCTTATGTGGCGCTTAATTTTCTTAGCATGGGGTTCAATCATATGTTGAACCAAATAATTATTGTTTCTAAAAATCCTTACAACTTCATAAGGCCCTTCCCATGTTGATTCCAAGGCCCCCGGTTTTATAACTTTTTTTAGATAAACCTGATCGCTATGCTGTAATGTTTTGACTTTTTCAAAATCTTTGTTCACGTATTCACTCATAACGCGTTCCTGGTTGGCCAAGGACAGTTTTTGTATCTCTTTCATGTGTTTGATACGCTGTTTCACATAAGCTTGGGTGCATTTTTCATCGGAAGTATTCAGCGCTGTAAAATGATTCGATACCTCCCGTGCAAAAAAAAGCATTGCAGGCGTGTACCCTGTGGCCCGATTTATTGAGGTGTTGTAAGCCAATTTATAAAACGGTAAACGAATATCCCACTCTGCCGTTTTGTCACACATACTTTTTAAAGATGACTTTAACAATTTGTGACTCGCCTCCACAATTCCATTTGAATTAGGTTTGTAACAGCTTGTAAAATGTCTCTCTATGTTCAGTGCTTTTAAATACTGGCAATAAACGTCACTCCTAAAATAGGGCCCGTTGTCCGTCGTAATTGATTTAGGTATCCCGAAAGAGCTAAAATAGTTATTTAGAGCATTCAAAATTGTCTGCGCTTCTACTCCACGTAGAGGTATGGCCTCTAGGTACCTCGACGTCGAATCAATTATAGTTAGAATGAAGGAGTTTTTTTTAAATGTCGTATGCAGTTTGCCTACTATATCGCAATGTAGGGCTGTCCCTATTGGGGCATCCTTAATAACCTTTTGAATAGGTACTTTGATAGCTTGGTGTTGCTTATTTTTATTGCATGGGATACAACTTGTACAATAGCTCCTTATATCCTTGTACATTCTATACCAGAAAAACCGAGACTTTACAGTTTCGTATGTTTTCGGGAACCCGAAATGACTTTTATGCGCCTCTTGTATAATTTCAAAAACCAGACTATTAGGAGCAATGAGGAGTTGTTTGTCCTTATATTTCTGTTTTAAAATTAGTGCATTATTCTCATTTAATTCAAATTTTCGAGTATTTTTGTTTTGTTTATTATTTTCTATCTTCTTAATGATTATGCTAAGTTTTGCGTCTTTACGTTGCTCGACTTTCACATTCTCTTCTGAGAGATTAACATTTACTTTGAACAAATTATTATGAATTTTGGTTTGAGCCGAAATATTATTTATGTTGCGAGAGATGTAATCTGCCGGATTTTTCACACCCTCAATAAATTCAATTGAGTAATCAAAATCACTAAGCCTCATCAGCCATCTAGCGACAATGTCACTTTGATGTTCCAATTTTAAAGGGTGCGTGAGAGCTTTTGAATCAGTGAGTACTGTAAACTTCCTTCCTAGCAGGATATTTTTAAAATATTGAACAGCATCGTGGATTGCCAAAAGTTCATATTTAATGCTAGGGTATCTCTTCTCAGACTCTTTTAGCTTTCTCCCATAAAACTCTATTGGAATATGTTCCTCGCCTTCCTTCTGTGTTAAGACCGCAGACAAGGCGACTTTTGAAGCGTCCGTGATAAGAAAAAATTCCTTTTCGAAATTTGGGGGTTTTAATGTAGGATTGTCAATAATTGCTTTCTGAATGGCACAGAATGCTGCTTCTGTTTTGTCCGTCCATCTAAACTTAACTTTGTCTTTCGTAAGCTCGATCAAGGGGTCAACAATGTCAGAGTAGTGATGAATTAGCGTTCTGAAATAATTAGAAAGACCCAAAAGCGACTTAACTCCTTTTTTGTTCTTCGGTCTAGCTAATTTCTGTATTTTCTCCACATTTTTGGTTGATGGGGAGTACCCATTCTGATTAACCTTAAACCCCAAGAATTCAATTTCTTCTTTACAAACCTGCATTTTGCTGGGTTCTATCGTTAAATTATTCTCTATGAGTGCCTGTAAAACTTCTTTTAATAGCTGAGTCATACGTTCAACGGAATTCGCGGAAACAATGACATCGTCAATAAAATATCCGACTTCCTCCTTGTTAAAATGTCCCAATACTTTATCCATTAATTCGGCGAAAATTGTGGGACTTAATTTTAAACCGAAATTTAGCCTTACTGGGGCGTATTTTCCGTCTTCTGTAATGAAAGCCAATTTATCTCTATCTTCCGGGCGTAAATTTATTTGAAAAAAAGCACTATGCAAGTCTAACACAGTGTAAAACTTTTTACCGCTTATTTTTTGTAAAAGTCCTTTGATATCCGGTATAGCATATGGGTATGCCTCTAAGATTTCGTTTAGCAAACGATAATCCACCGCCATCCTATATTTAGGTTTCTGTTTATCTAAAGACTTCTTTTTTACAAACAATACCGGGAAAGCATAATGAGAATTACTTTTTTCGATAATATTCGCTTCCAGTAATTTTTTTATTTCCTCTTGTGCATATTCTCGCACCGTATGAGGAGTCTTATAGGGCTTACACTGTATAGGGTAGTCGTGATGTAATTTTATCTTTGGGACGACCAGAGAAGAACTACCCAAAGTTTTATACGATTTTGAGAAAGCCTGGGCGTGTTCTATTAGTACGGTTTCCATCTGTAATTTTATCTCCTCGGATAAATGAGCTAAATCAAAATCCTCTTTACTAAGTTCTGCCTCTCTAAGACTGCGTACTTCCTCGATGGTCAGGTTGTTTACCTGGTATAACGAACCCTGTTCCACATCGTCTAACTCCTTTCCCGACTTTGCATCGAATTGTGTAGTAATTCTACCCAAATTTGCATTTGCCTGTATGACTACTTTTTTATCTGATACATTCTTTAAAATTATATTTATTGTTTTACTCTTCGTTACCTGGTGTATTGAGTCTTCGCATGTAAAACCCCTTTTTATTCTATCTGGCTCGAATAAGATATCATTTTCTGGGTCTAACTCTTCCGAAAAAGTTAAGGTGACAATTTTTTCACCCCCCGGTGGTAAAAATACTCTTCTCGTTGCTCTAGCGACAATCAACTTATTTTCCTTAGTTTTTTTTCTACCATTGTCCATATTATTTTTTTGCTGTTTATTGTTTTTCTGCGTGCTTGAGGCGTTTATCTGGCACCCCTTTTCCTCGTCTTCTTCCTCATCTATTGTAATTGTAGTGTTTTTTATTCTTAAACAATTTTGTTTTAAATCAAGCACCATCCTATTATTTTTTAAAAAATCGTAACCGAGTAGCATGTTGTAATTTCCGCTAAAATTGTTACTCGTGACATAAAATGTACCCGAAGTAAATACATTATTTAGTTTGAATGATATTTTAATACACTGTTTAAATGGAATATTTACTCCATTAAAAGATCTTATACGAATTCTATTTCCTAAAAATTTCATTTTAACCTGTTTTTCTTTTAAAATATCAAATAAATCACATGAAATTAGAGACACCGCTCCGCCGCTGTCCAAAAGACCCTCTACATTAACCCCTTCGATTTTAAATTTAATAAAAGGAAGGTTATTACTATCTGCGCCCTTTACGCTAGCAATCACTCGCGTATCCGGGGATCTGTTACGGGGCTTTTCGACCTCTCTCTCGCTATCTACAGACCCCCTCTTCCATTTCCCGGGTGAAAACCTTTCTTTTGATATTTTCCATTTTTCCGATAATTATTTCCTGCATTACTGCTCCCCTCATTTCTTCTGTTTTGTTGACTTTCGTAATTTTGGGTGTTAGGGAAATTTGTATTCTGAACTTGAAAATTCCCCCCAAAATTCGGGTAATTAGCGCCCGTACGTTGAACAAAATTATTCTGAGGTGAGAAACCATTATAAGGATAAGGATTTGTAGTAAATTGAGGCCCTGGAGCCGGTGGCAGCGAATGAAATGTGGAATTAGGATTATAATTTGGCATGAAGCCATACCCTTGAAAATTATCCGTAAAATTTGAAGGGTGAGCCCCCGGAAAATCTACCTGTTTGAACTTAGGAAAATTCGTTCGAAAATTCTGTTTATACTCAGATTGCTTAGAAAATTTATATCGACAATTTTGTGTCGTGTGGTTGCTGCGTTTGCAGATCTCACAGTACTTGTCTTTAACAAAAGTACTCTTTTCGACTTTATTTCGTTGCGCTAACTTTAAACTTTCCAATTCTAACTGCAACTTAGCCATACTCTCGGCTTGCAATTGATTTTGCTTAATTAGGCTTTGACACAACTCCGCGGTCCCATCCTTACTTACGTTGTTTACCTCTGCAAAATTTGTAGAGTTAATTGCGGCTTCCATAATTAACGCTGCTTCCGTTGCCTCAGAGAAAGATTTTACCGCACGCTTTCGAATTTCAAAAGAAATATCGGTTTTGACTGCATCCATAAACTTATGCAATTTCATAAGTTCGAAAAGTTTTTTCGCGTCATTCTTATTTGATAATCCAGAAATTTCAAAAAACTTCACTGCTTCTATATTAAAACGAAGAATAAAATCACTTATCGACTCCGTTGGACCCTGTTTTAATTTTGAAAAATTCTCGTGGGCTTCACCAAAGGAAAGTTTGGAGCCGAAAGCATTCAGAAGTTTATCTTTAAATTTTTCATAATTAGTTTCGGTATGTAGCTCCGCATCTGATATTAGTTTCTCGCGAGCTAAGCCGGTTAGTTTAGATTTTAGGATAATTAATTTGGCTTCCACAGGAATTGCTGCTTGTACAGCCGCTTCATCAAATTGAGTAACGTAGAAATTTATATCATTTTCCCGTTTTGCATCAAAAGCGGGGATACAATTTAGTAAATTGTCCATTTTAGGGGTATTATTATCCGTATTTAGAACTTGAGAATTTTGAAGTCGTGTTCTTGCTTTATACAAAAAACTGTTAAACTCCGTAGAAGAACGCTTATTTCGCTTAAATTTGCTACCCATAAAATTTGTACACAAAATTTATATTGATCAAATTTCAAGGTTTTACGCATATAAATAGCTTCTACAAATTTCAAGAAATACAAATACACAAAATACTTATGATACAGAAAAAATCTTTCATAGTAGTAATTTCACTTTTGCACCTAGCAATCTGTACTACAGAAATATTATTTAGAATAATATATAAATACAGAAATATTACCTAAATTATTTGTTTTGTGTGCCAAGCACTACATTACACTACCTGTTTTATTATTTGTCATTTCCTTTACTATTTGTAAAAACACTTGTAAACAGAAATTATTATTATTATTTTTTTTTTCAACATAGCATAATTACCCCCAATTTGTAGTACTGCGATCACAAACTTATCTATTTACTTAACATATTTTATTTATGAAAAAAAAATATATATATATAAGTATCATTTGTACTACTCAGTAATTTTCAATAAATATTGTCATGACTGTGGAACTATGTGCCAGCTATACTTGACATAGAAAATGAGAGAAATTGTCCTTAAAAAAATTATTTAATTTATTTATTTATGTTAAAAAAAAACTAAAATCAAGAATTTTAGACATCGAGTAGATAAAATAATAGTTAAATTTTGAAACATATAAAAAAAAATTACTTTAAATACAGTATTAAAATTATAATCTAAGAATATTCATAATAATAATAATAATCATAATACTAGTAATAATAATAATAGAAAAAAAACCCCGTATTGTAACCATAAAATTAATGAAAATAATAACCTAGGCTTTAAAGTTGGCAAAGGTCACGTCACCATACAATTCCCGGGGCTAATGCTGGTAAGTTCTGGGCCTCCTAATTGGAGATGGTTACTAATGCCCAATTACATAAACTCCCTACATTAGTTAAAGGAAGCACGGGTTAATGCTTCTTCCGGAAACGCTGGGTGTTGGATTATCAGGTTAAAGGTGTGATCGTGGCTTCTGGACGTCGGTGAAAATTTATAATGATCCCATAAAAGTTACCCATATTATTGAATTAAATTAACTACTCTAGTAAAAAAAAAGATCAGATTATTACGTTGTGATTATTTACGCCGCCCTACGTCTTATGAAGCCGGACTAGATAAAGTATATAAATCCCTAACCTCTCATAAATTATAAACTAGTCCTCCTGATAAACCAACTAAAATTAATAAACAATTAAATTAAAGAAAAAGAAGAAAAACACTACTCGATGACATATGAGTGTTAACCCATATAAATTAAATACAAAGAGTTAAAAGTAAACGAAAAAACATTTATTTACATATCTATTTACAAAGACATAAAAAATAGAAAACAAACATCCCTAACAGAATGTTAAATTTTAAGTATAAAAAATAAGATGAAACAATTGAATACTCATTAAAAGAGTTAGTGAGTCTTTTTCCGACTCGCACTACCGCACTTACGTGCATTAATTATATTTCAGAGAAGGAACAATTTCTCTACATTTACTAAAGTACCTCTACCAGTATTTATTTATTATTATACACATTCAATATGAGGGAATAGTAAACTACAGATACCTGTACCTTCAGAGTACTTCTGGTCTGCATTGTTAGCAATAGTCTACCTCCACGGGATAGGCAAAGATCATCTGTTAGGTCATTCTTTTGTCTTTTGTCGCCACTACACCATTTTTGGAACTATCTTCGTTTTTACACACTATCAGCACTCTACTCTTTCTTTTTAGATGTTACTTCCTCGGACAGGACGTCAGGTACTGGTCCTCTTCCAGATTTTCTCTTGGGGCTCACTTTTTTCTTTTCCCTCGTCACTGGGCCGTCTATTGGCTCCAGTGGTTTTGTAAAGACGTCTCCGCCCTCCTCTCTTATTGGTTTTGCTAAATGTTATTCAGGACCACCTAGATGGGGTCCTAAATTGTAAATTTGCTATGCACTTCCAAACAGCTATAAATTTTTCAGCTCGTAAATTTTTTCTCCGTAAAAGATGTCCTTGTTAGATCGCAGACCAGTGTCTCCGAAAGTAATAAAACTACTCTGGGTGGTCGTTTCTATTTTCCCATACGAAAAAGAAACTATGTACACTAATAAAATAAACACTCCACAGAAATTCCTGGTTATACAATATATATACATAAAAAATACCTATTAAAACAATAAAAGTAAACTAATTTAGTCAGAAATTGGGAGGTGGCTCATATCTGACCACCACTGAGTATGTCGCATAGTCGAAATGTCTCCGAATCAAAATTACTCAAGTTTGAAACATGTATTTACTCATTTCTGAAAACATGCGCACACTCAAGAATAAAACATCATGTGCGCCTATTTGAGTATGTCCATGTTTCAAACAACCGCTATATAAAAAGCGCTAGTGCTGCCATCTCTGGTTCTATTAACGATTATGGGAAGGAACTAAATTTACGTTTTTACCCACAGCCAGCATCGAACCCGAGTCCTGCTAGTTACAAGTCCATTGCCTTATCCACTCCGGCATCCAGATCACATGAGAAATTTGTTTTAAATGATTCGGCCATGGAATGATTCGGACGCATGTTGATATTTTTATAGGATTCTTTAATTTGTTGCTGAGAAAATTGGAAATTCTCAACGGGATTTTGGATAGGTTTGGCCAATTTGAGATGGTGGTTAAGATTGTATATAATTTTATTATTTATATAAGGAAGAGTAGATATGAATTACACAAATTTTCATTTCTATTGTTATCAGTATATTTCTTAAATGAAAAAGCGCTCCCTGGATATTGCAATTTAACTGACTGGATTTTCTTTTTGACACATTTTAACCCATTAACGCCACAATTATTTTTCTCCTGAAAAATGGAAATATTGCATTTCATTCAAATGAGTATGAACTGACTTCTATGTGCTCATTTTTAAGTACTGCCATGTTTCAAAAATGAGTTTGAACTTATTCTAATCCTTTTTGAGTATGTCCATTAATATGAACTGACCATAATGTGAACAGTTTTGAGTATGTCCATGTTTCAATATTCTGAGTTTTTCTGGTATTTCAGAATTGAAAACATTGGGTCGTCATATTTAAAACAAAAAGTTTCAAAACAAACTGAAAACATCGATTTACTCATATTTGAAAGTGTCAATTTTCTCAGTGCACTTAGCAACTATTCAAACTTTTCTCGTATTTATGCACACATGTAGAAATACCGATCAAATATATTTTCAACCTTCCGATGATCAAAGATTTTACGAAGTCCCAAAAGACTATGAAACTTTCATGAAACTTAAAATCTTCTTAGACTTCTAATTTGTTCTTTAAAGAAAACAGTCTCTAATTATTTAAATATATGCAAAACTCTGTGACCATTTTTTCCTTTATTTTCCTGGTTATTTTTTACTACTTAATTAGCGGCAAATCTCTGTAGTCCGTCTCTCGTGTAAATATGTGTAAACTATTATTAAGCTAACATTAAAATGTTCTATATTATTGATTACTTTTTCAGGAAATATTTATTGAATCGAAAATTCGCTTCACTGAAATTACTTTTTGCATCTAGGGATTTATAACTATACACTCGCCTTGTTTACAAGCTAGGACATAATCACAAATAAAATAATAGAAAAAGGAAGAGAAGAGCTTTATATATTATAAATAAAAAAAACATTATACCTTTTCCGCAATTAACACGTGTTTGCATTATCGTTGTTTATCATATTTCATTAAAAAGCTGCAAGTTATGATCATACTTTTAAATTTTCAGTAGAGAAACAACAAAACTCTATATTTAGCTAATAGTATGGAGCAAGTAATGCTCTATGTTTATCTTTATGGGGAGTTTTGACTGTATAAATAGTTAAAGAGACATAAAAGTGATGAGAAAATGAATAAATGTGTTTTTCGTTTATTATCCCAATCTTGAAAATAATATGAGAAATTGTCAGAATGAAAAAATCATTGGAAATCGTGAATCTGTAATAATGTCATCACTTCAGAATCGTTAAAATCAGATCTTTATTGTTTAAACCTTGTTTTTGTGCATTATGTACATAAACATTTTTTATAATGTATTTCCTACTCCACATAATGATTAAAAGAGATTAAGGCGAAAACAAACTATGAAAAATAAATGAAATCAAGAAATCAAAGCCAAAATCTGTATGTTATTTTTAGATAGATTATTACAGTAATCTTGTTCTGTATTTTTAATAGTTTCGTTAAATATAAAAAATTGTACTTCACGTGGGATCTAAACGTAGAAATTTGCACATTAAAATTTACTGTTTAGATCGCCAGTTTAAGGAAACGTGTGAATGTTTAAATAATTGCTTCAAATATAAAAAGAAGTGGTTAGAAAATTTATTTTAATGAACAAATTTGGAAATAAAATTAATTACTGATAGGGAAAGGAAAAAAATTATTAGGGGAATAAGAAACAAAATCAGAAAAATAATAATATATTTTTTATGTAATACAAAGACAGTTTATATTTTCTCTTTACAATGAATCATTCATTTATCGTGTAAAAAAAAAAAAAAAAAAAAAGATTTTTTAATCGAAAAGAATTTTGAGGTTTTTTTTTTCATTTTTATCTTTTGTACTCTCATTCAGACTTGTGCCATTTTTTTTGTAATATTTATTTTGTTCGTGTAAATTATCTTACACTACAGCATTAATATATAATTACTATTCTTCAAAGTTTCATTTTTATTATTATTTTTAAATTTGTAAATGAAATATTTTAATGAAATGTTAGTAACGGTAGTAAATTATGTATTGGATTTCAAATATTAAAATTCGATCTGTCAGAATAATATATTTCCAGGCTAATTAAAGAAGAAAATTTAATTTTTTTAATTTAAAATATTCCTTAAAAATTCACTCACTGATAGAAAATAGAAGAAAAGAAACTAACTTATTTTATTTCTTAATTTAACATATCTTTGAGGGTTTCTTCTCTCATGGTTTCTTCTTTCATGGTTATTTTTAATCGCCTGAGGTTTTTTTCTGCAAATGAAAGTCATTATTTATTTATATATTTCTCATTTAAACTCCCATTCAAATTGGAAAATAAAAAGAAGACTTAAGACATTTCCTTTGTTTTCTCGACTAACAGACTGAACGCTTTAATGAAAGATGCCCATAACCATTAAAAGCAGTTTTAATTACCCTCTGAAGAGTGGTATTACTGATTTTAATTACTTTTTCAGATGTGAATGATGAATATTTTCTCAGCATTAAAACTTGAAATCTGCGAATTTTTTCTATTGTTATCGGAAAAACGATCTCATTCTGCAATTTTTTGATAAAGGTATTTAATCTACAATGAGGCATTAAGAATACCAGGATTTAAGAATTTTTTAAATAAAGTTATATCTTCTGTTTAGTTTTGTTTATTTTAGCAATTAAGGCTGCTCGTCAGTTAAAATTCAGTTTTCCTTTTTCCATGTTAATCCTATGGGGATAAGTTTCCTCACTTTTCTAAGGATATCTCATGAAAAAGTGGAGTTTTTTAAATTTCGTTTTTTGCATGTAATTTTTAACACTTGTCGCTCTTTACTCCAGTTTTCATTTTTTATTAAAAATAATTTTAAATATTTGATTTCATGTTAAATATTTGGAGTATGATCAAAATAATTAATATCCCTCAGAAAATTTGAATTTCTGGCAGTTCTAATAGTTTGTTTGGAAATTTTAAAAACCGCGAAAACAGTTGTGTTTCTGATTTATACATTGATATAAAAATATTTTATTTCAATTTATTAGGGAAAATAGCTATAATTAATATAAAATATATATTTCTATTTTGATCACTTCTGTCCCTTCCCCCCGCCAGGCAATTTCTCACTCTATATCAGCCATACTTAACCTTTTTTTCTGGCGGGTCGCAAACATGTGTTTGCGACGTTATGCGGGCCACAACACACTTTGTATAATAATGCAAAAAAAGGGGTAATTAAAATAATAAGATAACAAAAGCAGTATAAGAAAGCAAAATAAAAAGTTAATATAACTATTAGTATTGAACGTTTCTCGGGGCCAGAAAATTTTACACCTCTATTTCCAAAAAGTAACATCGGGATAGATTTCTATTGAAATGATCTAGAAATATGAAGTGAAGATTGTTGTTGTAAAACTTTTTTCTACCATATTTTTCCACGACATCCCAAATAAGCATTATTAGAGATATGATAAATATAAAACATAATAATATAAATAATGCAGCATCACCAAATTCTAAAAAAAAAAAACAGAGAGAGATTGTCTTTAATATATCATTCATTTTTCAATGAATTTGTTTTTATTTATTTTGTAATGTAGAAATATATAGTGCAAATTTAATTAATTTGGAAAAATGTTTCATTAGTGTACATCACTAGACGAATAGAACTACCTAAAAAAAAAATAATTCTGACTAAGGAAATGACATTTAAGATGTTTTAATATGATTTTAAATTAGTAATTACAAAGAACTTGTGGATTTAGTCTTCCCATGAAAATATATATAAAGGAACAGCGAAGGTGTTAAAATAATTCTAAAGAACATCTTAATTATTTTTATAATCAGGGATTAATGATTATGAGTCTCGGGCCGAAGGTTGAGTATGGCTGCTCTATATGAAAGGATTCCCCGCTGCCTTTGTCCAAGTTGAGTAATGGATTAGGTAGGGGAGATGTTTTAGGGGGTAAAGGAGAGAAATTTTGAAGCTAGTATAGAAGTGTATTTCTTATCCAGAATTCTTATTTTCATAAGCACCTTAATTTTAATTTTAGCCTCTGTATGTTTTTTCACAAAATATCTTATTAAAAGGTAAATTAAAAATTTTCACCTGTTTCAAAGTAATTATATATAGTCTCTTCGTTACTAATAATGAAATCACTAAATAAAATCATTTTACATTTTTAGCTCATAGGCTATCAAAGCCTAAGAATTAATGTGCCCACCCGTTTTGTATGTACGTAACGCGATAACACTTGATAGAAATAACCGTTTTGCTTTAAATTTTGTTTATAGGTTCATTGTGATAAGGCGCCTCCCTGATTAGTTTTAGGAGTTCATTGGTTAAGTATAAAGGGAGGGGCAACGGGGCTAACCACCCCTTAATTTAGATAAATGGGCTTTTCATGCAGAATTATCCAATTTTCTTCAAATTTTGTATATAAGGTAAACCCAGGAGAGATGGCGCGGTCGGAGAGATGGCGCGGTCGGAGAGATTGCGCACATAGAGGTTCGGGGGAAGGAGTAGAATGAGCGTGCAGTGATTCCAGGTAGTTGTACAACAACAATAGTGGAGTGTCTACTTGAAAGTGCACGTTGATTGCTTTCAGCGTCTAAGATAAAGTATTGCTATTTTGTTTTGTTTTCCCAAAATAAATGCTTGAGTTTTCATAGCTATTCAACAGAATTTCTATACAATGTCAATAGTACAAAATATTTTAAACTTAAACGATTTCTCATAAGCTACTAATCTAGACTAACAATGTGAACATCAACGGTTCGTTTTAGTAGAGGTCATATTTAAATAAAAGGCAGCGCAATCTCTCCTACCGAAATTGGAGAGTTTGCGCATCTGCTACTTAGGAGAGATGGCGCATTGTACCCATTAGTTTCTATGCTAGGAGAGATTACGCAGCTAATTGGTAAATTTGCATAAGAAAATGAAAAATGAAAATGGACTAATTTTAAGTTAAACGTGTTATTAAGTAACATAATTTTATTTTGTAATCTAATCTGGACAAGAAATTAAAGAACTAACAAAAGTGGAATAGAGGAATTGATAATAGTATTGCTAATAGAGGAATTCGTTTCTATATATATATATATTTGAAAGACGAAAAACGCACATATGTAAAATAAATTCTCTCTGAAAAGAAAAATAAAACTAATCGCAGACAAACATTTTAAATTAAGATCTACGGCATTTATTTCAAAACAAACCTCCCACAGCCATTTAAAATTCACTTGTCCTATAAAACCATATAAGGAAAATATTTTCAAACCATATTTATTCAAACAGAAAGTAATTTATTTTCTTTCAATAACTGTTGAATAAGCAGTAACCAGGAACTTTTTTATCCATACACGTAAATGCAAATTTATTTATTTTTCAAAACCGAACATTAAAACAATTGAAGATTATATTAAGCTGCTAATAGAGGAATTCATTTCGATATAATTTTTTGAAAGACGGAAAACGCACATATGTAAAATAAATACTCGCTGAAAAGAAAAATAAAATTAAAAAATTTAGATCTACGGCATTTATTTCAAAACAAACCTCCCACAGCCATTTAAAATTCACTTGTCTAATAAAACCATACAAGGAAAATAACCATAATTGAAGTTACCAAAGCGCTTATAACGAATAGAATTAAATGAAATTCTCTGGAATTCTGTTTTCATAGATATCGTCTTAATTAAATGTTTTCCCAATGTGAAGTAAATATTTAACGCTTTCTGTTAGTAATACATTTGTGTGATAAAGAAAAAAAAAGTAGTGTTGAGATTCTGCCAAAATCGCTTTAAATACTGACACGTTTTTTTAAAGGAGGAATATTGTTAAAGACACGATAACATTTTCACACGACAATTTGTATTTGAACGTTATAGAACTTTATGAACTTTATCCTTTAGAAACAATTTAGAAGCATTTTTTGTAAGGTTTGTTTTAAAAATATTAGAGTGTTTATTTATAACTTTAATAACTTTAATAAAAAGGCATTTAAAAACATTAATTAATAATTTCATCTTTATTATTATTATTATAACATTAAAGTAATAATTTCATCTTTATTATTATTATTATAACATTAAAGTAATAATAATAATAATAAAGATAAAATATAAAATTTTAATAGTAGCTTTTAAAGCTGCGTGTTTCTTGTAGGTTGAACTGCTAATAACGGGATTTATTTGAATTTTATAAAAACGTAAGAATTTGTTTTTCAAAATGTTAGAATTGGAAAATTTTAGCATTAGATGATTTGCACATTTTTGGACAGAATTTATTGAAATATCAGATAGCACAAGAGTTTTGTTTCTTTGAATTAAAGTGTAATTGCTTAAAGTAATGAAAACATAACACAAAACGTTTAAAAATACCTTTTAATATTACATATATTTCCTTCACTCTAACAGTGACATCTGCTGGGTTCAAACCCCTGTCGCGCTCGTCGACCTAACCGTTCGGCGTTTTCCGTGATTTTCTTCGAACCTTGCCGTAAATACGGGTTAGGTTCCCTTAGAAAGACCCCCACGGAGGGCACTCCCCTTAGGGCCTATATACCTCGTGTAGATAATTGGCCGACACAAATCAACCCAAACCTAACAGCGACATCTTCCGATCAAAATGATAAATAAAATATTCTCGCAAAGTTTTTGAAAATTGTAAACATGTATATCATGAGATCACATGTCCAATGCAAGCAAATGCTTAAATTGGTCAAACTGGAAAACGTGAAAATTATTATTTATTTTTATTTTTATTGCTTTTTCAATCTGTAAAGCATCGCGTGCCAAATTATAGGTAATTCAAAAGTAACCGAGTCGTTGGAAATGTTATGATTGATTGAAAAAGCAATAAAAAGAAAAAGAAATAATAATTTTCACGCTTTCCAGTTTGAGCAATTTATATCACAAATTTTCTTTAATTTGAATTCGAACCCGAGTAGTCACCAATAGTTGCTGGGCGATCTGTCTTCTACACCACTTGGACATATCCAATATCTGGGTGATAGACTTGAAGGTCAATTACAAATTTTTTCGGTTGTCCTCCAATTCGAAAGAAGCATACGCTTGCGGTTTTAATATATAACGTATAAGGTTAAAAGGAAAATTTCCATATATTTTGAGAAAATTTATGATTATCCATCATATTAGATGGTTTCCATTAAAATACAGGAATTTCAGATAAAAACACTCATATATATATATATATATATTATTATCAATATATACATATATTCAATATCAATATATTCAATATATATATATATATATATATTTATGTCACAAAATTGAGAAATTTCTGGCACACTCTGAATTTAACAGCAATCGAAATAGGAACTTTAAGGAGCAGTAGACCAAGCAGTATGCAGAATGAAGGAAAGAAGAACACAATGGCACCGAATTCATTTATTACAAAAAACAATCATCTTAGGTTGCGGGGAAAAGCTATGATAAAATTCATTTCGGACCAAATTTCAAAAAATTCCATCGCCGAACAGTCACTCCTTTTAACCAACGCCGCTCTTCTTAAATTCCATCGTCTAATCAAACAGCTGCTCATTTAGTCAACGCTAAACGTCAAAATTCTCCACTGAATCCGGATGTGTGTGCAGTTTTAACCTCGGCAGCGCAAGAGCACAAAAAAGTCACTGACCGACCTTCATGGAATCACAATGTTTTTTAAAGAACTTTATTAGTATTTCCGGTGAAATTATCTTGACGAAAAACGGTTTCCCGGCGCGAAGAAATCTTCAACACTCTACAGGCTTTGATAATCTCGTACCAGATAAATGACAACATGTCAACAAATCAAAGTCTCTGTTTTGAGAGTGCGTTTTAAAACTAGTAGCTCGAATTTAATACACATAAAAAAAAAAAAAAAAAAAAGAAAATGAATCTTTGATGTAGAAAAAAAAAGAACGAAAGCTTTTCGGAAATTTTTTAATCGACATTTAATATTTTAGTAATCGAATAATTTTATGGGAATAGGGTTTTCTGAGTGGAATAATTTAAGAGATGTGATATTTTAGTATTTAAATAAAGAAGTTATAGCAATTTGACTACACGGGAATAACAATAATGAATTTTAATAATGGATTAAAAATAAAGATGTTCTATTTAAAGAATAAATTAAAAAAGCTATCGCCATTTTTAGATCTAACTACTTTCGAATGAATATTATTAAGTGGATTAGGATAAACTGGTTTTACATATGGATAGTAAAAGACTATTTTAAGAATAATAGTTATTTTAATAAGCTGGGGTTATATACGGAACATTATTAAATGGAAAAATTTTATAGTATAATTTAGCAGATTGCGGAAAAAATTAAATTTTGTAATATATATATATATCTATATATATTTATATATATATATAATGAAATTATTTACGCAGCAATAATAATACATAAAGAAATGAAAATGAAAAAATAATAATCACATGAGTATTTTCTATTAAGGAAGAAAAACTGTAAAATTTATCGAAAGAAAAAACAGTTGAACAAGGAATTTATGTCTTTAAATTATATATTTTGAAAATAGTTACAGGATATCAAGTGTCGCTAAATTAATACACATAATCAGCAGGTTAATATTTCACGCGAACAGATCTGAAACAAATTTGAATCTAGCTGATAAACACGCAGCTTTTAATTTAAAACAGGCATCTGGGATGGTCTGTAATAAAGGAAGGCAGAAATTTATAATTTAAAACTGTAAACGTTAAAAGCAATGAATTCTAAAATGGCAATTTATCACATCAGAGGGCTTGCTTACACGAAGGAGGATGGGACATGGGTGTGTTCTAATGTCCCAAAATGGTTTTTGATTAAAAAGCTCTCGAATTAATGAGCCGTATTAAATTCTGTGAATTTAATGAAGTTACTGATTATGACTATGCATTCATTAAAGTGTGTGTTACAGCTTTATGTACTAGTAATAGTGCAAGCGAGTTCTCAAATTTAATGAGGTGATTTCATTATTTTATTAACGCAATTAGCTCAAGTTTTCTTAGATAATCTAAAATCTTTTGTGTCTGAATTAGAAAAATTATAATAATTATTTAATTTTTCCTTCCAGATTATTGATATGCAGTAGTTTAATGTAATTAAAATATTAATTTCTTCGATGATTTCTGACATATGTTAAACAAATCTTATCTGCAATGCTCTAAATATCAGAACGTTTCAATTATGGCTATTTATTTATTAAAAGGCGGATTATAGCGTTATGTAATTATAATGGTGCTATTTAATTCAAAATATTAATGAATTGTTTTCATTACTGTATATTAGCAATTATGTTAAGTTTCTCTCTTAATCTAAAATCTTTAATGCCAGGACTAGAACAAAATAATTACTTCTGTAATTAGTCACTCTAGGCATTTGATGTGGAGTTGTTTAATATAATTAAAATATCAGTTTTTGCACGATTCATTTTTTTAATGTTCTGAAAACGATCAAATGTCAAAGCGTGATATTAAAAATTGTGAACCAAAACTCGTATGAGTACTCTACAAAATACATTTTCAAAACTGAGCAAAAAATACTCAAATCTGCCTACGTCTTATAGTCAAAATGGCTCCGAATCAAAATGACTCAAGTTTGAAACATGTATATACTCATTTCTGAAAACATGCACTCACTCAAGAATAAAACATCATGTGCTCTGCTCCTATTTGAGTATATCCATGTTGCAAAAATGATTATGAACTGACTTCTATGTACTCATTTTTCAGTATTTGCATGTTTTAAAAATGAGTTTGAACTGATTCCAATTATTTTTGAGTCCATGTTTAAAAAAAAGTATAAACTGACCTCTATGTGCTCAGTTTTGAGTATGTCCATGTTTCAATATTCTGAGTATTTCTGGTTATTTCAGAATCGAAAGCATTGGATTGTCCTATTTGAAGCAAGCATGTTCTTAACAAAATGAAAATATCGATGTACTCAGATTTGAAAGTATCATTTTTCTAAGTGGTGTTTCATTTTTTTTTTCATTTTAGTTTAATTAAGCAAAGGATTTTTGAGTATTTATGAGCTGTTAGCTAATTAAGTTCTTATTCTGCGAACATGTAGCATAATATAAAAAGTTTGGCCTCTAAAGTAGGCTTAACGCTTTGTGACTCAGGACCTCTAAATTGAAAAATATTTACTCAGATGTTAGAATCCAGTATTTTAAGCATGTAAAAATAAATTTAAAAATTTAGAACATGAAAACAAAAAAATAGTGACTAAAAGGTATTTTTTCATATCTGCAATTATCAGAAAATTACATACTTCTCATAAATGTTGTCAATTTTCTAATAGAAAATTGTAAACTATACTAACTTACCTTTGTAAAAAAATCTATTTTTGAACGTCCCAGGCTTTCTAATTTTACAATATTTACGATATTCATTTTATCAATAACTATGTGAAGCTGCTCAAATGATAAATACAACTTTTTAATGGAAAATTAACTCAGTATCGCCGTCTGTTGTGAATTCTATGAACTATTTATTTTAACTGCGGTTTTGGAAGATAGCCGCATAAAATTAAATTTTCCTTCTTTTTATTTGATAAAAGGTGTAAAATAAAAAGATTATAAACCGTAAAATATGTTTTATTAGATTGTTGACATATGTTTCAGCTCAAATTGAGCCATTATCAAAACAAAACCTGCTAAAAGGTATAAAATAAAAATATTATAAACAAGAAAATTGGTTTATTAGATTGTTGACATATGTTTCAGCTCAATCTGAGTCATTATCAAACAAAACCTGATAAAAGGTGTAAAACATGAAAGATTATAAACAGAAAAATAAATTTTATTAGATTGTAGGCATATACTTTATCTCAATCTAAGCCATTATCAAAAGAAAACCTGCTAAAAGGCACAAAATAATGAGATTATAAACAGTAAAATGGGTTTTATTAGATTGTTGACATATGTTTCAGCTCAATCTGAGCCATTATCAAAACAAAACCTGCTAAAAGGTTTAAAATAAAAAGATTAGAAACAGAAAAATAGGTTTTATTAGTCTGTTGACATATATTTCATCTCAATCTGAGCCCTTATCAAACGAAACCTGCTAAAAGGTGTAAAATAAAAAGATTATAAACAGTAAAATATGTTTTACTAGACTGTTGACATATGTTTTAGCAATTAAAAATAAGTATATAATTACAAGATGTTATGATGTGTTATATTTAAATTAAATCGTCTTTTAAAGTCCACTGTATAAGAAATGTTGACTTTTGTGTATGTTGGACATATGCAACAAGGTGATGCAAAGTATTAAATGTTGCATAACGCGGTGAGGCAAAGTGATAAATGTTGCATATAAATACTGACTCCTTTTGTCTGCCTCTAACATTTTGAATATAGAATGAATGTCACAGGGTCGAAATAAGAAATTGGAAGAAGTTTTGCAGTGATATCATTCTATAGGATTGATTGCATACCAACCAACAAGAAATTGTCAGAAGAATTTCAGATTTGCAAATATAATTTCAATTATCACCGATCAGAAGACATTTAAAATCTGTATCTGACGACCGCTGACATTCAAATTTTAGTTTATGTATCGCAGCTGATTCTGTAGAGTACTGGTAGAGTTTTAGAGAATATTTTCAAGTTAGGAAAATCTAGCACTATCTCAAACTAAATACTGCAGGGACTTGAGAAGAAAGACGTTTTATTAGTTATTAAACTATTGATTACTGTTTATTTAAAAATAAAAATAAATTTTTATTTGATTATAAGTTATCGTGTCATCTGTATCTAAAATTATACCCATGAACAGAAAATTAAACAGCATTATAATCTATCAAAATTGGTTGAATTTCACTGCACCAGTTAAATGCAACGAAATAAAAAAAGTAGAATATAAATTTCAATCTTATTATATAAAAAAGCTCCGTTTTGTTTTCAAAGTTAATTAAAATTACCAAAATAGTGATATATGCTTTATGTTCAAAAAATCTTAAACATCTTTCACCTTTCATTAAATCTTCATTCGTACCCTCGAATGAATGACTACAAAAAAAACTAATTCTAAAAAAAATATATTAAACTTGAGAACTATTGTTTCTTTAAAACAATAGAAAGAGGAAAGACTTTTTTTTTTATATCAGCAAGGATTTAAATCTCATTTGACTTGGTAATTTTATTTCCAGTCCTTATCTCTTCGTGTGTTTTTTCTCTCCCTTTATTTAAAGAACCTTTTCATTCAATACTGTCAGTTTGCAAGCTATGTTTCAAAGTGAAAATATCTCTTTTTATCTGATTATTAATTGCAGTTGGTATTGATTTCCCAAAGATAGAAAAAGAGGTATTCTTAAATGAATTTATGACTCCAAATCTCCAGTTTTGATATAGTTTTTTTTTCTTTTTGAGAAATTGAAAACATAAAATTGTTATTGGCTTTTTATGTATTTTTCTTAACTCTTTATTTTTTTCTGTAAAACTTATTGCAATTGATATTTTTATATGTAATTTCGGACTACTTAGGTTACCTACAGAAACATAATACGATGTAAATAAATCAAAGTATTAGATCGATTTCATTACAAAAAGCTACCTATTGCAGCCGTTCGGAGGAAAGCAGTTCACCTCTCATTACCCACAGACCCCAAAACTACAACCCCTTCAAATGTTGATTTATATATATAAATATATATATATATATATATATATATATATATATATATACATATATCTGACATTTATGATTTGGATTGAACCGATTTGGATGTGACTCAGTATGTGTATAGACCAGGGCTTTACAAATTTTAAGAAATTCTAGTCGCCACCCCCCTCGTTATTGATTTTCGACAAGCACAAACGATTTTATGAATTAAATGAGAAAATATAATAACAAACATAGTTTAGAATTATTAGTTACATACTTTAGAATAGTACGTAATAAAAAAAATATATATTAAAACTAAGTTTTCTAAGGAAACTTATCAAAATTATATATCTCTAAAAAAAAGGGTAATATTTTAAACTCTTAATTAACCGACATGTTCGGTAAAATTCCAATTACCGAATGCTTCAAATGTCCGAATAGTTGAGTGTTACAAAATCTATATCTGATGAGAGGACATCGATAAAATAGTGAAGCCGGAAAACGATTTTTTGCCTATTTAGCCTATCGAATTAAAAAAGTCAAACAATTCTGATTTTATTATTTCAAAATTTTCATTTAATAAATTCTCTTAGTTTTTCCAAATTAAAGTTTTTTTTTCGTTTCAAATTTATTTCTTAATATTTTTTTTAATTTGCAGCGTCTATAATGAGACATATTACAAGAAATTCAATGAAACATTGTGACGTTCGCAAAATAACTCTGTAGTTATTACGTAATATGCATTGCTAAAAAGAAAAGAAAAGAAAAACATTTTCCTGCGCTGGATTACATAATCGGTATCAGCAGCAGGCTAAGGTTTATTTTTATCCAACGATCAACGATTCAAATTTAAGAATAAATAATAATAAAAAAATACCTTACCCTTCTGAGTGTAATAAATGATTTTTTATTTCCACTTACTGCAAATAATAATCCAAACAATATAATTATAAAATATTCTTCAATAGCAACCCAGTACCAGATCCTTGTCTCCAAGACAGAGTGACGCTGAACTATTGTCGAAGGTGTGTGGTGCCCACAGATGCTAAGCGCCAAGCATTTTAAGCGTGGATAAAATATTTAAAAGATGCATATTATTTTAATTAAAATTAACTATTCTTGAAAATTTAATTAAGTTTTATGGATTTATTTCGAATAAATTACTTATAATCACTTATACGTTATTACTCTTTAAAATGAATGTGATAGATTAATCAGTTTTAATTTTGAACACAAAAATCTGATTTGAAACTTACAAAAAAGCGTAAGCCTTTTTTATCACTGCATCCAATTTTTAGATGCCACATAGGTTCGATTCACAATATTTTCTTTTAAACTTCCCACCTCTCCCCCACATTCTAATCACGTGACATGCTAGCCGACTACAGAGTAAAATAATGGCATTTTATGTACATGAAATGGAAAATGCCTTTTAAACTTGTCTTTTCCACTAAAAGTACGACAGAAGAGAGAGATCACTGTGCTTGCTACCCACGGGAGTAGGAAAGTTGGAGAGACAAAATGTCGTGTGTGCTCATTTTTTAGTTAAATTTTTGTAAAAAAAAATTATAAATAAATAACAAAAAAAAGTCAGATTAAAAAACAGTGGCCCGATAAAAAATGTTGGTCGCCAGTGGCGACTTGGCGACCGCATTTGTCAAGCCCTGGTATAGACCATACCAAGGCGACATACCAAGGACGACCGAGTTGGTTGGTCACCTTCATCTGCCATCTTGTTTCAAAATGGCGGCCAGTTAAAATTTTTAATTTTATTAAAATTCAGAGTAATGTACAAAAATTTTATAAATATAAATTTTTTGTATAATGTTAGATCGTGATACAAGGATTCGGGAACATTTTTTGTTTTGGCTTTATCTTAAGAAATGGCTGAGATATAGCAGTTTGAAATTCTTGGGTGGCTGAAATTTTGAAATAATCTGGTTTTTGTTATGCTGATATTCGCATTTAAATTCAGTATTAACGAAAACTGGGATTGAATTTTCTATAATCGAGTTCCACGCAATTTAGCTTCGGATGTTTGAGTAGAATGAGTTGAATTTTTAAAAACATGGACTATGAAAGCTATATTTTCCGCCCAATACAGGCCGGAAGGACACTTTTGTTATAAAATGTCTTACACATACACATGAAGTGTAAGGTACTTACAGTATGCCTGGGTACAAATTCTTTGACATTTCAGAGATTTTTTTAAAATTTTTTACCTATCAGGTAGCCCGATTTTTTTCGAACCGTGAGAGCTACTTAAAGGGAGCTCGGGTAGGAGCTATTTTTTTTCGTTTCGGGGAGGCTTGAGGTCTTTTTGACAGTAACTACTTCAGCTCCGGGTCGTATTCTGGTTGGATTTTGATACTTGCGGGTCGAACGTGAGTTAGCCCAATTTTTCAAAAGAAAGTTCAAAATATTGTTTGAGATTTAAAAATATATATTTGAATACGAATAAACTTATATATATATATATATATATATATATATTCGTTTTCTTTTATAAAAAATAAATTTTATATTAGTGATAAAATTGGTTGAATAATTTTTCATATACTTATTAAATTACGGAGGTGGTCAACATAGAGAGGTAAATCTCCATTGAAATTGCATTGTGACCATTCAAAATAATAAATTTCGGTCAACTTAGAGAGGCGGTCAACGTAGAGAAGTGGTCAACTTTGGAGTTTTTACTGTATTTCTAGCTCGCGTCGGATGTTGGATTTTCACGAAAACATATTTTTCGCTTTTCGATTAAGTTTTGGATCAACAGGATTTTTCGTATCACATTCGGGTTCAATTTCCGATTGAAGTTTAGTAACATTTTCGGGTTCCCGTCTTTTAAAATCCCACACGTGTGAGAGACTAAATGGAATACATATTTGTCAGTAACAACAACAAAAAAAAATAACAATTTGAAAAAAAAAAAGATAGAAAATAAAAGATAGATAGAAAAACAGCAATTTAACCACATTATTTCTAGTATTATTGAAATGCATAAAAATGTTCAATAAAAAGGAAATAAGTGGCCAGTACCAAATGTCCACTAAACGTTTATTTTTTTATAATTAACAAAGATAAAAAATGAAATATAATTGAAGCAATTTATTTTCTTTTAAAGAATTAAATCATTAAAAAAATATATTATAAAAAATTCTTCAACTACAAAACGAAATACTTTTAAATTGCATATTTTGAATTTTAGAAAATAACATTGAATCCTTCAATTTTTGGATAATTTAAAGTACTACAATTTGACCTGAAATTAAAAAAATAAAAAAATAAAAGTGTGACATGTGGTTTATGTATCAGATACACAAATGACTCAAATATCTTTCACATTTCACTGAAAATTTATACGTTTCCCCAAACGAATGTCTAAAAAAGAAAAGGAAAAACAGTTCTTGAAATTATTAAACACCTTAACCTGGTTGTTTTATGAAAAAAAAAAAAAAAAAAAAAAACAGGAAGCGAAAAAATACTTACATCAGGGAGGATTTAAATCCATTTGACTTGCTAATTTTATTTCCAATTCTTATCTTTGAGCATTTTTTCTCCATTTTTTATGACCCTTCATTCATTATCTTCACTTTTCAAGCTGTGTTTCAAGTGAAAACATCCTTTTTTATCTGATTATTTATTGCAGCTGGCACTGATTGCTCGAAAGAGAAAAAAGAAGTATCCTTCAAATGAATGTATGATACTATTTCTCCAGTTTCGAATTTTTTTCACAGTATCTGTAAATGTAAAATCGTTATGGTTTTACGTCTTTTTCTTTATTGTTTGCTTCTGTAAAAGATATTGCAGTTACTTTTTATTTTCTTCCATATTGCAACAAGAAAGTATTGGATTTGTGAAAAAATTCGACTTCGGATTTATACGTTTTAGAAGGTCCTGGACGCGATTTGACTGATTACAGAAAATGTCTGTCCCTGAATGTGAGTGTCTGTCTGTATGTGAGACACATTTTGTCGGAATTTTAACCCACAAACTACTGCGTAGGATAATATAATTACTGCTGCGTGTAAGAGTAATTTCTTACGAAGTTCTATCCTTATATGGACTGCAGCTGATTACGTTCTGAACAAAATCCCCAAGAGGGTGTGCCTCAAATCGATGACTTGTTATGCTAATATATCGTATTTATGTGCGCAGAATTCAATGAAACAACAATTTAGAATCTCCATTATAGAAATAGATAGTCATTCATTTTTCCAAAAAAGCACAGTTTGTTGGCCCATCGTTGGCAATTTATAGAAAACGTTGAAAAATGGTGGGATGGGGAATGGTAGGGTTGGCAAATGGTTGGAAAATGGTAGATGCGGAGATCCTTCCAATTTGATCCTTCCAATCCTGAGCAGGATTCTGACAGGCAAATGGTGGGCCTTCTGTAGGCCTTTGTTGGAAAATGGTGGACCCACTCTTGGGCCTTTGTTGGCAAATATTATTTTTATTATTTTTATTAGTTAGTTGTCTAATTGTGTGGCATTTCTTGCTGTGAGACAACGTGAAACGGCAGTTCGTCAACGTTGGCCCAACCATTTTGTGCTACTTGGAATGGTTTCGGTGATTTAAGTGGGGTAGCAAAATTCAATGACATGTTCGAAATCTGTAGTGCTTATATCATTAGTTTAAATGCACAGAATTCAAAGAAACGTCACGCTTAGCATTCTGAATATCAGAAAAATGTGTAAAAAACTTATTTATTAAATCTATGTAATTTCTTGTACTATTTAAATCAGTTAATTGATTTGATATTTAAAGAACAAATTGTGCTATGACATTCTGCAATTGTTTCACAAATATATTTCATTTACATCATGTATTAAGGGCATCAGGATTTAATAACTTTTTACATAAGCTATATCTTCTTTTTAATTTTGTTTATTTTAGCGGTTAATGCGTATATTTTAATATCTTTATTGTTGTGCATCATTGGCAGCAACAGTTATTTACACAGTTCATCTGGTATAGTTACTTCAAGTGCCACGGTTAAAAGACAAGCGTACTGTAGTTAGATGAATTATAAACTTAAACATTTATTTCAAAAAATGTTTATTTAGGTGTATAAGATTAATTGAAATAACTTTCTGTAGAGTGATAGTTCAACAGGTCTTAAAAAATTGAGGAAGAGAAGTTGCAGAGGAGGTAAAATTGAGTTATAAAATATATCATATAGCAGAGCTACTACAGAAAGTATTTTATTTTTAACCAAATAAATACAGAAAATTTATTTACTAAATAATTTCTTGATTTTATGTGGTACCTATATGACTAATGTATTTCTTTATTATGAAATATTCTAGTTCAAAATATGATTATTTGATATAAAAAAGGGACAAATAGCTATAATATAATAAAATAATAATTACACATAGTGATGCATATTTACACGGAATAGGTTTTCGTAATACATATTATTGCACTTGCTTTTTACCGCCTTACTATACTCTGGATTCGAACCTGGGTACTCGCCAATAGTTGTTGATTGATCTGTCTTCTACGCCACCTTGAAATATTCTAAGTTTGGGTTATAAACCTAGAAGATCAGTTACTGAATTTTTCGGTTTTCTTCCAATTCGAAAGAAACATTTTCGTTTTTGTGTCTTGGAAGGAACATTTGAGTTTTAATATTCAACGTGTAGGGGTAAAAAGAAAAAAATTCCGTTTTTTTAATAGAAAATTTCTGATTATCAATCAAATTTGAATGTTTCCATTACAATTCAGGAATTTCACATAAAAGCGCTCTTATATATATATATATATATATATATATATATATATATATATATAATTATAATATCTTTGCATTTCAAAAAACATATCAAGTTCTTGTAACAATCTAATTAAATCTCCAAATATAATTTAATAATTAATAATAATGTGTAGACAGAATACCACATAGTTAATAAATTAACAAGTGCAATCATAATCACCATAGCTTGTGCTTCAATGGTAATTGGCCAAAAATACTGAAAATATGAAGAATATTTAAAAAGGAGAGAGAGAGCAAATTATATAAAAATATATAATAAACCATAAAATGTTAATAATTTGGAGTTGATATCAAGTGAATACAAATGGATTAAGAAATGAAATATGAACAAAATATAATGGAAAATTGGATAACAAGAGATTTAAATTAGAATTGGATATGAAAAAACACGTGTAGATATAATTTTCAACCTGATGTACCCACACGTGTTTTAAAAAATAATTCAGTATTTCATAATTATACTGGCATATATGCTATATATATATATATATATATATATATATATATAGTTCAAAATATGATTATTTACTGTAATAATGAAATTATTTACAGTGCAATAATAATACATAAAGAAATGAAAATCAATAGAAAAATAATCATATGAGTATTTTCTATTAAAGAAGAAAAACTGCAAAATTTATCGAAAGAAAAATACCCGTTTGAACTAGGAATTTATATCTTTAAATTGTATATTTTAAAAATAGTTACTCGGTATCAAGTGTAGCTAAATTAGTATCCATAATCAGCAGGTCAATATTTGACGTGAGCAGATTTGAAACATATTTTAATGTAGCTGATACGCGGAATTTAAAACAGGCATTTGGGATTGTCTTACTAATAAAGGAAGGAAGAAAATTATAATTTAAAACTTTAATGACTGTAAACACTTAGCGTTAAAAGCAATGAATTCCAAAATGGCAATTTATCACTTCAGAAGGCTTGCTTACACGAAAAAGGGTGGAACATGGGTGTATTCTAATGTCCCAAAATGGTTTTTGATTAAAACTCTCGAATTAATGAGCCGTATTAAATTCTGTGAATTTAATGGAGTTACTGATTATGACTACGCATTCATTAAAGTGCGTGTTACAGCTTTATGTACTAGTGATAGTGCAAGCGAATTCTCAAATTTAATGAGGTGATTTCATTATTTTATTAACGCAATTAGCTCATGTTTTCTAAGATAATCTAAAATATTTTGTGTCTGATTTAGAAAAATTATAATAACTGTTTAATTTTTAATTTCAGACATTTGATATTCAGTTGTTTCATGTAATTAAAATATTAATTTCTTCGAGGATTTCTGAAATATGTTAAAGAAATTATCACTTTAATTTTATATAAATGAGAAAGTTTCAATTATGGCTATTTATTTAGTTGTTGTTCAGGCTGGTATATATTCAAGGCTGATATTGTAGCTTTATGCAATCATAATGATGCTATTGAATTCAAATTTTTAATGAAATGTTTTCATTACTATATAGTAGCAATTATACTAAGTTTCCCTTTTATGTCTGGACTAGAATAAAATAATTATTACTGAATAAATTATTATTAATGTAATAACCCATTATTACATTGGCGGCGAATGGGTTATTAATGTAATAACCCATTCGCTGCCAACCACGAGTGTACTCGTGGTTGTCAACATTCAAAATATAAGTGTATGATATAAAAAAAAATTGCTTAGCCACCACATTTTTATATGTTAAAAAATACTTTATTTAATGACAAAAACTTTGCTATTAAAGTTACCAAATATTATCTTTCAGAATTTTTGATGGGAAACGAATTTCAGTAAAAATATCGAAGTATCCGCCCACATAGTTTTAGCAGTTAATGGGTTAAGTAAAGAATTTGAGAAGCTTAGTTTTTGTAGCACAGCTGATTCTGCGGAGTACTAGTACAGCTTTAGAGAGAATTTTCAAGTTAGGAAAGTCTAACACCTTTTCTACCTTGTTTCTAAAGGGACTTGGGAAGAAATGAGTTATGCCAGTCTTTAAATTACTGTCTTTAAACTAAGTCTTTAAACAATAGTATTTAAGCTGACATTATCAGTTTAATTTAAAATATGAATAAACTTTTATTTTATTATAAGTCATCATGTCACCTGTATCTGAATCTATACCATGAACGACCGTCAGATTCCACTAGTATTGCCTCTTCACAAACGCACAGTAGAAGGCAATCACAACATAAATAGCATTATAGTCTATCAAAATTATTTATATAGAGGAAGAGGATTTTAGTTTTTGTATCGCAGCTGATTCGGTAGAGTACTGGTACAGCTTTATAGAAGATTTTCAAGTTAGGAAAATCTAGCACTATCTCTAACTAAATACTGCAAGAACTTGAAACGAAAGAAGTTTTATTAGTTATTAAGTTACTTATTATCAGTTTATTTTAAAATATAAATAGACTTTTATTTGATTATATGTTATCGTGACATCTGTATATAAAATTATGCCATGCACAGAACATTAAACAGCATTATAATCTTTCAAAATTGACTACATTTCACTGCACCAGCTAAATGCAATGAAATAAAAGAAGTAAATAAAAATTTCAATCTTATTACATAAAACAGCTACGTTTTGTTTTGAAACATATTTATAATTATGAAAATAGCTATACATATACATACTTTATGTTCAAAATATCTTAAACAGGTTTCACCTTTCATTAAATTTTCAATCTTGTCCTCGATCTAATGGTTACAAAAGAAAAAGGGGTGATTTCGAAAAAAATTATAAAGCTTGAGCTCTATTGTTTCACAAAACAATAGAAAGAGACATTTTTCTTTTATATAGGTCAGCAAAGATTTAAATCTAATTTGACTTGCTAATTTTATTTCCAGTCCTTATCTCTTCGTGTGTTTTATTTTCTCCCCTTATTTTAAGAACTTTCATTCATTATTGTCGATTTGCAAACTATGTTTCATTGTGAAAACATCTCTTTTTATCGGATTATTTATTGCAGCTGGCATTGATTACACAAAGGTAAGAATAAAGGTATCCTTAATTGAATTTCTGACTCCAAACCTGCAGTTCTGATATAGTTTTTTACTTTTTGAGAACTTGAAAACATAAAATGGTTATTGGCTTTATGTCTTCTTCTTAATTTTTTTCTGTAAAACATATTGAAATTGATATTTTTGTATCTAATGTTGGACTATTGGATATTACTTACAGAAACACAATACGATGTAAATAAATCGAAGTATTTTATTATAAAACTAGTTGTTTAACATGTTCTACGCAAGGGAGTTCATGAATTTAATTCTAAAACAAAAATTAAAAGTAAAAATCTGTGCAACGAAATGTATCTATGTAATATGTAGAAACATATTTTTTGACTACTGCGCATTTCTTTAATGAAACTTAATTTATCATGATGCTGTGGCATCAGACGTTAAAACGATATCTTTTGAATAAGGGAATAAATAGAATAAAAAATTCTGTTGATGTTTGTGATAAAATGTTTTTCTTTATTTTTTAAAAAGGTAATAATTAAGCGCAATTAAATAATCTCTAATTATTTGCATGCGAGGTAAAAGAATTATCGTAATACCCACAACTGCTTCTTAGTATTGCAGTGTGGCTACGTAATATGTATATCTCACATTTCAGTAAAAATTTAGAACTGGTTAGAACTCACGCGATTACGGGTTGAACATAAAAAAGGCAAAAATTCATCAAAAACATAAAATAAAAAAAGTCTAATTAAAATTTTCAAATTTTTCGCCCTAACCGTTCATGGCCCCTAACCAGCAACCCGTGTGCAAATTTTGTAGCCCTGTGCCCTGTGGTTTCCAAGTTTTTGAGGTTACATAGATAGATACGCGCACAGATTTTAAAAGGGTAGATGTCTCATGCATGAAGTGTAAGGTACTTGACATTTTTAGAGAATTTCTTTGCTAATTGGAGTTAGGATCCTGCATCTGATCAGGTAACACAATTTTTCTCGAACTGTGGAAGCTACTTACAAGGAAGGTCTCCTTAAATTGCATACTCAGAATGTTTTGAAAAAATAATTGCTAATTGTACTTGATTGTATGTAATAAAGAATCAAGCAAATTTAGCTGCAAAATCGCAGAAGAAAATCTGCCGAGTATTTGGCGCAAACTTTCGAGTATGTGGCGCAAAAAGACACGATTTGGCGAGCAACAATTTTTCCTCGCCAAATGCAAACGATTTTAATGTTTTTGAAATATTCTTGTCTAAATGAATGTTTAAATGCGTCGTACGTTAGGAATTTTAACTCAGCCGTTTCAATAGTTTATTATTTTTTCTATAAGCTTATATAAAATGTGTACAAGTTGTGTATTGCTGTTTTACACCGTTTCGCCGGCAGGATATGATAAGTTTTTATGTATATTTTAACAGTAACTTCCCGATTAAGAACGCTCTCTTTAATACATTTCATTATTGAATAAGTCGTTGTTTCCATGGCAACAATACTTTTCTCCTGTTGTTTCTGACACTAATAATATCGAAGTCAAATGGACAGTGCTCAGAATCGGACGTTAATTTTTAGTTTGAAGCATTTTAAATCATTTTATTATTTTATTCTAAACCGTAGAATACGATCGTTATTTTTCCTTATATATACAAATAAATGTATATGGCAAAATCGTAGTTCTAAAAGAGCATTTATTTAAGTTAAACTTACGTAAACTAGTTCAGTATAAAGAGCAGAAAATGTTTTTCCTAAAACAGTATTTATCATAACATTGTTTTTTTTTTCATTTTGTTGCCAATTGCAACAATAAATCGCCAAAAACACGAAATGTTCATTTTTTCTTTCTTCTTCTTCTTCTTCTTCTTCTTTTTTTTTTTTTTTTTGTACGGACGTTATATTAAGGATCCGCAGGAATTTTTTTTATATAAACGTATATATGCACAAAATAAAAATTAAAAAAAAAAGAACTTGCAAAGCAAATTAAAAAAATTAATTTATTTCCATATTGTTAAGCCCGAGAAGGGACAGATATTAAAATTATTTTATTTAGTCAATGCTACAATAATTTTGCATTTTTATATTTAAAAAAAAAATAACTTGCAAAGCAAATTTAAAAAAAAAAATATTTCCAAAATTTTAAGCCCGAGAAGGGACAGATATTAAAATTATTTTATTTAGTCAATGCTACAATAATGTTGCATTTTTATATTAAATCTTGTTCCGTCTATTTAATCTTAAAATATTAAATTTAAATTTGAAACATGATATTAAAGCAACTTTAAAACATTTCATTTAGTTGAAATGAAATCTAAATAAATCTTCAACTTTTTAAATTATTTGAACTTTTCATGTTTTTTGTCTGTTAAAATTTGCTACAGTACAAATTTTGCATAATGCATGTAAAACTGAAAAAAAAGTTGAAGATTTATTTAGATTTCATTTCAACTAAATGAAATGTTTTAAAGTTGCTTTAATATCATGTTTCAAATTTAAATTTAATATTTTAAGATTAAATAGACGGAACAAGATTTAATATAAAAATGCAACATTATTGTAGCATTGACTAAATAAAATAATTTTAATATCTGTCCCTTCTCGGGCTTAAAATTTTGGAAATTTTTTTTTTTTTAAATTTGCTTTGCAAGTTATTTTTTTTTTAAATATAAAAATGCAAAATTATTGTAGCATTGACTAAATAAAATAATTTTAATATCTGTCCCTTCTCTGGCTTAACAATATGGAAATAAATTAATTTTTTTAATTTGCTTTGCAAGTTCTTTTTTTTTTTAATATCTCAAGTTTTTTAATAACAAATTAATATGAAGCAGATAAGATTCAAACAAGACAAGTACAGGGCTTGAATATTAGGGCGGGATTGCGGGATTCGCAGCGAAAATTTTGAAATCCCGCCCAAAAAAAGATCGTGAGCGAGAGCCTCCCGCCCAAAAAATTTCAGCATTTTCAGAGAAATTTGCGTTATTTAATTTACCTGCAACCGAATGATAAATTTCGTGATTTTTTTTTCCCGCAACTGATTGACGAACATTGCGTTTTTTCCGCGACTGATTGACGAACTTTTCGTGTTTTCCGCGACAGATCGAGGAACTTTGTGGTTTTTTTCGTGACAGATCAACGAACTTTGTGTTTTTTCCGCGACTGATCGTCGAACTTTGTGGTTTTTTCCGCGACAGATCCATGAACCTTGCGTTTTTTCAACCACAGATCGACGAACTTTGCATTTTTTTTCAACCACAGATCGACGAACTTTGCGCTTTTTTTCACGACTGATCGACGAACTTTTCGTTTTTTAAACGACTGATCAACGAACTTTGCGTTTTTTCTGCGACAGATCGACAAACATTGCGTTTTTTAAGCGACTGGTCGACGATCCTTGCGTTTTTTGGGGACAGATCGACGAACTTTGCGTTTTTTCCGCAATCGATCGACGAAATTTGCTTTTTTTCCGCGACTGATCGACGAACTTTGCGTTTTTTGGTGACAGATCGATGAACTTTACGTTTTTTCCGTGACAAATCGACGAACTTTGTGTTTTTTCCACGACTGATCGAAGAACTTTGCGTTTTTTCCACGACTGATCGACGAACTTTGCGTTTTTTCCGCGATCGATAGACGAACTTTGCGTCTTTTCCGTGATCGATCGGTGAATCTCAATCAAATAAAATCTAAATTCAGAAATTTATTTAGCAACCTAATTGTTAAGGGTCCCTAACACATTTAATGGAACTTGAAAAATACACTACATATATAAAACTTAACTTTTTTCCCTTTTTTAAAATAAAAATAAACATTTTACATAATCATTCTCAGTTGACTTAATTTTTTCAATGGTATTTTTTCATGTCTGCATTAATGTAATTCTTTAAATAGCACGTAAAATAATAGTGGGGTTTAAAGATTTTTTTTCTCCCTCCCAAATATTACAACTCCCCTTCATTTAAAAATGTTGGTAGGGAGACTCCACTCCTTGGAAAAATTGAATTTCAAGCCCTGAAGTATGTAAAAGACTGCACATAACAAAATCAGTATTGGTAATATGAAATATACAGTTCAAACATTGATATGTGTAGTTATGGAGCATGAAATTTTCAGCAAAATATTTCTTTTTGTAGCTGAATAAATATCTTACCTTATATTGACAATTTCTTAATCTAACATTTCTGCAGAAGCAAAATGTAAACATCTGCAAGATTATTTACAAAACGTGTACGATCTGTTATTTTCATATCGTCACAAACAGTCCATTTATTAATCTCGTTTTCATTTGAATGCACCATTGTTATATAATGACCTGAATCAATGAACTTTCCTTTATGCAAAATAGCAGATTTTGTTTTAAAGGTTATATTATTTATTAAAACCTTTTGGTTTGAAAATCCTGTTATAGGGCACGTAATTTTAAAAGTTCTATTCTGACCCATAGAGACATTTGTTGAAGAAAATCTGGCTAGTTGCACAAACAAATATTTTCCACAAGAATTTAATCGAGTTTGACACATTTTAGTTCTGTTTTTGCAATGAACACAGGGAATGTTTTCAGTCTGCCATCGTGTTAGGAGATCATTGAAATCAACTGCATCTTCCCTATTATTAAAGTCATGTGGAAATCTCACAATAAATGCATTAAATGGTTCTGTACTAATACATATATCTCGATAACTTGGGCAATTACTACATTTCTCCCAAAGATCTTGCTTCAGTTGAAAAAGATCTATGGCATTGACATTTTCTTTTGACAAATTTTCCAGTAGGTAATCAAGAAATTCTAACGGATCTTGATCAGTACCATCATGAAACTTTACATGAAGTGTTTTTCTAACTTCAAGTGTATCTACGGTTTCAATCTGTGGATTTTGCAAAGTAGTGAATATTTTTTTCAAAGCTTTTGTTGTAGGACCAGGATCAATAACTCTTTCCTGAATTTTTTTAACAAATTCTGGGATACAGAAGAGAGTTTGCAACATAGAATTTGCGTAACACGAACGATCTGTATTTTTAAAGCCTTTAAAGACAAAGTAATTTAAATCAGTAATATGGTTTTTATTATTTTTTTCACTAACAATTACTGATATGTCAGATGAAACAACCATTTTACTCTCAGAGTATTTTCTGGAACATACAGCTAATTGTGGCAAATCAGATCTGTATTCCTTTCTAAGACGATTATATTCCTTAATAGCATTTGGTGAGGCATAAACTTTACTTGCATCAAATTTAAGAAGATGTAAACCTTCTAAACTTGTGACTCTGGATAAAGCAACATAAGACATGCCACTTTCAAAAATGTTAGGACCCAAGTTAATCATTACACAATCCAGGCTCATTCCTTGACTTTTGTGAATAGTTATACCATATGACAAAACAATGGGGAATTGGGATCTTTTAACATAAACATTTTTCATAATTTCAAATTTGACATTTACTCGTTCAATGTATTTTTCGGTAGCATGGTTGTCAAATAAGATGCATATTGATATAATTTTTCCTGATGAATCTTTTTAAAGCCTTTAACAGTACCCATTGAACCATTGACCAGACCTTTTTCTATAGAAAGATTTCTACGCAACATAATTCTACAGCCCTCACAAATTAAAATCACTGACTCTAAACCAGCTGTATCAGATGATTTTTGTTTTAGTTTTTCCAATTGTGTCTTTACTGTGCGAGGCATTTCCTGAAAACCACTAATAGTATCTTCAGCATGAATTTCTATAACATTATTTTTAGCCTTCTGTAGCATCACAGAGTTTATTTCTAGGCATAACTTGTTTGTAGGTAACAAACATACTGGATTCAAATTTTGATTCATGAGGTCAAAGTAATAATTCGCTACATTTTCAATGTTATCAGTATTAGGGATAAGTCTTGTTTCAAGTACTTTGATGTCATCAGGAGTAACTTCACCAACTCTGACTCTGTTGAGAAGTTCTGCATATACCAAGTCATTTTTTTGTCTTTTATTTAAAGTGAGCTCATCATAAAGAAAATACTCTTTCCAAATATTAATGGCACCAACTGATCCAATTAATTTCCGTGCTTCAGTATGAGTTAATTTAGAATATGGTGGATTTCCTTTTACTGGTTGTAGTTGAAGAAGATCTCCAAAAAATAAAACTGAAATGCCACCAAACAGTTCATCTTTGCCTGTAATTTCAACTAATCTTAAATGAATATAAGATAAAATTAATGATGATACCATAGATATTTCATCCACTATTAGAAGTTTTAGATGTGCTAGTGTCTTTTGCATAATAGCTAAACTATTCACCCCAAGTTTATGATATTCGGCTGTTTTACCATGCTCTACAGGTAACATTAACAGTCTATGCAAAGTCACACCACCAATATTAAGAGCAGCTAGGCCTGTTGGAGCTGCAACAGCATTAGTGAAACTATTATTGAAAAAATTTGAAATCATATTTTTGATTACATGAATTAGAAAACTTTTACCTGTTCCACCACATCCGCTAACAAACATTGTTAGTGGTTTGCTTGATTCAGATTTAGAACAAAAATGTTTTTGAACTGTATCAAATATTTTTTTCTGATCAGCATGTAATTGTGAAACTTGAGTGGCTAAATTGGTTGAGTAGGGAAATAAATTTTGTACCATAGCTGCTGTTACTTCTGCCATGGCATTACCAGCCTCCATAATCTCATGACCTTGCAAAGCATTTTGTATATCATCCTGAACAATGACATTTTCACAATCAGATTGTGTACTTTTTCTTAGAGCTTCCTCTAATTTTTTCTCACCTTCTTTTAACACTTTAAGCCTATCATGATACTCCATCATTTGTTTCAGTTTTGGAAGATGATTTTCAAAAGATTTCTGATAGTTAACATGGTCACCCAAAAGTATACTTTCATCACGCCAAGGAAGAAAAAGCATCAAAAGACTGTGATAGTAATTTTCCCGTTCAGTATCAGATTTATCAGGATCATGACGAGTATGCTGTATTAGAAAAGGCTTACATCTTTTCTTTAATAGCCCAATATTATTTTTAAGTTGTAAATTATTTGGCATTTTTTCATTTGATTTTTGTGGCACCCGATAATAAAAAGCTGAAAAATCATACAGGGATATATTTTCAAGTTCATCTGGTCTGTTGGGATATACACCATCAACCATTTGAACCATAAAAATATCTTCACTGGTAGGGTCAGTTTCCTTAAGTTTGTTGAGCTCTTTAAAAGGTTTTAATAAACGTTTTCTTTTTTCTTTTTTGGTAGTGTTGATGAAAAGAATAGATTCTGATTTTCCGTAAAGATGATGTCCAAGAATTCTATCAGCAACTTCATAAGCACCACACTCTCGATGTGAAATGGCTTTTAAGCCAAAACTAAAAAGACGACTGCGTAAATCTTTGTTTGCCAATTCATTCCAGAGATCTTCCATGTCAGATTTTTCTTTTTTCGTAATATAAGATGTTATATAACGAGCCACTGCTATTTCTTTATCTGCAATAAATTGGACATCAACATTAGCTTTCCATATATATAAAAGCAATGGATTATAATCATTAATGTACATTTCAGCAGATGTTCTGGGGAGTATGTAAAGACGCTTTTTTGACTTGGAAGATAAATGATGTCTTATACTAGAATGCACATCATTTAATTTTGCAACTGTAGCTGTTGCTCTTGGAAATTTAAATCGACATCTGGTAAGAAATTTGTCTCCAGATTTGTATTTTCTTTGACAAGTTGGATTGCATCGGTGCATTTGATACTTCTGAACATATTCATGCAAAGTTGGACTTTCAATTTTATCAGGAAGTGAGCATGTGACATATTTTTGAATAAATGCTAATATTTCTTTATCGCTGGCATTACCAATTTTTGGAGCATCTTTTATCCAAAGTACCATATGAATATGAGGTGTCCCTCTTCCCTGATATTCCACTCTCCAGAAGTAATGTTCTACTTTGCCAAGAATGGCATTTTCTTTATTCATAATAAGGTGTTTCCAAAGAGCTTGAAATCGGTTGTGGTAATGCAGAGAAACAGCAACAGGATCTGAGGAACACAACTCTGCAATACTGTTAGGGGCAATTTTATCAGAATATGACAATCGAAGGTGCTCATGCAATTCGAACCAGTCATATTCCGCACAACTTAGAGTAACAAACCATGTTGGACTACCAAAATTTTGCATCATTGTCTTTAATTCTCCTTGTCGTTTGTACCAATATTCCTGTGTACCTCTCATGTTTTGCATAAAAACTGATAAAGCAGTTTCAAGTTCTGAATCTTTGGCAACAAATTTATCAATCAGAGAGTTGACTGGCATTCTTTTGTTGCCAGTCATTCGAAGCATAAAGTTAATGCTATTGGTCACAGATTTTATCTCACTTTCATAAAAGCAATGAAAAAGGTATTGTTCATTGAGGGAAAACCTTCGATCTTTATTCAATATTCTAGTAGCTCTATAATCAGCTTCTGTTAAGTCACCAAAAGGCCTATCAGAATATCGGCCACCTTCACCTGTGGGGAACAAATCAGGAAAACACATAAAGTCCAAATTTTTTTCAAATAAACTAACAGCTTCTTTTTCAACTTTTTTCATTTGAAATGCTTCTAAAATACCTGTAGGATTTTTTCCGTTGACAGGATGGATTGTATACTGATCAAAGAGCATTTTTTGTTGAGTTTCAGATAATCTATACAATAAAGCATCTGGTTGCGTAGAAATTCGATTATCTATTTCACTACAATTACCACAAATATAATCAGTGTTGCACTGAGAAACATGAATATCAGCATACAAAGGATTAATTTCTTTTAACTTTCTCAGTGCTTTCATTATCTTTTCAAGCCTAACAATTGATTGCCAAACTATTTTATTTTTAGTTGGTTGGCCATTAACTAATATATGAAGTTCATGATTATCTGGTAAACCTAGAGGAATCATGTCAATATTATTTTGCAGAGGCAAATGTAAATAAATAATTTTACCTTTAATTGCCTTTGTTAAGCCAGAATGGTTTAAAGTCTTTAGCTTAGTTCCTAGTCTAACTACCACTTGAAATGCTTTACACTTCTGAATAAGTATTTTTTCAAACATATTCAAATTTTTAATTTCATCAGGTATTGGATGCACTTGTAATCCATTGAGGAAGGATCGCTCAGGAACTTTACCTGATATAATTCTCTTGTAGCAGTAATCACAAAGATTTAATTCCTCAAACAGTTCTATATCAGAGCCTGGTTTTTGCAAAAGCCAAGCTGTTCTTAATATATTGAATGCAATATTTTGTGTATTTTCTAAGGCATGCTTGGAAACCAGTTTAGACACTGGTGTAAGTTTCCTTTTTTGGTACAATTTTTCACAGGAATCGCAAGGTGTGTCATGAAATTCATGCATTTCTCGAAAACAGTGGGCCAAGGGCTTTTCAAATTGTTCTAACAATTCAGCTTCTTTCCAAATAGGTCTTATGACAGATGTATTTGAATTTGTTTCACAATTGTCTTTCTTTTTTTCTTTTTTTATGAGACTTCCCAATTCTTCGACTACCACTTTTAAATCAATAAAATCGGCATTTAGAATGGCTTTATCAATTAAATTGTATGCATCAAAAAGTTTTTTTATTCCATACACATATCTAAGAAGAGTTCTCAAGCCACTATAGTGCGGTGACAATTCAGTCATGACTCTCAAAATGCTTTTACATTTGCAATTGTCTAAGCAATGAACTGCATGACCCAACTTAACAGCACACATTTGATCTTCTTTTATGTAATACGATTTATACTCACAACAATCTATGTTTGAAAATAATTCCTTTGTAGAACTGCCCTGAGAAGAAGCAAATATATGAAGAATATGCAATAACCTTTGAACTGAATTCTCTCGAATGTTACAGAGAGGTCCACATTTCCACATTAGAGTTTTGGGATGATGACCATCAATGTTTTTCTCGAAATGTAAATCACCTAAAGGAATATGTTCTATTTTAGAATTGGAATGACTACTATAATTATGATCTAAATGTATGTGAACCAATGGGTGATATGCTATTTCCCAAAAATAGGGTTCTGCATTGGAGTTGTGAATTCTTTCACCACCAATTATTTCACATAAATTTTCTGCAGTGATATTTTGAGTTGATTTTGATAACATCTGTTGACATTTGTTTGAAAATTTTTCTGAAGCCGATAAACTCTTTGCATACAAAACATTTTTAGTATGAATAGCTTTACGCGCAAATAATTGAGCTTTTATTTGAGTTTTTACAAATTGAATATTTGTTCTTCTGCTTTGCTGAGCTATGTTTGATTTATAACTCTTTAGCAGATTTTTCACTAAAGCAAGCTGTCGATATCTTGAAGGATTAATTTTTTTAGAGGTGAGTATCCTATTACGATTTGAGTATTTTTTTGTTTTCCAGTATTTTAGCTTATATTTATTAGCCTTTGATTTATTTTGCAAACAATATGAAGTATTACGCTTCTGTATCTGGCTTTTACATTTTTTATAGTATGCGGCTCTTTTATTTTTGAAAATTTCACGATTTCGTCGATAATATCGTGAATATTTATTTGATGTATCACTTAACGGCTCAGACAGAGATACTCTTGGTATAGGGTTAGGATACTCTTCAGTTGGGCCATTTAAATCAATGAAATGCCGAGAGCAAACATACCAGTCTCTAGTCACCGTTTCTGTATTTTTTCTACCACAAGCAGAAAGCCATTCGTTACATTTACTCAAGTTTTTCTGTGGTTTAGGAAAAGGGAAAAACAAAACTCCCAGCATATAGTCTTTGTAAAAGTATCGTGCATCACTCTTGCAACCAGAAAATTTGCATTTTTTCCCCATGTTGAATTTTAGTAATCATCGATTAAGATAGAAATTTAAAAACTCATTTCGTAACATCACAGGATCACTAGATAAGTAAATATCGAACATTCATCAAATTTTGATAAAGACTTCGGATCTTAAACATCTTCGGATATTAAAGATAAATACAATATTCTCGCATATTTTTGAAATAGTAAACATATACCACGAGATCGCATGTCCAAGTGCTTAATGACAGTAACATCATCCGAAATAAAAAGCAGTGATTGGATGAATAGTCGAAGCGCTAGCCAAAGCCTGACAGGTCTCTAAAGAAAGTAACAACACTAATATTTAGAGTTTTTTGATTGGAGGATGTATTTCTTTACAGAATTAGGTGTTTTGAAGAAAATTTGTGGAAGCGCGTACAAAAAGTGGGAAAAACTCTAGTAAAATAACTCGTTCAACGGGATTTGCTGTGTTAGAATAGCATGGGGAAGTCGCACTGGAAATAAATAAGACTTGCGCTGCCGCGCAAGTCTTAATATTCTGTAATTTTTTGAAATTTTTCTAAGTGTGCGTTTGTTAGAGGGAGCTGGGGATGTAGCTAATTTTTTTTTTCGTTTCGTTCAGGCTTGAGGTCATCACTCTAAAAAAATCCGTGAAAATACAAGAGATTTTCCGTTAAATTTTACGGAGAAGTTTCATTATTCCAAAACAACATTACAATTTCCGTAAATGACATTAGTTCCGTAAAGAAGATTTCAAATCCGTAAATATGCAGAAAGTTTTCCGTAAATTTAATGGATTTTTCCGTATTTCTTACAAAACTGTACAATGTCCGTATTTCTTTCAAAACAGTGCCATTTCCGTAAATGACGTTCAGAGGTTTGCGTACAGCCTTGTTTGAAATGCGAATTAAGATTGTTGTATTTACTAGAGTTCTTCTAGGATCCAGGTCTGAACCAGTCCTACCCGTGGGCCTATTTTTTTTGCCATTAGACTCGGGCCAATCCTGGAACTCATTCTAACCGGGGTTATGTCTGTGCGGTAATTTTTTGTGAAAATAATAGTGATATTTTTATTTTTAGTGAAATCTTTAGAAATTTATTTTATTTTCATAAATTACAGAAAAATATTTTTTTAAATCTACTTTTTTTTTTCCTGTATATTGCTTTAAATTGTGAATTTTTTCACAGACGTTTTAAAATTTTATTTTAACTTTATTAACGTGAGGCAATATTAGGTTATTAAAGGTTTCATAAAATATTATCTTTGCAAATTATCGATATGTATATTGTATTGAACAAAACTGATTTATCTTATAAATTTGTGAATTAAACTAAAATTTATTGTTTTACAAATTATAATTTTTTACAAAGTTTATATGTTTTTCTTTAAATTTATAAAAGTAATTAATATTTTTTCTTTACTTTCATAAAAATGAAGTTTATGATTTTATTAAGTTTATAATTTATTTCGTTAGTTTATAATTTTATAAATTAAACTAAATTAATAAGTCCAAATTTAAACTGACCTATCCCAAGGTCATTAATTTCAAAATTTTCTCTAAAAATCTATTTTTTTATTTTAATATTTTTAAGGTTTCATAAAATAATATCTTTGCAAATTATCGGTATGTGGGTATTAAACTAAACTGATTTGTGTTATATTCTTGTGAATTAAACTAAAATTTATTATTTTATAAATTATAATTTTTTACAAAGTTTATATATTTTTCTTTACATTTATAAAAGTAATTAATATTTTTTTCTTTACTTTCATAAAAATGAAGTTTATGATTTTATAAAGTTTATAATTTATTTCGTTAGTTTATAATTTTATAAATTAAACTAAATTAATAAGTCCAAATTTAAACTTACCTATCCCAAGGTCATTAATTTCAAAATTTTCTCTAAAAATCTATTTTTTTATTTTAATATTTTTAAGGTTTCATAAAATAATATCTTTGCAAATTATCGGTATGCGGATATTAAACTAAACGGATTTGTGTTATATTCTTGTGAATTAAACTAAAATTTATTATTTTACAAATTATAATTTTACAAAATTCATAATTTTCTCTTTAAATTTATAAAAAATAATTAATAAATTTTTGTTTACTTTATAAAATTATAAACTTCATTTTTATAAAAGTTTATAATTTATTTTGTTAGTTTATATTTTTTATAAATTAAACTAAATTATTAAGTCTAAATTTAAACTTACCTATCCTAAAGTTATTAATTTCATAATTTTCTCTAAAAATCTATTTTTTCGTTTTGATATTTTAAAATTATTCATTTTAATAGAACCATACACAAAAGCTCGCAGCAAAGCTTAAATATAATAATTTAATTTATTATAAATTTGTTTATTCACATAAGTTTTTAAACTGAGAGATAAAGTAAATTTACTTTAATAGCTTGTAATAAATACGTCTGCTTAAGAAAATTATTGTTTTAACTGAAATTGATAAATAAATCAACACACAAATTATTAAAAAAAGTATATTTACTATTGCAAAAATAAACAATCATTACTGTTATTACAATATTTTACGCATATAATACATAAAAAATTTAAATTTATCTGTTATAAAACATCAAATAATAAAAAGCAAAACATAGAGCAATTTTGAAAAGAAAATATTAAAAACATTGGATCTCTGAAAACATCCATCTAACTACCAGAACTTCAAGTTATTGCAACATTAAAAGTATCTCATATAAGTAGTAACATTTGAGTGAGCGACGTGTCCAACCGCTGTGTAGTGGTCTAGCGCGCTCGTTTAGTAACCGTAGGGTCTTGGGTTCGATACTCACCGAGGGAAATGGTGGTTGTTTATTAAAAACTCGCTTAGAAATGAAAGAAAAAATAAAAGAAGCTTATCTAACCCTTATAAGATGTTCCTTGAGAGATACGTTTTTTTTTATTTTCCTATAAAATTTATTTTAACGACATAAAAATTTCTAAAAAATACGGAAGATATCTGTTATAAAACGGAAAATTAAAAACGGATATTTCAGAAATCACGGAAAATTTCCTGGAATTTACGGATTTTTTTTTCCGTTAAAATACGGAAATAGTACTGGCGTCTCGATTGCCAGTACAATTTCCGTTATTTTCAGGAAATATTTTTTACAGTGTGTAACAGGTCCTGAAGTAGCTTGGGGTCGAAAAACTGTAAGAGTTTTCCACTAAAATTGGTTTTCCCTATGTTTTGTACACCCGGTAGTATGTCTTGCAACCCGGATTTAATCTCCTGGTATACTTTAATCTCATCAAAAAGTCACCTGTAAAAAATGCAGCCAAGTCTCGTAACTCATTTACCGTAAAAAGTACTGAGAACGTATAAAGCCAAGTTTAACTATCTTATTAACTCTGAAATTTTCATTCACAAATCACTCCTAGTCTCTATATCTTTAGTTAATTATTATTATGTGACTTGGCAATAACGCAGCACGAGAATGTGATGTATATAGTTAGTCTTAATCAAATAATACTATAATATATTAAAGTGTAATAACTTCCCAGTGCGTATATAATTTGCCTTAATTAAATTATCCCATCCCAACCCATAACATAGTAAGGTGTAATAACTTCTCTATGCTGCGTAATTGCCAAGTCGCAAAATAATAATTAACTAAGGATGTAGAGACTAGGAGTGATTTGTGAATGAAAATTTCAGAGTTAATAAGATAGTTAAACTTGGCTTTATACGATCTCAGTACTTTTTACGGTAAATGAGTTACGAGACTTGGCTGCATTTTTTACAGGTGACTTTTTGATGAGATTTCACTTCTTTTTGTAAGTAATCCCCCTTTTCTTGATTTTGAGTTCTTTTTGGAGATCATCCACTGATTTTCGCTAAGCCCACACTCTGTCCCTATTATTTACAGGTATAAAAAATTTGAAGCTTTAGTTTCGTTTGCAAAGTACTGTAGATAAAAAGAGATTTCAGGTTATAGGCAAGCACTAAGTTATGGGAGGGGGAGTGTCAAAAGTACTCTCAATTGCTTCCAGGATAAGTTTTTTATTTATTTCTTTTTTTGTATCATAAATACTACCTTTATTCCAAATTTTAAGTTTCTAGCTTTACAAAATCGAATTATTTTCAAATTTTTGTTTTTTTTTTCGATTTTTTAATTTTATTTTCAATTTTTGTTGTGTTTTTAATTTTTTCTTTTTCTGAATCCTAAACACTACCTTTACACCAAATTCTCAGTTTCTAAGACTACGAGATCATATTATTTTCAATTTCTCTCTTTTTCTATTTCTATTTCTTTTTTTTTTTTGAATTTTTTTTTTTTTTGAAATTTTTGATTTTTTTTTTAATTATCTGTATTTTTTAATGTTTCTTTATTTAGTATCTTAAATATTACCTTTGTTCCAAATTTCAAGTTTCTAGCGCTATAAAATCGAATTATTTTCAAAATTTCCTTATTTTTCGATTTCTTTCGATTTTTTTATTTTATTTCCGAATTCTATTGCGTTTTTATATTAACTTATTCTGAATCCTAAACACTATCTTTACCGCGAATTTTAAGTTTCTAAGGCCAAAAGATCAAATTATTTAATTTTTTTTCGAATTTTTTATTATTTTTTTAATTTTCTGGATTTTTTAATTTTTCTTTATTTTGCATCCTAAATACTACCTTTATTCCGAATTCCAAGTTTCTAGCGCAACAAAATTGGATTATTTGAAATTTTTCGATTTTTTTCGATTTTTCGATTTTATTTTCAAAAATTTTTTTTGTGTGTTTTTGATGAAATTTTTTCTGAATTCTAAACACTCACTACCTTCACAAAATTTTTAAGTTTTTAAGACTATAAGATCGTGTTATTTCCAATTTTCAATTTTGTTCGATTTTTTTTAATTTTCGATTTTTTTTTTAATTTTCCGGATTTTATAATTTTTCCTTTCTTTGTATCCGAAACACTAGCTTTATTCCAATTTTTAAGTTTCTGTGGCTGCGGGATCTACCCAATCTTTTTGATGACGCGAGAGTGAGTGAGTGTGTGAGTGACAAAAAATCGAAACTTTGAGTTCATATATTGTCTGCACTAATTGATGGGTATTTTTTGAATTATCCATATTTTTTAATTTATTATCTTAAATATTACCTTTATTCCAAATTTCAAGTTTCTAGCGCTATGAAATCGAATTATTTTCCAATTTTCCTTATCTTTCGATTTTTCCGATTTTTTTATTTTATTTTCGAATTTTATTGCGTTTTTTATTTTAACTTATTCTGAATCCTAAACACTATCTTTACAGCGAATTTTAAGTTTCTAAGGCTAAAAAATCAAATTATTTTAATTTTTTCAATTTTTTTCGAATTTTTCGAATTTTTGAATTTTTTTTTTCGAATTTTCCGGAATTTTTAATTTTTTTCTTATTTTGCATCCTAAACACTACCATTATTCCGAATTCCAAGTTTCTAGAGCAACAAAATCGGATTATTTGAAATTTTTCGATTTTATTCGATTTTTCGATTTTTTCAATTTTGCTTTCGATTTTTTTTGGTGTTTTTGATGTTTTCTTTTTCTGGATACTAAACACTACCTTCACACCGAATCTTAAGTTTCTAAGACTACAAGATCGTATTATTTTCCACTTTCAATTTTGATGGAATTTGTTGAATTTTGGAATGTTTTTTTTTTTTCGAATTTTCCGTATTTTATAATTTTTCCTTTCTTTGTATCCTAAACACTACCTTTTTTTCCAAATGTCAAGTTTCTAGGGCTACGGGATCTACCTAAACTTTTTGATGACGCGTGAACGAGTGAGTGAGTGAGTGACAAAAAATCGAATGTTTGAGTTCATATATCGTCTGAACTAGAAAAGACAGAAAGTTGTAATTTTAAATTTTGGTCCTGTGTGCCAAATACTCTAGAAAAACGAAGTTTTAAATTTTTGGGATACTCCAGCGCGGAGATATGGGGGGGGGGGGGTCAAAAGTGCCCTGAGTTGCTTCCAGAAAAGTATGCTTACGGCTGTCCTCTCTCGATTTGGCGGAGGCACTGCCGTGCCTCCAGATCTGAGAAATTAAGCGAATTCAAAGTTTAATAACATGAACACAAAAATACAAATAGAAACACTTACATATTGATAGAATAATACAGTGATTGTTTCGAGTTTACCAAATTTATATAGTTTTTACTTCCATTAAGGAAAATTTAAATATTCTATTTCGATATGACTTCCAGTGATGGCACATTACAATTGCTTTTATGAAATCAAAAAATATTTCTTCGAGATTTTAAAATTGAATCTTCAGTACCTTTCATCTTTCTATTTTCTGAAATGCCTTTAAATTGTGCTCGTTTGATATTTTCACTTGAAGGTGGATATTTTCGTGTGCATGAATTAAGTGCATGTGAGAATACTTTCCAATTTAGATGATATTGCAGCTTGTTCCGTAGTCATGAAATATAACCGCAAAGTAAATTGGCATCCAGATTAAGTCATTTCATTTTATATGTAAACCAGATTCAGTTTGAATATTTTAAGTAAGTATTAAATTTCTTTGTAAACCTCGACAGAATGTTTTCTTGAACGACTGTGTATTAATCCTGTATTTTTATAATTATGTTTACACTTGTTTCGCACGTTATTTTTAAAATCGTATATATGATAGAGATGAGACAGGCTCAGTTTGAGCCCGAGTTCAGGACCTTGGTCGATTTTTATGCCAGTTTTCGGGCTCAGGTGGGATCGAGCTCAATTGAAAATTTTATGTATTTGTCAATTTAAAAAAGGAAAAGACTTCACTTTGCGAAAACATTTCGGAAACAATAATCTATATATATATTTGTCTTACGTGGCGCGAAAATAGGGCTGAATTTGTAACTTATGGTTTGGCAACAACTGTAGTTTCCAGAGCTCAGACCAATGAACAGACTAGATTGTGTTAGATCAGCTCCGCCCCCGTCCAATATGGCGGTCAGTGTCAGAGCAATGAAAAAAACCATAGAATGAACTAGCAATTATTAAAAATAAAATAACATATACGTAATCCAAAGCGTCTGAGATTATTCCTCATTTTAATTATGAGCAATATCGTTAATGTCAAATAAATCCTCAACTCTTATTTAGAATTCATTTACGAATTTCACTCGCTCAAAAGACGGAGGAAAAAAAAATCAACTGTCTAGATATCAGCTGCCGCCATCTGTTGCTGTATTGATGAAGTAAAAAATAATTCATTTTGTAAAAATCTATAAATCAATTAGAACAATAAAATGTCGAACGAAATTTCAACAATGACAAACAAACTATCTTCCTATCACGTAGTTTTTTTTTTCTAATGAATTTAAGTCGTGCTGTACAAAAGATTTTTTTTTCATAATATTTAAATGCTCATATATATGCTCATTAGTAGCGCCAACTAAATGCATTTTTAGTTGTGTTTTCAACGAAGAATTACTTTTTTACATTAAAATAAATTGTCAATTTCATATGTTCAAATGTTTTATGGTAGAATTTATTCCGGCTAGAATTGCTGAAAAAAAGGGGCGAGAGAGCGAAGCGAGCTGTGACCGCGTAGCGGTCTCAATGTGAATTGCTTCGCAATTCACGGGGGGTTGGCGAGCGTTAGCGAGTAGGGGGCTGAGCCCCCTAGTGTAGTGTAATTTTCTAAAAGTGTTATTCAATCATCTAATAATCAATTTGAAAGGAGATTTCATTGTTATTAATAGGATATATAAAAATATATTTTACTCGAATCTGAAGTCAATGTAAGTAAAATAAAGATGTGTTATATATATCTTTCTGTTTGACGTCTTTTTTCAGATTCACTGCAAAACAGAACATCTGCCATAGCTGTATAGTATAATGATAATTTAAAAGAATAACAATTGTGCGTTTTTCAGATTTATGGATGTTTGGAATGTATAAATAACAAATTTTCTATTTTAATTTATTTTCAGTGAAATGAGAAGGTCGTGCATGTTTCCGTGAAAGAAAGGCATTTCTACCGTCACGTTTTTGCAAGATGGAGCACCTAGTCATACTGCTACTCCGGTCAAGGTATTCCTGATACAGACGTTTCGGGAAGACAAAATCATTAGCAGGGGTTGGAGGTTCCCATGGCCTACTCGAGCTCCAGATTTGACACCGGCAGACTTCTGGTTATGTGGGTAGTTGAAATCTCTTGTGTATCGATCCAGTCCATCCAATCTTGCGGTACTAATATATGCGATCCGACGAGAGGTGTCATGTGTACACCTGAATCTGCTGCACCTGAACCTGCTGGATTTGTGACCCATGTGCAATGTGTTATCCACTGTGGTGGTGGTCATGTGGAACACATACAGCTGTAATAAACGATTTGGAGGCATTCTGTTCATTATTTGCCTAGCTTTTACTTAACTTGTGTACGTCAGTGCCACCTATCGGATGTTTTTTTAAATTATTTTTTTCCTGTCTTAAAAAATTCCCATGACCAACGGATGCTGCTACTTTCCCGTCTTTTGCTTCCCGTGAACATCCCCTGAAAACCGTTTTTTATTTCGGTTATTTTTTCAGTTTTTATGAATTTGTAAAGTTTCTACGGACTTTTGCCCACCCAGTATAAGTCATTCACAAAGCAAGAAACAAAGGAGCGATGGGGCGCTCTCTTTATAATTCGCTATGCAGTTTCTGAATGAATGAAAGCATTGGGATATCACTGATTTCTGAAAGTTATTTAAACAAGAACAAAAAATCATGCGTCAAGCATAGATTATGTAACACTTTCCAACGCTTCCAAAATAATTTTACAAATCATTACCGTTTAATAAGCTGAAAGATAACATCTAAGTAAACAATTTGGAAAATGCATAACAACGTAATTTCAGGAATTTCCAACATATACAATATTCGGAAAATATCGGAATACTTTTATTCAGCCCTGTATAGGATCTATAGATTTGTATATATACTACATAGGATGCTAAATTTTAGTTTAGTTAGGAAAGCGTAGCAAAGTTTAAAATTCTCCTTCTGGAGTTTCTGTCAATAAACGGAAATGTGTTCGGGGACTTTTGTGCTGCCTTGCATATGCTCTACAGAATTCATACACACCAAGTAATAGACAAAAAGTGAGTTAAATTTAAAATCGCGTCCAGCAACTTAAAACGCACTTCCAGGAATTATTTTTAACAGACAGTAGAGAATTCTTTTGTGTGTCCCTGTAAATGAACGATGACTGCTAGGCGCACAATATTCTGTAGTAAGCCTCTTGTAATGTATCTTAGAGATATATATAAATTTCAATGCGTTTAAAGTGGTTAAACATTATTTAATTGAACTGCAAACGATTTTTCTCTATAGACGTAATGTAACGGATTTCTTTTGACTGTCCCTGTAAAGTTACTATAAGTGCTATGCACAGCATATTCCATATTAAGCTTCTTGTAATACACCTTAGTGATATATATCAATTACAATGTGTTTGAAATGGTAACATCATTAAAATAAAGCGCAAATGATTTTTCCCCATAGACCGTAATGTAACGGAATTCTTTTGACTGTCCCTGTAAAAAAACTATAAGTAAACACGTCAGTTGAAATAGGGAACATGCTATTGATAACGACAATAACATATAAAAATTGCAGGTGAATCTGAGCATATTTACGGGAGTTAGAGCACGGACAGACGGGAGACGGCCATATGGCCAGACAAAACGAAGTCATAAACACTTTTCAACTAGGTTGGAAAGTGTTAAAAAGGCATATGGTCGTCCTTTCGAATAATTTGAACTTGGCAGAAACGTATGATTTAGTCATGGGTATTGTTTGCATCTATATCATTATCTTTAGCTATAGCGAAAGAAATTCTATTTTTATTCAGATAATAGAAATACCACGACAAGTTAGAAATGAATGATATTCATTAAAATATACGATTCTAATTGTGCTAGTTATGATAGCGCAGGGAGGAATATTTTATTTATAGTAACTTGCATTTCCATGTACAAACAAGTAGCCCAATAGAGCTGCTCATAAAAAACCTGAAAAAAAAAACAAAAAAAACAAAACAAAAAAAAACAAAAAAAACAAGGAAATAAATACTAAGCAGATTTTAATTAGAGCTATTTGTGATTATGATTATCGCTAATTCGTTTCGTAAAGTTCTTCTAATTGTTAGATTATAAAATATCGCTATGGAAAGTTCTAGAATGTGTTTCAAATACTTTCGTGGAAAATGTATTATGATCAGTACAAAAATGTGGCTTTATACAACTTCAGGATAAAGCCATGAAAGATCTTTTTTTTTTTTTTTTGTATGGCGCGTAGTTAGTTTTGCCTTCCACCTTCTTCTATTTTTTAATTGGTAGCATCAGTCAGTTAAAGAAATAGATTTTTATATTATCTAACGTTAATGACGTACATAAAATGTTTGATACTTTTTAAAACTTAGAACTTGGTACTTAACACACCTGGCTGCATTCCCATGAGATATGAAGAACTAGTCGTTGGGGGCCACTGTAATACTTACCCATCATGGATATGCATAATATAAAATATGAAAATAAAACATGTGTGTAAACTATTTATAAAATGCATTGCAATTCGAATAAAATCCTGGCTCGATCACGTCATAAAAATTAAATGCTCTATGACTAAATTGCGTAAGAGAAGCATCCTTGTAACTCCAAAATTGATAATAATATTAAATAAAGGTTTACTGTGTCGGATTAAGCGTCTCATTTCCAATTAAAATATATCTCTGAATTGAAATTTGGATGAAATACAGGGTCATGAAAAATCGAAGAGTGTGGAAATTGGATTACCAATATCTCGGCAACTCATTATTAGATCGACTTCATTCTTTATGCAAAATTTATGTTTTTTTATTGTCTGTTATATTCACTCCTTAAAATAAACAATTTCGAAAGTTTTTATATACCTTTTATCAGAACGAATATTTCGAGAGTCCGAAAAAAATAGTTCCGGATAATCAAGGTTACTGAAATTCAATAAACTTCTTCCAATTATTACATACTAAGTACATACCAAATTTTAAGTCTCTATCTCCATTCTTTCGGGAGATAGAGCGTTTACAGACACACAGGCGGACGGCAATTTTTTTTTTATAAAAATACGTTTTTCGGAATCTTCAGTGTCTGAAACGTGTAAATCCGTTTTTTTATATTTAAAACGATTACAAGAATAAATCCTATACTATGTATGATGGGTAAGTAATTACCGATAAGGGAAAAAACCTTCTCCAAAATAATACGATAAAATAAATAATCTATATTAATATAACTATAAATCTATATAACTATAATAAAATAAATAATCCAAAATAATAAGATAATACAAAACAAAAAGTAAAATAATAAGATAATACAAAAAAAAAGAAGAAGAAGAATTCTAAATTATATTTTGATAACAACCTTTCCAAGATATTGTCAAATCTGCATTTGAATCCTCTTTGGACACAGTTTCGTAGCAGTGGACATTCTCGTCAGAGCGCTTGTCCATCGACAGACAGTCAGAATCTAACATCTCATAAATTAGTGTCAGCAACTTTATTTATTTATTACCTCCGTAGCAACCCAACATGTTGCATTTGAATTGTATGACATCTTTTCTTTTATGGAGAAAAAAACAGATCTAATTTTCGTATTTATTAAAATAATATTTATAATAGTATCTTTGATAATTTATCTTTATAAGTAAGAAACTATATTTAAAATATATAAATGTTATTTCAATTTTTAATTGCTTAAAAGGCGTACAGCCAACATAGTGAAAAAGTACCCAAGCCGGAACTCGAACCCGGGTCATTAGTATAGCGCACTGACGTTCTACCAACTGAACCACTTGGAACGATACCCAGCCTGGCACTTCTCACTATCACATGTTGGCAAGACTACAATCGCAGCACAAAATGGGATAGTGTTCCGTGAGCCACCAACCCTGGGGCAAACACGAAACTAAAGAGAATCCAGCATCGATGATTGAATAAATCTATTTTAATACTTGGATATTTTTCCATAGAAATTTTCACACGCCTTGAATTCATAATATTTCAAATTTTAATTGCTTAAATGGCGCATAGCCAACATAGTGAAAAAGCATCCAAGCCGGGTCATCAGTATGGCGCACTGGCGTTCTACCAAATGAACCACTTGTTGGTGACTCACGGAAAAATACTCCATTTTGTGCTGCGATTGTAGCCTTGCCAACATGTGATAGTGAGAAGTGCCAGGCTGGGTATCGTTTCAAGTTTTTCAGTTGGCAGAACGTCAGTGCACTATACTGATTACCCGGGTTCGAGTCCCGGCTTGGATACTTTGTTTGCTATACGCCTTAAAGTGTTAAGCAATTAAAATTTTATATATTATTAATGCAAGGCGTGGGAAATTTTCTATGAAAAAAATTCCAAGTATTAAAATAGATTGTATAAATGTTATTAATATTAGAATGTATAAATATTACAGATATTACCATATTGTTTATGGTAATATCCTGATAGTACCCTATTTTTTGTTGTTGTTTAAAAGCATGGCATACATTTATTTAAATCATCTAAATTTGATAATTCGTGAAATTTCAGTACGTTTGATGACGCAAATAAATCAAAGTTCAAATATCCGTATGCTATATTTCGACTTCCTTAATAAAACATCTCTTTCAACAGAGAATACATATTAAATATCCTACGCGAAAAGAGAAACTAATGAATAACGAGGCGCCTTCATTATAATATGCTGCTTTCCTTCGAAATATTTATTCAGAATAACAATGGATTTCATTGTTTTCTGGAAATGTAATGCGGTTAAAACTATTATTTACATGTATTTCACGAAAGTCGAACTTGTTTGAAAACGAAAAACTTCTATGAGTATTGCTACATAACTGCCATTATTTCTTTGTAGCTGCAATGAATTTGAAATAATTAGTATATTTAATGAGACAGTCAAATTAATTATATACATTATTATAAATAATATGTTATTCATTCAAATAAACAAAACTCAATGTGCTAATTATACTATTGCAGGGGAAATTAAATGCAAACGGAAGTTTCGTTCCGAATGCTTACAATTCGAGTTCTGCAGAATGGATTTTGATGGAATTTGCACTGTTAGATAGATAAAGTTTCAGGGAAGGCTTTAGTATATAGTATATCATTGTACGTACACTCTAAAAACGACATTTTCAAAACTGAGCAAAACATACTGAAATCTGAGTATGTCGCATAGTCAAAATGGCTGCGAATAAAAATGACTCAAGTTTGAAATATGTATGTACTCATTTCTGAAAGCATGCACACACTCAAGAATAAGACATCACGTGCTCTTATTTGAGTATGCCCATGTTTCCAAAATGATTATGAACTCACTTCTATGTGCTCATTTTTGAGTATTTGCGTGTTTCAAAACTGAGTTTGAACTGATTCTAATCATTATGTAGTATGTCCATGTTTCAGAAATGAATATGAACATACTTCTATGTGCTCATTTTTTGAGTAATTGCATGTTTCAAAAATCAGTTTGAACTTATTCTAATCATTTTTAAGTATGTACATGTTTCAAAAATGAGTAGGAACTCACTTCTGTGTGCTCATTTTTGAGTATTTGCGTGTTTCAAAACTGAGTTTGAACTGATTCTAATCATTATGTAGTATGTCCATGTTTCAGAAATGAATATGAACATACTTCTATGTGCTCATTTTTTGAGTATTTGCATGTTTCAAAAATCAGTTTGAACTAATTCTAATCATTTTTAAGTATGTCCATGTTTCAAAAATGAGTATGAACTCACTTCTGTGTGCTCATTTTTGAGTATTTGCATGTTTCAAAAATGAGTATGAACTCACTTCTATGTGCTCATTTTTGAGTATTTGCATGTTTCAAAAATCAGTTTGAACTGATTCTAATCATTATGTAGTATGTCCATGTTTCAGAAATGAATATGAACTGACTTCTATGTGCTCATTTTTTGAGTATTTGCATGTTTCAAAAATGAGTTTGAACTAATTCTAATCATTTTTAAGTATGTCCATGTTTCAAAAATGAGTTTGAACTAATTCTAATCATTTTAAGTATGTCTATGTTTCTAAAATGAGTATGAACTGACCTCTATGTGCTCAGAGATGAGTATGTTAATGTTTCAATATTCTGAGTATTTCTGGTATTTCAGAATTGAAAGCATTGGGTCGTTTCTAAGTGAAAAAAAAGTTTCGTAACAAAAATGAAAACATCGATTTACTCAGATTTGAAAGTGTAATTTTTCTCAGTGTAGATTAGTTATAGAACTATGATGTAAACTTCTATTATTTTGGACAAAAAGGTTACCATCGGTCATTTTTTTGCAACCATTATCGTTGGTGAAAAAACTGAAACAGCTACATCATTTAGAAAATAACACAAACAAAAAGAAAAAATGGTTACTAATTTCATTTAAAAAAAAAAAAGAAGAGAAAAGAAAACAGTTTTGATGAGAGATAATGTTATCAAATGAAAATATTTAATTTAAACGTGAAAGGAAGTTCGTAATGCTTAAAAAAAATTCAATGTAAAATATTCTAATTGAAACAATATTTGGCGATTTATCTTTTGCGTCAGGATAAAGAAAATGCATCTGAAAATGTGATTAGATAAAATCTGAGTAACAGTTTTGGTTTTGATGGATTTATTTATTTTTTATTTTAATTTTAATTTCTATGTAACTATCAGATGTAATTATATAAATACTTGTAATTATATAAATACTGTACTTGTGAGTTACATATTATTTGTTTACTGACGATTTTGAATTTACTTTTGTCGCCAAACAATTTTATTTTAAGCCAAAAATGCATAAAGATGATTTCCAAATATCTTAAAAATAATATATATTTTATAAATTTAAATTTCGTAATAATGTTCGTACAGATTAATAATAGATTAAAACAGAATAAAAATTAAATATATATAGCTCCATGATTTTTTACTTACAATATACTACTTTTTGTCGAAGGTATACATCCTAAAAGTATTCGTTGGATTTCAACTACATTCGTGTTAAGTCATTATAATGAATATTTAGAAAGAGTAAAAATAAAATAAAAAGTTGGAAATTGTACGTCAAACGTGACAAATGAGGTGCTTCCGCACTATAGCTAGTTATATAAATATTCAGATCTTGATGATTTTTAATTATGAGAAATGAATTATATCGTCTGCAGATTAATTTCTGTAATAAAAGTACAGGGTGATTTTTTTTAAAGTGGTGAAAGCAAAACCCTATAACAAAAGAACCACTGATCCAAATGACTTGAAATTTCACTAGTGTGCTCCCAAAGCAATGGGTATTTTTTGGACGTGGTTAAAAAAAACCCTTAAAATCTCACCGACAGATGGCGTTGTCTATGCACAAAAGCCGGGAGACGAGCTTGTGCACGATACACGTAGAGTGACTTTAAAACGTGAAGAACTCACCTCGTGTTCATTATTCTACGGATATCCTCGCAATGACTGTGCCATTGACGGACCGTGCGTTGTTAGTGAAACTGTATTATCAGAATAATGACAGCTCAGCAACTGCTCTTAGGAGATTTAGGACACTTGAGAATTTAAGAAAAGGTCCAATGACGACAGAAGACCTACGGAAGAGAGTTTTGAAATTTAAACAGACTGGTTCACTGAGCCTAAAACTCGATAGAGGAAGGAAACCAGTTGATGTTAACCTACAGCGCCATCTGTCAGTGCGATTTTAATTTTTTTTAAATTTAACTACGCCTAAAAAATTCCCATTGCTTTGGGAGCATACTGGTGAAATTTCAGGTCATTTGGATCAATGATTCTTTTGTTATAGGGTTTTACTTTCACAACTTAAAAAAAATTCACCCTGTATATTGGTTGCTTGACGGTTAAACCTCGGAAGCTCCTATAACAAAAAAGCGCCGATTTTTTACAAAAATTTCTTAATAAAGGTTTTTTATTAATATCTTCTAAAATTTTGATTCAATTTTCGTAAAATTTGAAATGTCTCGACGAAATTCTGGAAAGATAATAGATCTTAAATTTCAAACCATTCGGTTGGGTAGTTTTTGCGTTGTTATATGCGAACGGACAGACAGACAGACGGTCGGGCGGACACACAGACGGACGGACGTGACGACGACAATAGGTGCTACGTATTTATATAATTACGAACGCACCTAAAAAAGTTTTATTTTGAAAAACAACAGTGATAGGAACGAAAAATCATGTCGGGGTCATAAGATCACCTGCCTCGTTAATTCTAGTGTTAAGAGTTATTTAAAAGTATCACTTTAAAAATTAAAACACTTATTTTTAGGTACATTCGTAATTATATAAATACGTAGCACCTATAGTCGTCGTCTGATCCGTCCGTCCGTCTGTCCGCATATAACAGCGCAAAAACTACCCAACCGAATGGTTTGAAATTTAAAATTATCTTTTCAGAATTCTGTCCAGACATTTTAAATTTTATGAAAATCGAATCAAAACTTTAGAAGATATTAATAAAAACATTTATTAAGAAATTTGAATTTTTGTATAAAAAACGGTCTTTCTTGTTATAGTAGCTTCCAATTTTTAATCGTCATGCGACCGAGAAACTTATTTTATTACAGAAAATAATCTGCAGACGATATAATTCATTTCTCGGAATTAAAAATCATCAAGATCTGAATATTTATATAACTAGCTATAGTACGAACGCACCTCGTTTGTCACGTTTGACGACCGATTTCCAACTTGTTTAAATTTTTATTAAATAAAACTGTTCTATTCTAACACACAATCCTCATTTTTATACAAACTGCAAATTATTCACTGCATCATTTTGTAATATCATAAAACTGTTTCCCTGAATTGATTTATTCATATTAGCGTTGCTTTTACTGCATGACGCAGGGAGCAACACTACGTGCAGTGCGGGAGATAAGGGATGGATCCCTGGAGGTTCTTCCAAATTATCGTGTGTTAGTGCTTTGTGAAAGCATCTATAATTAAAGCTTAAAACGACGCTAGCAACTGCCCTGCTTCTTTCAAATCTGGAAATATGTAATCTGATACATATTATTTATTCTGTGCTGTATCTTATCATATTAGAGGTATTTATGCATCAATATCTAGAGTTGGGAAGAAATTCCAATAATTTTATGAATCCAATAAATATTTTAAAACAATATTTGCAACGAGACAAAAGTAAGTATTATAAAATTCTTAGATTTTATGGTATTTTATTAAGCAGCCGAAATACTCCTATGAATGAATAGGATAATCACGAATTTTATTGATTTGTTTTTAAATTTTAAAAGATTTGTTTATTAAAAAATGTAAAAAAAAAATTAAACTTTCTAAAGTAATAGTTTTAAATAACTCTTAATACAAAAAGTTATGTTTAATATATATATATATATGTATTAATGTCCTGGGAAATACATTTATATTGTGATAATCCTATTTTTTGAACTAATAGCAGTTTTACCCCTTTTCTTTTTGAAATTCATTGTAACCAAAAGTATAACTTTTTCTTAGTGTTGCTTCTATTTCGATTACATGACGTCGAGAGCAACCTGTAACCTTGCAGCATGGGAGATAAGGGAGGGATCAACGGATGCTCTTCCCAAATGCCGTTTGTCAGTGCAGTGTGAAAGTAATGATAATTAAAGCTTAAAATTACGTTAGCAACTGCTCTGCTTCTTTCAAATCTGGAAATATGTATTCTGATACATATTATTTACTCTGTGCTGTATCTTATCATATTAGAGGTATTTATGCATCAATATCTAGAGTTGGGAAGAAATTCCAATAATTTTATGAATCCAATAAATATTTTAAAACAATATTTGCAACGAGACAAAAGTAAGTATTATAAAATTCTTAGATTTTATGGTATTAAGCAGCCGAAATACTCCTATGAATGAATAGGATAATCACGAATTTTATTGATTTGTTTTTAAATTTTAAAAGATTTGTTTATTAAAAAATTAAAAAAAAAATTAAACTTTCTAAAGTAATAGTTTTAAATAACTCTTAATACAAAAAGTTATGTTTAATATATATATATATTTGTATTAATGTCCTGTGAAATACATTTATATTGTGATAATCCTATTTTTTGAACTAATAGCAGTTTTACCTCTTTTCTTTTTGAAATTCATTGTAACCAAAAGTATAACTTTTTCTTAGTGTTGCTTCTATTTCGATTACATGACGTCGAGAGCAACCTGTAACCTTGCAGCATGGGAGATAAGGGAGGGATCAACGGATGCTCTTCCCAAATGCCGTTTGTCAGTGCAGTGTGAAAGTATTGATAATTAAAGTTTAAAATTACGTTAGCAACTGCTCTGCTTCTTTCAAATCTGGAAATATGTATTCTGATACATATTATTTACTCTGTGCTGTATCTTATCATATTAGAGGTATTTATGCATCAATATCTAGAGTTGGGAAGAAATTCCAATAATTTTATGAATCCAATAAATATTTTAAAACAATATTTGCAACGAGACAAAAGTAAGTATTATAAAATTCTTAGATTTTATGGTATTTTACTAAGCAGCCGAAATACTCCTATGAATGAATAGGATAATCACGAATTTTATTGATTTGTTTTTAAATTTTAAAAGATTTGTTTATTAAAAAATGTAAAAAAAAAATTAAACTTTCTAAAGTAATAGTTTTAAATAACTCTTAATACAAAAAGTTATGTTTAATATATATATATATTTGTATTAATGTCCTGTGAAATACATTTATATTGTGATAATCCTATTTTTTGAACTAATAGCAGTTTTACCTCTTTTCTTTTTGAAATTCATTGTAACCAAAAGTATAACTTTTTCTTAGTGTTGCTTCTATTTCGATTACATGACGTCGAGAGCAACCTGTAACCTTGCAGCATGGGAGATAAGAGAGGGATCAACGGATGCTCTTCCCAAATGCCGTTTGTCAGTGCAGTGTGAAAGTATTGATAATTAAAGCTTAAAATTACGTTAGCAACTGCTCTGCTTCTTTCAAATCTGGAAATATGTATTCTGATACATATTATTTACTCTGTGCTGTATCTTATCATATTAGAGGTATTTATGCATCAATATCTAGAGTTGGGAAGAAATTCCAATAATTTTATGAATCCAATAAATATTTTAAAACAATATTTGCAACGAGACAAAATTAAGTATTATAAAATTCTTAGATTTTATGGTATTTTAATAAGAATCCGAAATATTCCTGATTGAATAGGAGAATCACGAATTTTATTGATTTGTTTTTAAATTTGAAAAGATTCGTTTGTTCATTTTAAAACAATATTTACAACGAGACAAAAGTACGCATTATAATATTCTGAAATAAAGCACTGAAAAAATACTTCCATTAAACTAAATTTCCATTTGATAACTACAAACATAAAATTACGTATTGTACCTATGTATTATTCGTACCAGAAAGATACACCGCGCCAACAATAGCAACGGTAACACTTAATTGCAGTAAACTTTTAATGGCAGTTATTTTTACGTTGTAGCTAAATAATATACAGTTTCTATAGTAAAGCTAATTCCAGAAATATATATATATAAATATATAATATGATATAGTATAGATAAAGACAATGTATACATTATTATATTCATTGATACAAAATGTATATAGAATATATAATACTATATTTATTCAAGGCCTAATTACCACAAGGGAAAACTTAAGCTTCTATTTCCGGATTATAATAGTTAGAATATTTAAACGCAACATTTCTGTCAAAAATAAAGTTAAAATTATTCGAAAATAGGGATGGCAATTTATCCTCCTCACTCCAACATCCCAACGGAAACAAAATTACCATCATATAAATTTTTATCGTTAAAACCTTTTATTATGTATTTCATAAATGCACACAATATTACAGTTATTGTTATTTTAGTTTGCTTTTACTTAATTTACGATTTTTAATAAATGCGTGTTAAACTTCTCATTTGAACAATATTGGCGACTGGCAACAATAAACATGACTGGCGATCAACGACCATTTCTGGCGATCAACACTCTAAGTAAAATTCCGTATATATACGGGTTATTTTATGTGAAATTTCTGTCTTTTAACAGAAACTTTCCATTCTTAATAGTAATAGTACATTTTCCAGGAATAAACGGAAAATTTCCGTTTTATACTTGCTCGTTGAATGTTAAAATCAATAATGGTCCTTCTAAGACAGACAAACGTAAATATTTCTTTTCAATAGACAAAACAAGAACGAAAAATCATGCGTCAGGCATAGATTGTGTAAAACTTTCCAACATGTGCAAAATAATTTTACAAATCTTTACCGTTTAATAAGGTGAAAGATGATATATAAATAAACAATTTGGAAAATACTTAACATATTTAAAAGCACAATTTCAGGAATTACCAACAATATTCGAAAAAATATTCGAATTATTTTGTACATTCCTGTATATGACCTATAGATTTGTATATACTCTATATAGAATACTGAGTTTTAGTTCAGTTAAAAAACGCGTAGCACAGTTTAAAATTCCCCTTCTGTAATTTCCGTCGATAGACGGAAAAGGACTCGAGAACTTTTGTGCTGTCCTGTAAATGATCTATAGAATTTATACACAACAAGTAATAGACAAAAAAATGAGTTAAACTTAAAATCGCGTTCAGCAACTTTTAACGCACTTCCAGAATTATTGTTAACAGACAGTACCGAATTCTTTTGTGTGTCCCTGTAAATGAATGATAAATGCTATACACACAATAATCTACAGTAAGCCTCTTTTAATGCCCTTGAGTGACACATATAAATTTTAATACGTTTGAAATAGTGAAACATTCTTAAAATAAACCGCAAACATTTTTTCTCCATAGACCGAAATGCAACGAAATTCTTTTGAGTGTCCCTGTGATGAAATTAATGATAAATGCTATAGACGCAATATTCTATAATAAGCTTGTTGTAATGCACCTGAGTGATATATATCAATTTCAATATGTTTGAAATTATGTAATATCGTTAAACTAAACCGCAAATGGTTTTTCCCCGTAGACCGTAATGTAAAGGAATTCTTTTGAGTGTCCTATAAAAAACTATTAGTGCTATACACTTCATTTTTTTACCGATACCATAGTAAACCTTAATAACATATATAAATTGCACGGCAATGCGAATATGTTTATGTGAGTTAGAGTACGAAAACGCAGACAGACAGTCAAACCGAATTCATGAACACTTTTAAACTATGTTGGAAAATATTAAAAAAATGACAATATCCAAATAAATTTTCGTAATTGTTATTTTGGCCTATAATCAAGTCATTAGATGTGGTCAGGTGATGTAGGGTTTAGAGCATACATCCTTTAATGGCGATTACCGAGGTTCGAATCATGAAGAAAGCAAGACGATAAAAATTAGTCGGGCCACCATAATACATAACCATCATGGATATGCATAATATAAAATATGAAAATAAAGCATGTGTAAACTATTTATAAAATGCATTTTAACTACATACCAAATTTCACAGCCTCTATCCCAATTTGTTCAGTAGACAGTGTGTTTAAAATCGTGGCTTGATGACGTCATAAACTTTAAATGTTCTATTACTGAACTGCGTAAAAGAAATATCCTTATAACTCCAAAAATGATAATCATATTAACTAACAGTTTATTGCGTCAGATTATCAGATTAAGCGTCTCATTTCCAATTAAAATATATCTTTGAATTGAAATTTCAATGAAATAGAGTGTCATGAAAGATCGAAGAGTGTAGAAAATAGGATTACAAATATCTCGGCAACTCATTATCCGATCGACTGCATTCTTTATGCATTCTTTATGTTTTTTAATTGTCTTTTATATTCACTCCTTAAAATAAACAATTTCGAAAATTTTTATATACATTTTATCAGAAGGAATATTTCGAGAGTCCGAAAAAAAAAGTTCCGGATCATCGAGGTTACTTAAATTCAATAGGCTTCTTTTCATTATTACATACTAAGTACATACCAAATTTCAAGTCTCTATCTCAATTTGTTCGGTAGATACAGCGTTTACAGACACACACACAGACAGACGGACGGCAATTTTTTTCCCCTAAAAAAATGTTTTTCGGAATCTCCAGTGTCTGAAACGTGTAAATCCGTCAATTTTTTTTTTCGATCTTTAAAACGATTACAAGATTTACCCTATACTACGCATGATGGGTAAGTAAAAAGAATTAATAAAAATAATTAATGGTAGCAAGTTGTTTAATGGAACAAATAATTTTCGTAGAGATAAAGAAAAATATCACCCTCAAAGCGCATTATTTTTGTAGTTTGTTATCGTGTCAAAAGCGAACAAAAGAATTTCATTATTTACGCATATTTAAATAATATATATTTCAACCATATAAAAAGGATTTTTTTTCCTTTACACCTGAAATTATATTAGTGAAGAATGAGAAAAAATAATTAATGAGTTTATTAAGGAAAAACAGATATTTTAATTATGACGACAGATTGGTATATTTTAAAATAATATGTGTTACATCTTTTTTTTGTTCAAGCATTAATTCTATTAAACATTTTGTCTCTATGATGAACTTTATTATAAATGGAATTTTTGAAAAAAAAAATGTATAGAGAAACAGATAGTTTCAAGTATATTAACTTATTTTACTTTTTTAGCACACTTATAAAATCGATTGCTAAGCAATAGGTATATATAAGGTACATTGCATTACCGATATCTAAAACTCCATTTATTTATCTAGTAAACATATCAAATTAAATTTTGAGTTATTCATTTAAATATTTTTTTTTTAAATACCTGGTTTTACGTGCGAAGCATTGTTGATTGACCCATTAATCGAAACTGATTAAGAATTTCAAATAGAATCTAAATTAGCATAAAAGTAATTATGAACAGAGAAAAAGTATTGGTAAAAAGTATAAAAAAAATTGAAGAGTTAGAAATAAAACCTTTCATGCAATGAAAAAAAAAAAATTTTTTTTGATTTATTTCTAGGAAAGCAAAGAAGAAAAAACTAATTTATTGGTTTTTCGACTCAAAAAATCTTTGAAATTTTCTCCTTCTTAATTATTTTTAATCACATAAGAACTTTTTTGAAAATAGAACTCATTCACAATTGAATCCATTTGGACACTACACTGTTAACTAGTATTTTAAAAACACAAATTGCACAAATTGTGCTTATTAGTTGCTAAAATCAGTGTAAAAATTGTTTTAAACTCACAAAAGAGCTAAAATCCTACATGTTTCGGCTTTAAACTTAAAGCCATCATCGGGGAAGAGGAACAATACAAACGACTACTGATCTTTTAATTTTCGACACGAGAAAATTGAAATCAACAGTATGGAAAAATTTAAATAAAATAAGCGGGCGCTCTCTGTTGCCAAAGAGCGAAAAACAAAATAATGAATTAACAAGGGGTTAAAAATGTATCCCATAGACTAGGTATGTTGAAAGAAAAGTTATCATTACAAATACAATCTTTTCTAATTTTGATTTCCAATGATTCCCTAATGGCGGCTTTAAATGGGTTATTGAACCTATGGATAATTCTTGCTTTATCGAAATTAATTACAGTACCATTATTTTTAGCGTAAAACCGGGAGAGTGCAGTGGATAACTTTCCAAATTTTATGTCGTTTTTATGCTCTTTTAACCTTTCCAAAAACTTTCTTTTAGTCATACCAATGTAAAAAATTATACTATTATTATTTAAGCTAATGGGGATTTCATAAACACCTGCGAATTGATCAGGGGGGATAGGATCTAATTTACATGAAACTAAGTCAACCAATTTTCTGGGAGGAACAGCAATAAGATGGATATTGTATTTACGGAGGGCCCTTTTAATCCTTTCAAATATAATAGGTATATATTGGAATTTACGATAGTTTGGTTTATTATTGCTAGGGACAGGATGCTGAATTAAATGGCCATTGAATTTTTCTATAATTTTCTGTACGTGATGAGCGGGGAAACCATGGTCAATGGCGATATCTCTGATAAAATTAAGTTCATCTTGGATGAATTCACTTGAACAAACCAGAAAAGCACGCTTGATGAATGAATTGAAGGCAGCAATCTTATAAGTGAAAGTTCTACTTTCACAAAGCAAGATATATGATAAAGCAAGATGAACTTAATTTTATCAGAGATATCGCCATTGACCATGGTTTCCCCGCTCATCACGTACAGAAAATTATAGAAAAATTCAATGGCCATTTAATTCAGCATCCTGTCCCTAGCAATAATAAACCAAACTATCGTAAATTCCAATATATACCTATTATATTTGAAAGGATTAAAAGGGCCCTCCGTAAATACAATATCCATCTTATTGCTGTTCCTCCCAGAAAATTGGTTGACTTAGTTTCATGTAAATTAGATCCTATCCCCCCTGATCAATTCGCAGGTGTTTATGAAATCCCCATTAGCTTAAATAATAATAGTATAATTTTTTACATTGGTATGACTAAAAGAAAGTTTTTGGAAAGGTTAAAAGAGCATAAAAACGACATAAAATTTGGAAAGTTATCCACTGCACTCTCCCGGTTTTACGCTAAAAATAATGGTACTGTAATTAATTTCGATAAAGCAAGAATTATCCATAGGTTCAATAACCCATTTAAAGCCGCCATTAGGGAATCATTGGAAATCAAAATTAGAAAAGATTGTATTTGTAATGATAACTTTTCTTTCAACATACCTAGTCTATGGGATACATTTTTAACCCCTTGTTAATTCATTATTTTGTTTTTCGCTCTTTGGCAACAGAGAGCGCCCGCTTATTTTATTTAAATTTTTCCATACTGTTGATTTCAATTTTCTCGTGTCGAAAATTAAAAGATCAGTAGTCGTTTGTATTGTTCCTCTTCCCCGATGATGGCTTTAAGTTTAAAGCCGAAACATGTAGGATTTTAGCTCTTTTGTGAGTTTAAAACAATTTTTACACTGATTTTAGCAACTAATAAGCACAATTTGTGCAATTTGTGTTTTTAAAAAAGAACTCATTCATATATATATATATATATATATATATATATATATATATAACTCCATTTAAAAAACAGTTACTTAAGTTATTTCATTCGTTGTCTCAATCAACGGCTTTAAAGCTTTAATAAAAGATGCCCAAAATCATTGAAAGAAATTTTAATAACCTACCCCCCCCCCTCCCGAAGCAGGGTATTTTGCTGATTTTAATTACTTTTTGAAACACTCTCTCAGCTTTAAAATTTGAATATCTTTGAACTTTTCCTATTGGCACCGATAAACGATACATTTGTGTGAATATTTGATAAAGCCCTTCCATGTGTATTGAGATATTAATAAAGTCAAGAAACCTTTCAAAAGCCCTGTCTTATTTTAAGTCTGGATATTTTAAAAACGAATAAGTATATTTTAGCATCTTTATAGTTGCATATTTTAGTAGACTTATAGAAGTTTATGGAATATTCGCATACAAGGCTACGCAAAGAACAAGATACGTTGTCGTTTATGGTTTGTAATTACTGGAAGTAAGTTTTAATTTGCCTTATGGCGTTTTTAACCTGAATTAAAATTTAGCTTAATATATTTGACGAATATAAATAAATTCGTATACAAGGCTACGCAAAGAACAAGATACATTTTCGTTTATGGTTAGTAATTACTGGAAGTAAGTTTTAATTTGCCTTATGGCATTTTTAACCTTAATTAAAATTTAGCCTAATATGTTGTATGTACAAAAGTCTTTAAATAATATACAGGGTTGTACAAAAGATTTGGAATGGATTTCCGTTGACTGGCAAAAATTGCTATGTGAATTTTCAAACTGAACTAAATTTTATCATACTATGTAGTATATATTCAAATCTATATATAATATACAGGGATGCAAAAAATAATTTGACAGTACAAAATAATTTTTATTAGAGGAAAAGGTGTAAATATGGGCACCCTTTTCTGTTTTTGACTTAAAGTGACTTTCATTTTGAAAGATTCTAAATTTTTAACCTTCATTAACAACTGTAACAAGTTTACTAAATGAAAGCAGGCAGAACAATTATTAATATAAATTATTTCCATTCGAAAACGAAGATATACAAAAAGCTTTTAAAAAGGAACCAGAAAAAATAGGGTGCAAATATGGGCCCTCTCTAAAAAGTTCACAAAAAATAGTTTAAAATGTTTTAAAACAAGATAAAAGAATACAAAATGGTAGAAAATTTATTTATTACATAAAAAAATCATTTACCAAAATCACAAACATAATTGGTTTTTTCATCCCCGGCACAATCTAAGTATGGTCACTTTTGGCACATAACACATTTAATCCACACTTCACCGCTAGTGTCTTCAGAGAACTTTCCATCACAAAAGATGCAAGTTGCATCGCTCGAGTCTGTTTTATCCCCATAGTTGATATCATCATCGCTGTCCACAAGGGGAGGGTCATTGAAATCTGATGAATCCGATGATGAAGCGCATATCGTTACGTGGTTCTAATTTTTTTTTTTGGAGCCTTTATTCTTCCCACCCCTGTCCCTTGGCCGGTTTCTTATCACGGGAAAACTCAAGGTCGTCTTCTTGCGAGAACTTTTGTCAACCGACTTGGTCAGCTGAATTTTATATGGTGATCCAGTGATAAGGCTGGACCTTGTTCCTTTGCGTCCACGAATAGTGGTTCTCTTCATAACGTTGGGAACAAGTGATAGATTGTACACAGACACTGTATTTCAAGTTCCCGGGGAACATTACACTGTTTTAGAAGCACCTAAAATGGGGCCCATATTTACACCAAGAAAGGGTGCCCATATTTACACCAAGAAAGGGTGCCCATATTTACACCAATGGTCATTTTCATATGTAACCTAAAGACGTGCGTGACTAAATGCGTGCTTTTAAAAGTAGCTTAGGATATTTGCTTTCTAGATATCAATGTGAAATTATTTTAAACTAGCCATAAGAACATGAAAAGAAAACGATTTCAGATACGTGACAAAAGTTTGCAGTACAGAATAAACACCATTTCACACAATAACTCACGCTGCATCCACGCTAGTAGAAAGAATGATTCCAACTGCTCAGTTCTATCTCCTATCATCAAATGGCACCATCTACAGTCCTGGTTGCAAGTCTTCAGCACCTCCCATAGCCACTTGGGGAGGGGTGCCCATATTTACACCTGTGCCCATTTTTACACCTTTTCCTCTAAAGAAGGTAATTACTAAAACTGAATTTTAAAATGTGTTATGTTTCTTAAACTTTTTACTATAAATTTAATTCATCTTATTTAACGGTGAAGTTTACTTACAGTTTTCTGGATATGTTGGAAAGTGTTACACAATCTATGCTTGACGCATAATTTTTTGTTCTTGTTAATTAACTTTTCTGATGTGAATTACTGTCTCAGCTTCATAATATGAAATCTGTATACTCTCTTTTTATTGTCATCAGGAAAAGAGTTTATTTCTGCAATTTTTTAATAAAGATGTATCAGTTGTTTTGAAATATTCATATAGTAGAAATTTCAAAAATTTATGATAGGCTTTGTCCTATTTTAATTGACAAGAAAAAACTAATTTCTTCGATTATTTTAACTTAACAAATCTTAAATTTTTTTTCTCCTTCTTAATTATTTTTAATCGCATAAGAACTTTTTTAAAAATTGAAATCATTTTTTATTTATATATAAAATTCAATTTAAAATTAAAAAAAAAAAGATTTACTTAAGATATTGCATTCATGTTCTTAATCATTGGCTTAAAAGCTTTAATAAAAGAAGCCCATAACAATTGAAAGAAATTTTAATTATCCCCCGAAGCATGGCGTATTTCTAATTTTAATTACTTTTCCAGATGCGAACGGAAATTATCCTTTCAGCTTTAGAATTTGAAATCTGTGAACTTTTTTTACTGTCGCCGATAAACGATACTTTTGTGTGAATATTTGATAAACCTCTTTCATTTCCATTGAGATATTAATGAGGTCAGTATTAAATAAACTTATTTAAAGTTCTGTCTTGTTTTAATTTTTGTTATTTTAGAAACGAATATATGTTTTTGAACATCGTTATATTTCCACATTATGTGTCGAATCGGTTATTTACTCATTGTTATAGTTAACTTAAACCTTACTGGTGAAAATAAAACGCACTTAATATGATAATATTAAACATAAATATTTATATGAAAATAATTCAATTACCTTTTGAAAAATTAGTTGAAACAAAAAAAAAAATCCAGTGGGACTTAATCGGGATTGAATAAAACAAAAAAATTGGGGTGGTACATAGAGTAAAGCTGAGTTATAAAAGATATATAGAAAATAATAAGTAATATATACTTACAATTAGTTAATTAATTTAATTACATTTAAATATAAAAACAATAAATAAATACATTAAATGTTTAAGACTGCATTTTCGAAAAAAAAAATAGCCTTTTGAAAAAAAGAGTTCTTAAGGTGTTTCCTTTGGAGACTAGTTTGGTGGACAGAAGACTAATAAAAAATGCCCATAATCAATAAAACAGTTTAAATTACCCTCCAAAGCATGGTATTAGAGTTCTTAATTAATTTTCCAATATGAAGCACTCTCTCAGCTTTAAAACTTGAAAACGATAAACTTTTTCTATTGTCATTCGATAAACGATCTCTTTTTTCGATTGTTTGATAACGATTTTTAATCTGTTTTGAAATATTCATAAAGTCTGATATTAATTACATGTAAAAAATTGGTTGAAACAAACAAAAAAATCCAGTAGGACTTAATCGGGATTGAATAATAAAAAAAATTGTGGAGGGGGGGGGGATACATAAAGTAAAGTTGAGTTACAAAAGATAATAGAAAAATAATAAATAATATATACCTATAATTAATTAATTGATTTAATTACATTTAAATATAAAAACAATAAATAAATGTAATTCATGTTTAAGATTATTTTCCGAAAAAACATTACTTATAAAAAAAAATTCAAAAAAAGATTTTAAGATATTTTTTTATTTACTCGATTGGCGGACTTTAATAAAAGATGTCCATAATCATTAAAATATTTTAAATTACCCTCCAAAGCGTGGTATTAGAGTTTTTAATTAAGTTTCCAAAATGAAGCACTCTCTCAGCTTTAAAACTTCAAATCCGTAAACTTTTTCTATTGTTGTCAGATAAACGATCTCTTTCTTCGATTGTTTGATAACGATTTTTCATTTGTTTTGAAATATTCATAAGGTCTGAATTTGAGAACCTATTTATAGGCCCTGTCTTACTATTTTTTAATATAAAAATGAATGGGTTTACTTTAAAATGCTTATTTTTATACATTATTGGTCGCATCGATTATTTACACAGTGTATATGCCGTAATTAGTACTATATCACAGATGGGAAAACGTCTTACTGTGGTAGGTAGTTTACTAATTATAAGTTAAAATATTTATATTAAAAATAGTTATTTAGATTTAAAAAAATAACAAAATACTATATTGTGGTGACATCTTAAAATGTACAGAGTGAATGAGAAAGAGAGCGCAAACCCAAGTTATTAAATATATCATAAAGAAAATTAATAAATATATCATAAAGAAAATTAATAAATATATCATAAAGAAAATTAATAAATATATCATAAAGAAAATTAATAAATATATCATAAAGAAAATTGATAAATAATAAATGCTTACAATGAATTAATATAGAACAGTTGTCTGACATCCGACGAAGTGATCCCATTAGGGAATTCATTTTAATATACACTATATGGCCTAAAGTCACCGGACACTTTTGATGTTTGATTTTTTTTCGAATATTTAGAGAAATACTTGACAAATCCATATGGTACTTATATGAAATATAAAGAAAATGTCTGACGTCATATTTATCAGTTAAGATCTGCAATTAGGGTGCCAACAACGGATTGAATAAAAACACCATATGTGTCATCAATATATTCATTGGAGACAATTTTTTTCTATAAAATGGGACTGTTGATAATTTATTACCATATAGTTAAGACAAAAAAACCTTTCTACCTCTCTCCCCCCCCCCCAGGAGTGTTTATTGATTTCCGTTTGGAGTTCAACGTGATAAACATTAGTTTTGTGTGGATTACCTTCATTTTTGACTCGATTTAAGTTTTCTTCTCAGTTAAAAATTGATACAGTCACCTCAAATTTCACAAAATGTAGGCTATAATTTTTTTCCCTTTGAAATTTTAATTACTTTAAGATACTGTAATATTAAAAAACGTATTTATTCATCCAGAAAGGAAACTAATTTTATAAAATGATTTATAAGTAAACCAAATTGAGAATCCTCTTAAAAGTACTGATGTTTTCATAAACCCCTGTAAATAATGAAAATATGAATACCTCAAAATATCTTATCTTCAAAAGATTAATACACCTGAAAAATAATCTAAAATAAACTGTACACTATATCATTTAAGTTTTGTATTGAATGCATTTATTGTTATTTATTGGGTAAAAACACACGCATATGTAAAAAAAGGCGTACTGAAAAGAAAGAAATCTGTCCAGATGTAGTAGTTAAATTTAGATATATGTTATTGACGGAGAAACCTTTTTATGCCGTTAATAATCTCCACGTGTTGTGAACGATCGAAAGAACACTTAGAACATGTTAAAAACCTGACCCCAATTAACTATCAGTACTTCAAGTGATAACCACAGCTGCAAACAATAGTGAATAAAACCAGACTGTCGAAACTAATCAGCCGAGAAATTTACCAGACTCTCTCCTTCAACCTACAACGTGATGCCCTGCACGTTGTACTCAATAACAATTCTCCCTCAGAATCTAAAATGTTACCGAACAGTTAAGACGCCCTTGTAAATATCCCAAATATAATGTAAAATTGGAGCAATTTTAAGCAGCCTCCAATCGCGATTTAAATGTGTATATAAAGCCAAGAATTTTCAATAATAATATTATATTCAAACGAAAAATGGGTACTTACCCAACTAACACAGAACTTGCGGGCCACTGATGGCTACGTTAGCCTTGGCCCAAACTAGTAGATGAGGGGCCGAAATCGTTTGCCGTAACGGCAACTTAAAAAAACTGTCACGCCGGCCACAATGTGGCCGCAACAGAATTGGCCATAACTACATTAAGATGCCCATAATTGTGCCACAAGTGGTTAATCATAATTGACGGATAGCCTAAAACTGGCCACAGTTATACTTTAAGTGGCAATTATTAATGAAAACTAGCCACAGTTTGGCCATTAACGATCATCGTGAATAAAATCTAGCCAGAAGATCGCCACAGCCATGCCACCTGCGTTTGTTAAGAATAAAAGCTACCCCAAAGCTGGCCATAAATGTTAATTTATTGGTCATCATAAATGTAAACTAGCCTTAAGCCAGCCATCCACATACCATCAATGCTATTCATTAATGAATGCATGCCGAAAGCTAGCCACTTTGTTGCCATGAATGGGCATCATTAATGTATGCAAGCCGAAAGCTAGCCACTTCGTTGCCATCATTAATGAATGCAAGCCGAAAGCTAGCCACTTTGTTGCCATCAATGGTAATCATTAATGAATGCATGCCGAAAGCTAGCCACTTTGTTGCCATGAATGGGCATCATTAATGTATGCAAGCCAAAAGCTAGCCACTTTGTTGCCATGAATGGGCATCATTAATGTATGCAAGCCGAAAGCTAGCCACTTCGTTGCCATCATTAATGAATGCAAGCCGAAATCTAGCCACTTTGTTGCCATCAATGGTAATCATTAATGAATGCATGCCGAAAGCTAGCCACTTTGTCGCCATCAATGGGCATCATTAATGAATGATAGCCCAAAGCTAGCCATATTCATGCCACTATTAGATATCATGAATGGAAGCTGGCCAGAATTATACTTTTTATGGTCCTCAAAAAAGTAAAGTTGAGCAAGAAAGGCTCATTTTTACTCCTTTGGCAGGGACAATTTTTTTTCTTTTTTTAAGTTATTTTAAACTTTAGAATCTAAATTTACTGGTCCATAATTTTTGTCTGAAAACTCTAAATATTTTATTCAAAATTTGAAAAAAAAAAAAAAATCTATTGGAATATTTTTCTTAACAAGAGCTCATAACACCAACCTGACTTTTATGCATACATGTTTCACTTTATTATAATATTTTTCAGTTAAAAACTGCAATGATGTTATAAGCACCCCATATTAAAAAGGTCAAAATACAATAAAATCGAAAGTGTTTCAGATCTTGTATAGAATACTTTCAATCTGGAAGCAATAATAAGAAAAAAAAAAAAAAAAAGTGTCCCAATGGAGGCAAAAATTGGCCGTATCCACTCATCTCATTAGATCGGAATAAAATGCCATATGGTTATGATTTATTTTTTAATGTTATTCTGAAAAAGTTGCAAAAGCCATAATTGTAATTAATAAAAAAAAAGTTGATAACACAAGGTGTAAAATATATATTGAGCGTTAAATTACCAATGATGGTGAGAATACGAAAAAAAAACTAATTTTCTTCAATTTTTAATTAAATTATAGGTTTAAACATTCTATTCAAAGGAGTAAATTTTTAAGTAGTTTCAATTTATGTTTCTTCAAGCTAATTCACCAGGTGGATTGTCCAGCCAGAATTTCCATTGAAAATTGTTATCTAATGATTATATTCAACATCCCTTTTTCGAAGCAAATAAAAAATGCATAATGTTAAATGAGATACCATATGAAAGGATTTTCGAGCGACTTCTGACATAGTACACTCACATTTCTTTAAAACATGTATTTTGGTTAAAATTGCAAGTAATAAATTAAATAGGCATTGTTTTCAGAAATGAAATGAAAGTTTTTCCTCAAATTACTGTTGCCACAAAAATTAAATTCCACAACAATGATTATAAAAAAAAATGTTCAATAAAGATAAAGTGGACATGGTTGCTGCATGGGTTTATTTTATATTTATGATAAAAAAGCAAAATTTAAATTCAAACGCTCAATTTTTTTTTTTCAAAACATTATGTCACCCTCTAATGTAGTTAAAATACAATATATATCGCTCTTCATATTTTCAGTCAGTTTTTACTGTAAAATGTGAAAGAATAAATTGGATTATATTCTGGCTTTATTTTTTTTTAGAAGTTTAAACATGCATCTAAAAAATATTAGGCTGCAGTGTGAAATCTTCACACAGGCCCACTAGTATATATTATTTCTGTTATCAACATCCCCTTTTCTCAGAAAATATGAAATGCAAAACAATGAACGAGATGCCATAAGAAAGGATTTTGAACCAGCTTCTGACATACTGCACTCACATCTCGGTAAAACATATTTTTTGATTAAAAATTACTGTAAATTAAAAATTAAATCTGCATTGTTTTCATAAAAGAAATGAAAGGCTTTCCTCAAATTAGTGTGGCCACAAAAATAAAATACCACATTATATAATGCTTAAAATGATTATAAAAAATAAATAGGGACATAGTTGCTGCACGGGTTTATTTTATATTTATGACTAAAAAGCAAAATTGAAATGCTCAATTTATTTTTCTTTGTCCCATGTTTTTTCCGAAACTGATGTCATCCTCTAAAGCAGTTAATTAACTATAGATATATATATATATTTGTCTTTGCTATGCTGGATCAGTTTTTACTGTAACTGTGATGGAATAAACGAGATGATATTCTGGCTCGACTAATGTTGTTTGAAGATAGTTTCAGTCCTTAATTTTCCTTTACAAGTTTAAACCTGCATCTAAAGAGTATTAGATATTCCTAAAAAGTATTAGACTGCAGTGTGAAATCTTCGCATGGGTCCACTGGTGCTTTTATAATACAATTTCTTACCTGGATGTTTCTTCCAATTATCCAGCTTGAAAATAAAACAAAAACGCAGGAACTCTATTTTATAAAATTAGTAAAATGTTGACATTACTGATCATTGAAATTTAAGAATTTTTTTTAATGATGTAACTATACATATATGTAAATTAGGTCCGTTCAAAAAATGTCATTTCACTATCTTCATCTCTTTGGCATATAATATCAGAAAAATGTAGCAGTATTCCTATAAAGTAATGTTTTAGTCTGTTAAGGACTCTTCCCCACTTATACACATCATAGAACAAAATTTCAATGTATATATATTTACAAAATATTACTAATTGACAGAAAGCCAATTGTCACTATTTTCCTTCTTATGTAATCTTAAAATTTCTCTTATTAAATAAGTTTAATATTTTTTCAAAATAGTAGTGGCAGTTGATCTTCTAGAACACGGCAGGTTCACCATTCATACACTAAATCTTTTGTTTGTTTTTTTAAATGGACTAAACATTACTCATAAATAATAATATATCATTGTTTTTATTTTTTAAAGATTAGCAAGTAATGAGTACTGATTTTTTTTTTAAATATATTACCAATAAAGAAATCTTTAAAATATTTTTCCTTCCAGCAGGAGATATGTGACTTTTTGACTAACAAAATTTCAAACTGATTCATACAATATTATGTACATTAAAATTTTAATCTCAACTTTTAATGAGATTATGATGAAATTTTTATTAAAATTTTCAAAAGTATTTATACAGCAAATTATTTTTAATACCTGATCTCCAAGCAATGCTAATTTATAATCAACCAACAAAAACAGTTTATCAGGCTGTCAGTTTTTAAAATATAGCCTACATAAAACACTTTTATTGAATTATATCTTAACCTGTAAAAAGAAGGGGGAATGTTCTTAGAATGAGAAAGGGGAAAATATATAGTACATCCTTTTTAACAACATCACTTGCATAAATAAATATATATATTTAAAAACACTAGAACTGAATGCTTTTTTTTCATATAAATTTTATTTTTCACAACAAATGTAAAACAAACCAACCAAAAAACATTTATTTATGTATTTACAAGATGCTCAAAATTTATCAGAAATATTTTACAAGAAAATTTAATCCTGTTACAATTAAATTTCTGATGTTTCTTAATTTAAGTTGATAAACAAGAGCTGAAAATCTACAGTCATCTTCACAGAGAACTTTTTTCTTTCCAGATTTTTATTCTTCTTCTGAAAAACAAAAAATAAATTTTACAAAACAAAATTAAAATGCCTTACTTTAAAAACACCACTTATTAATTAGCCATTTATAAATATAATCGGAACAGAAATTATAATTAAAAAAACTATTTACAAAAAGCTTTGTAGTTCAAGTTATTTGTACACAACGAAACTATTTTATTGCAGTATACCTATATTTGCTTTTAACAAAAACTCATGAAAGGGCAGCGTTGTCAAATGACGCCTAATTCCTTTTTTTTTTTTTTTTTTTCTAGGTGCGAAACTGCATTTCATGGTGGCAATTTTATGTTATATCATATTCTCTCATTTCTTTTTGCAACCATGTTAACAATAATATTATTTCTATTTTTATGTGTTAAGAGCAGGGGGGGGGGCTGTATATAATAAATACTTTATCTCTGTGTTAATCACTAAAACAAAATAAAAACAGGCTTTCTATAAATTCTTTCTAATAACATCAAATATATAAATTCATATTCTTTACATATGATGTATGGGTGCTCTTTCTTTCATTTCATAAAAGTCGAATTGCTCACTTTGTCAATGTTTCTAGAATTTGTATTGCTAGAAACCAGCAGTTCTTTATTTTCTTCACTTTATATTTTCACATAAGATTTCCTTCAAAATGGCTTTGTAAAGTAGGAAAATACATTGTGTACCTCCAAGCTATAAATCTGATATTATCACTCATAAAACAATAGCATTTCAATTCTCACCGTAATTTAGTTCAAAATAAGGAAAAGCAATTTTTCAACTTTTCCCCGTCAAAGTTAAAAAAGTAAAATTTAATTCAAAGTTTCTGGTTTGAATCGTATTAAAATTAGGTGGGATATAATATATCCCACCACGCCTCAAAGGGTTAAAAGACAATAAAGAAAAAATGAAGTTACTTTGACACAGGGTTGGGTTTCTTCCGGAAGAAATTGGAAAAAACCGGAAGAAATGGAAAAAACTGGAAGAAAACAACAGAAAACAAAACAGATGCTCAAAATTAAAATATATTAACTATATAAAAGAATTAAATTCAAAACCTAATTATATGAAATTTAAATTGGAAATTTTAATTAATATTAAAAATATTATTTATGGAAAAATAAGTTATTTTTTAATTACAAACTTCAGGTTCAGCAGGTATTTACAGGTTATGTTTTTTACAACTTTAGAGGTAGGGGGGTATTTTTTTATTGTTTATATAATTTCTGTAAAAAAAAAAAAAAAAAAAAAAAAAAAAAAAACCTACCAATTCTTTATTTATCATATAAAAATGTAATATTTTAAAAACTATTGTGCAAAACTTAAAACAAACAAATTTATAATTATGTATACTAGCATGCTGATTTAAAAGATAAATGTTCTAAAAATAAACTCTACAGGGATAAGAATTTTTTGCATCTTTTGCATTCATCCATTCTAAGTTGAGAAATTGATTGCAGCATCTTAAAGCTAAATTACTTCTGTTTTGTTATACAATGTTGCACTTGAGTAAGGAAAATGGAGATTTTAATGAAATCCTTCAATACAGTAATTACTGTATATTAGTTTCCTTAATAAAATGGGCGTAAATTCAAAGCACTGTCTTTTATTTAAAAGAGTTTCATTCTACAATAGGTAAATGATCCACATACTATTTACTACTGGTTACAGAAGTTTAAATTATATATATATAAAAAAAATGTGCCTCTTTTGAATTGAATTACATTTAATTGATTTTGTGTATTTTGGATAAATTTATTTGGTACATTTCCGTTATACCAACACCATTGTCGTCACCAAGTGCAATAATTGGCACAAAATGAAATTCATGTGAAAGGATTCAATTGGAAAAAAAAATGTTGGCACAAAATTGAGCATTTAAAAATATAACATTTGAAAATTACAGACTTTCACGAACTATTTTATTAAATCGACACGAATATAGACTTAAAATTAAAGAACAAATAAATATTATATGATAAATTAATAAAATTAACTCAATTTAAACTACAGGCATAGCATTGTAAATGTCTCTTAGCATTGCAGTAAGCATTTCACTTTTTAAATGAAGACATTCATACTTTTTTTTGAATAAAAACTTTTTTTATGTATCCAAAGTCCTGAAACAATTTTATTGCAGCGTCCTCATCATCTGGTAACTGCCAAATGGTAAAATCCACATTAGTGTCAACAATAAATATAAGTTACTACTTAATATTAAATATTTTCTATTTGAAAAATAGCAAATTAAGATGTTTTGTGAGGTTACAGAGTAAATTAAGTAATAATAATAATAATTAAAAAGTGTCATGTTCAATAAATAGCAAATCACAATGTTTGGCACGGTTTGCAATAAAAATATTTACACGTTCAGGGTTGAAATAAATAGCACATTAGCATACATTTTGGCATGGTGTTAGAAAAGTCCCATTTATTTTATTCAGGTACACAATGATTGGAAAGCTTTAGACAGGTGTGTGATCTTGGCTAAAAAACTGGTGTAATTATCAATTTATCATACATAATTAAATTTTTATAAGTCTAATTAAATTTATGTAAGGTTATCTATTAGAAAATACATTTATTTTTATTGTATTTTACAAAGTTGTAACTTATATGGTAAATTCTTAAAGAAAAACAGTTTCTTCCATTTTTTCCACTTGGAAGAAACCTATTTCTTCCAGCTGGTTTTTTCCACTTTGGAAGAAACTTGCCAACCCTGCTTTGACACATCATAGACAATTTCTGACAAACAGATTTTTCCATTTTAATTTTGTTTTTTTAACAGTTAAAACTGTTTTGGCCAATAATTGAAAATTTTTTAGTAGCATTTGGGGACTCCTGAAAATCGGGGACCCTGGGCCCGTGCCCCGAATGCCCTGCCCATGACAGATATATAAATTTCTCTATTTTTGGCGCAATCGATTGACAAATTTCGCAATTTTTCTCATGCGATCAATGGAAGAATTTCGCTATTTTTTCCCATGACTGATTGAATAGTTTCGTGATTTTTCCCGCAGCTGACTGATGAATTTCAGAATATTTTCCTGCTACCAATTGCCGAATTGTGCAGGGAGGGAGGTTTTGCGACAAATAAGCAAATTTCCTGATTTTTTTTCCTACAACAAACTACCGAATTTCGAGATTTTTGAATTTTGTAATTTTTCTTGCGACCAAGTGACAAATTTTGTCATATTTTACTGTGACCGATAGACGAATCTTGCGATATTTTCTCACGACCGATAGATGATTTTTGTGATATTTTCCCGCTACATTTTGGTGAAATTCGCGAAAGCAAATTCTTGCGAATCCACAATAATCAGGGCACATTTCCAGCTATATAAAAACGGGCAGGGTGCATTTACAACTATAAAAAAATGGGCAGGGTGCTGCGCCCTCTCGAAAACGTCTAGGGGAAACACTAATTACTCCAATACAAATATTGCCACAGTTATTTTATTCTAAAAACTTGATATTTGAGTAATTTTAATTCATTTTCAGCAGTGAAATTAACTCGAAATTATTGAATAACAAACATGTGAATTTTTACATTGCTAACTAAGCGTAACCAAGCTTCCAGGCTCGAACATTTTTCACACTGTCAGTTTTACGCTTAGTTAGCAATGAAAAAAAATCACCATTTTTATTACTTGATATTTGATTTAAAGGAAAATTTAAAAACATGGATTTGAGCCTTCAGCTCTTCTCCAGAATCTTACATTTGCAAAATATTTTGGGCAAAACATAAGAATGTTTTAAAAATACCTTGAATTTAAATATCATTTTTTAAAGTTTCTTAAGAAAAAGGGGTCAAAGAAAGTATTAAAGAAGGTCCCTTTCTCCAAAGAATCTGCTTTATTTTTAATTTGTTAAAAATTATACATATAATCAAAATCCAAATTAATTTATATGACAACATATTAAAAAAAAATCCTTAATTTAGAGGTCAGAAGATTAAATGAATTTTATCACCTTCTCCCTTCCTCTTCTACATACATAGCATAAATTAAAAAAAAATATTTAGCATAAATCTGTGTAATATTAAGTATTGTCAAAGTTCATGAAAGTCAAAAACCCTGTTAACAAAAATTATTTGACACATTTCTGTAAAACTTTAAAAAATACTCAATCTTTTTCTATTAAATTTTACATTTCAAAAAATTAAATTAATTTAATTTTTATTAAATGTAAGTCCAGATTAGATGCACTATATTTCCAGAAGTGTCACAATAATCACAAAACTGAATCATCACTCTTGAAACAAATATTAAAACATTTAAAGCAAACATTTTCTAAGCACATGAGCTGTAGCATCAAAATTTTGAGTAATTTGAAGGACCCATTGTACAAGATGTTTACATTTCGTGAAACTCTGCTAAACTGTTTTAACAAACTGTAAAATAACAATTTTGAATAAAATAATTTTAATAAAAATGAACAATTCCTATGCAATTGGTAATAGACGAAGATTTTTTTATAACGTTTTGAATACAGTTTTGTTAAAATATTACAATTTAACTAAATTTTAATATGAAAAAGTTTACAAAATGATTTTTTGGCCATTTAAAATATATCGCCAAATTTATCAGCCAATCGTGGTAAAAAATCTTAAAATTAGTCAATGGATTGTCGGAGGAAAAAAAAAAATCTCAAAATTCTACAATCAGTCACAGGAAAAAAATTCACGAAACTCGTTAGTCGATCGTGAAAAAAAATCTTTAAATTCTTCAGGCGCTTGAGAAAAGAAAATATGAAATTCGTCAGTGGATTGTCGGAAAAAATCGAGAAATTCTTCAACCAGGCGCAGTAAATAAATCGCAAAAATCGTTCACTGGTAGCAAGAAAAAATTATGAAATGCACCTGTCAATCAAGGGTAAAATCTAAAAAACATTGTGAAATTCATCAGTCTATCGAGAAGAAAATCACAGAATTCTCCAATCAGTCACGGGAAAAAATCGCAAAATTCTTCAATAAGTTGTAGAAAAAAAAAATCTTGAAACTTTTGTCATTTGCCCTGTGGCGATTAAAAAATTGTCATTGATATCCTGCCACCCCTATGCGGTCACTTCCCAGTTACAAATTCCATTGCAATTCTTGAGTGACTGACGAATTTTAAGATTTTCCCCCCCAAGAATGTGTTAAGAATTTTGCGATTCCCCCCCCCCCTCCATTTGTTTGACGAATAGCACAATTTTTTTCACCCCTGACGATCGAATTTCATGATAATTTCACTTGACCGACTGGCAAATTTTGCAGGTTTGTTGCATGATCGATCGACGAATTGCACGATTTTTTTTCCCTCATCAACTGACAAGTTTCACCTCGTGAACGACAGAAGAATTTGGGGATTTTTTTTCTTAGGATTGACGACTGACAAATTTCTCAAATTTTCCCTGCTACCCGATTGACGAATTTCACGCTTTTTTTCCCTCCTATCAATTGGCTTATTGTTCAGTTTTTTCTTGCGGCCAATCAGCAAATTTACGTGTTTTTTTCCTGCAGCTTACTAGCGAAATTTGCTGGGGTTTTTCATGCGACCGACTAAAGAATTTCCAGACTTCAAGATTTTTTTCATGCAATTGATTAACAAATTTAGCTATATTCTCCTGCAACCAATTGACGATCATTGCAATATTCTTCCCGCATCTAACTGACGAAATTTACGTTTTTTTTTTTTTTTTTTTTTTTTTTTTTTTTTTCTGACCGACTGACGAATTTCGAGATTTTTTCCCTATGACCGATCTATACGAAAAAAAAAGGCATTCTGGTATTGAAAAAGAAAAAAATACTGCAATTCCAGTATATAACTGGAACACAATCACCCCTGACAAATAATCCATGTACATATTCTAAAAAAATTAATGTGATAGACTTTCTGATTTTAAGGAAATTTTCCTGAATTTTGACTTCTTCCCTATTTTTATCATGAACACTTCGCTGGTATAAAACTCTGATTTATACAAAAATATGTTTCTATATGATTAAACTTTATCTAGAAAATTTGAAACATCAGTCAGTACTTTAAAAAGTGGCCATTAATGAAACCGAGTCTACCGGTCACTGGCTACTAATCCGATTTCCCAGTTTTCACCTATATTGATCGGTTGTGAAAAAAAATGGTGAAATTCGCCAGTCGATCGAGTGAAAAATCTCAAATATTGTGAAATTTGTTACTTGGTCGTGAAAAAAAATCCCATTTGTCAGTCGGTCGCAAAATTAGTCAATTGGTCATGGGAAAATATCGCAAAATTCTATTGATAAGTGGGGATAATAAACAAACCAGTTCAAAATATATCTTTTGAACAGGATGCAAGAGTGCTCTTTTGGAGAACAGTGTGACCGTTTTAAAAATATTTCCATCCGGCTACGCTTTAGTTCTAGAGTCAACACTATATTCATTACTAATAAAAAATTTGAAATCTCATGTACAGTGAAGTTGCTACAAAAAATATTACTAATAACATGTATTCAGTAACAAAAGAAAATCCCATGGGCCTCCGCTTGGATATAAATCTGTTAGAAAAGTTCTAAAAGCTGGACTTATAACTATGTATAGACCAAATTTCCAGACTTTTCCTCTATAAAGGTGATATCTCAAAATATATCTTTTGTATAGTTATTGACAGAACTGTAAATTCTTTGTCAATGCGACAGTTTTAAAAATAAATCTTAACCCAAAATAACGTGTTTTTGGTGTGTATGTGTCAGTGCTTTATGAAACGTCTTTTGCATTTCTATAAAAGATGAAATTGCACTCCTATATATACATATACAAGGACATCTCCCTGTTTTTTTTTTTTTCAAATTCCCACAGAACATTTTTGATCAGCTGAAGATTCGTTGCAGAACATTGTAAAATATTCTGCTTTGGGGCACAACATATTTTGAGTGATTATTATTGCAGACCCATGAAAAAAGCAATTTTAATATTGTTTTCGGCTGTTCACTCAACAATATTAAATGATTGGGTTTTTTTTCCAAGGAAAAAAAATAATAATAAACACGAATGCTTCGTATACACTGTACTGGTAGATAGGATAAGCTATGGCTGCCGAAGGCAGTCGTACTTCACCGCCAATTCCAGGCTCTCGTGAGCCTATACGAGTTTACTACCAAAAAGGGCCGGTTTACCCGGACACCTCTAACGTGGTGCTCTTCGGCCAGGGGAGAAGCAGGGGCTTAAGCCTCTTGCGCTTCATCACCATTTTCCAAATGAATGACGACAGAGGTCGCTGTGATGATACGGTAGAGCCTAGAGCTCTCATACTACAGGCTGAATCATATCGCCATTTAATAACCCAACAGACCAAAAACCAAGCTAAAACCGGTTAGCTTACCATACTAGTGGACGGCGAGTGACAGTAACAGGGACGGCAAACACCTGCTCAGGCGGTTTCCTAATGCTGAGCTGGGTTGCAATATGGCGGTTATTTTGGGAAACAGAATGGATATGCATCAGCTCCCCTTATAGGAGCCGAAACTCAGAGGACACCACCACAACACACTTGGGCGGAACGCGGAAGTGAACAACGGCTCCGTAGCCGGAATCCCATAAGGGAAACAGAGCCCTCAGCCAATGTTGAACACTCCCACGACCCATTAATGTAACCACATCTTCAGATTATCAAATGCCGCACTGGTAGATATAGGTAAAATTTTATTTTTAAACATGTATAAGCCCAAAATTGTGGTATTTGTTAAATATTTTTTTCACATATACAATTTTTTTAATGAATGAAAATTACACAGTTATATTTTGGATACTAAATAAAAATACTAGGAAAAGTTCTTTTCAGCATAAAAAATTATAATATGCCACAGTTATTTTATTGTAAAAACTTTATATTTGAGTAATTTTAATTATTTTTTCAATTAATTTTCAGCAGTGAAATTCACATGAAATTACTGAATAATAAACATGCGAATTTTTACATTGCTAACTAAGCGTAACCAAACTTCCAGGCTTGGACATTTTTCACTCTGTCGGTTTTATGCTTAGTTAGCAATGTAAAAATCCACATGTTTATGATTTGATATATGATTTAAATCAAAAATTTATAAAACATGGATTTGAGCTTTCAACCCCTCTCCAGAATCTTACATTTGCAAAATAATTTTGGGCAAAACATAAGAATATTTTCAAAATACCTTAAATTTAAAAAATGATTTTTTGGTCACTTAAAAGATATCATTTAACAGCTTTTTTATTATAGTTTTAATGATGTATTGAGTATTCTTCAATTCTATAAATTACATGAATTAAATAACTTCTTTATGAAACATGTAATTTGTGTACTCATTTTATATATTCCTTTGTGATTAATTTTAAATCAAGGTGACAAGAATATTTTTGTCTTAAAAGTTTTAAATCAAAGTTAACAATGACTTAATTATATTTTCCCATATATAAAACACAGTAAAAACTCTATAAAACTCACACAAGAGATAGAAATGAGGATTTCCTTTTAAACAACATTTTAATAAATCATTTTGAAAAACTTGCTTTCTAAAATTATGTTACATATGTAAGTTGAAACTCACCAGAAAAATTTAAGTATGTGATGTGCATAATACAAAATTTTATTAAAGTAAAACAAAAAAACCTTTTATTTACTATTTTTCCTGTCAGTTTTCTTTCTTTTGTAATGTATAATGAATTTTGAATTCAAACACACCTTACCCTGCACATGTTAAAATTTCTGCACTATAATATCAAAATTAGGCAAACTGAAGCAAACATTACTGCACACACACTCAAGTGAAAAACAGAACTAATAGTATCAGTACATGATCATGTACAAGATTTAAAAAAAAAAAAATACTTGGTAAAATTGTGAACACCAGATAAAAAGTGGCAATGTATGTAATGAATAATTATTTTAATGTTCAACTGGAGTCAACAATTAAACTTAAGTTTTAATTACTTTGAATATATTGGCATATTATATATTAAAAATGCATTTTATTTTAGCCCTCTTCTCGCTTTTTATATTTGTATCATGATTTCTCCACATTTTTGTATCAATCTCTAAAACACACAGCTTTCATTTTTAAACATTGATATTGATTTTCTATGAAAATTGAGAAAAGAGCCATGCTTATGAGAAACTAGAGCTGTACCAAGTACTTGGTATATACTCGTTAATCAGCCATATTTCAGCCGAGTTGTTGCAAGAATTTCATTTTTTAAGCATATTTAAAGACAATAAGTGATCTATAAAAAGTTATTTGAATGTATAATATATGCCATATTTCATAAAAACTATTTACGCGGTACATAAAAAAATTATCTATAACACATAGAAACAGATAAAGAATAAAACCTCATGCAAAATTAAAGTTTAGTTTTATATTAAAAAAAAAAAAAAAAAAAAGTCATTTTTAGAACTGTTGGAAAAGACTATGATTTTGGATAAAGAAGCAGTGTGCAGAAACAGAAAATACAGTAAATGCAAATGTAAATTTACTAATGTAAATTGATCAATACAGACAAAATTTGGAGCCTATTTAGGGGACCATCCCAAAATTCTTCCAAGTAAAGCAGGTCCCTTCACAATATACCTTTTAATAAACAGGATCTCTTCCCATTTTTTTTTTAAATAACACAGGCACCTTAAAAAAATTGAGTTTTAAAAAGGAAGAAGTCTTTAAAGACAAATTTGTTTTTTGGTTCAAATTGGAGTAACTAAATTTCATATTCATTACAAAATGTTATCTTTCACACAAAAAAAAAAAGAATAAATTTCACACAAATAACTTTTACTTTTTTCAAAATGGGCCCTAAGATAAAAGCCCAGCATTACAAACTGAGTAAATTGACAACTTACGTTTGCTTGAATGCCAAACGAGTTTATGCTGCACAGTCATCTTTTCTACACTATCTATCTCTGCTGCCATCTCTGAACTGCGCCACCACAGTCTCCTGAAAAATATGAAAATAAATTGTAATAGGTTGCAATATTAAGCATTTATCATATTCAACTAGAAAATTAAAAAGAAAAAGTACAACTGATTAATGTATATAACTGATGCCAGTGAATCATTTTCTTCTTCTTTTAAATCAAAACTTATTTCAACATGCACACACACATAATTTGCATTAAATAAAATGGCATCTTATCTAAATATTGCTATGGGGAGGAAAAGAAAAAAAAAATTACTGAATCAGCCACACCAGCAGAAGTGCTGTGCACTTAGACTGTTTTAAATTTTTACACGCATATGCACTATAGCGCTTTTTACTGAAATTATGGTACTGAAAAAGAAAAACACTGCAGAACATAATATAAAAGATGGAGATAAATTATAATTCCAGGAAAGTAATTAAGGAAGATAATTGATACAATGTTTGGTACTTTTCGGTTAGCCGGACACCAGTGATATATATACATGTATGTACTTGTACACATCATTGGCACCTGGCTAACGGAAAAGTACCCAATGTTTTCTTTAACATAAAATTAAAAGTATAATATCAGACAGGCTCTCTCCTCTTAATATTTTGGATGGGTGTAAAAAAAAAAAAAAATGTAACAGTATAGTATAACAGTGTGCAACTATTTTGGATTCCAAGAAAGAAATTGCATGCTTTGAGAGTATGTTGTCACAAACACAGAAAGAAAATTTCAGACACGGGGGAGATGAGGTTAAAAAAAAAATACTTACAAAGGCTTAAAACAAGTTTTAAAAAGGAAGACGTCCTTAAAGACAAATTTGTTTTTGCAGGAGGGGTAAGGGACGATGCAATACTTTGAAACAAAAAAAAGGTACATTTCGGTTAGCCGGGTGCCAGTGATATATATCAACATATATAAATACATAATGTATATACCTATATATGTATATACATACATATATGTACATAAATATATGTATGTATATATATGTATATGCAGACATATGTGTATATACATAGATATGTGTATATATACAATACTTGTATATATATCACTGGTGCCCGGCTAACCAAAATGTACCTAAACAAATTATGTGCTTTCATTAGGAAAAAAAAACCCATTAAAAATTAATCTGGTTTGTTATTAAAAAAATATTTACAACATGAAAATATATTAAAAGCAACTGTTTATAAAAAGTTTGGGTCCTTTTCTGTTATACCAACACCATTGTCGCTAAGCGTAATAATCGGCACAAAAGGAAATTCACATGAAACGAATCATTTGAAAACAAAAATAACATTGTTGGCACGAATTTAAGCACTTAAAAATAAAACGTTTGAAAATTGCAATACAAATATGCACTTAAAATAAAAGAACAAATAAATATTACATAAGGTAATAAAATAAAACTCTATTTAAACTACAGGCTTGAAATTGTAAATGTCTCTTAGGATTGCTGTAAACATTTCATTTTTTGAATGAAGATGTTTATGAGTTTTTTTGATAAAAACTTTTTTTTTTTATGTATCTAAAGTCCTAAAACAATTTTATTGCTGCTTCTACATCATCAAGTAACAGCTTAATGGTAAAATTCATTTCAGTGTCAATAATAAATGCAAGTTATAATTTAATAAATATTTTCTATTTGAAAAGTAGCAAGTTAAGATGTTTTATGAGGTTACGATTAAATAATAATAATAATAATATAAAAGATTCACGTTCAATAAATAGTCCAATCAGAATGTTTGGTACAGTTTGCAATAAAAAATTCTTTACATTGTTCTGCTGTAAACATTTCATTTTTTAAATGAAGATGTTTATGAGTTTTTTTGATAAAAACTTTTTTTTATGTATCTAAAGTCCTAAAACAATTTTATTGCCGCTTCTACATCATCAAGTAACAGCTTAATGGTAAAATTCATTTCAGTGTCAATAATAAATGCAAGTTATAATTTAATAAATATTTTCTATTTGAAAAGTAGCAAGTTAAGATGTTTTATGAGGTTACGATTAAATAATAATAAAAATAAAAGATTCACGTTCAATAAATAGTCCAATCAGAATGTTTGGTACAGTTTGCAATAAAAAATTCTTTACACGGTTAGGGTAGAAATAAATGGCAGATTAGCGTATATTTTGGCATGTGTTGGTATAACAGAAAAGAGAAAAGTACCAAGTTGTGTTCCTATTACACTCTGATAAGTGGAATTTAAAAATTAAATCAGATTACTTAGCTTTTCGGCTAAACATTTTGGGCACTATTGCCATGACATGATTAATTAAAAATCACATTAATGAATTAAAAAGAAATTACCTACTTTATTAAAATCTTAAAAATAAGTGAAATTTTGCAAATGGTCATTAATTAGTACATAAAATTCGAAGTTTTCTATTATTTCTATCTATTATAAACAAAAATATGCCAGTATCATCAGAAAATACAGAATATATATATATTAGTTAATTAAAACCAGATCTTAACATATGAAGTAAAATTTCACTGAAAGACACTGGAGCTGTAAAATATTACTTTCTGCTTCCTGACTGGTTTACGATTGTCAGCAATAAAGCAAATTATAAAACAGGCAACGGAGAATTATGAAAAAAATAAAAGCTGAATTTTTTTATAAACCAAAAACTTCCGAGATTGTTCATTACGGACACATTTTACTCTGATATATATATATAATTACAATCAACTTATTAATAGCATATTCAGGGCAGATGTAAGATCAGTAAAGAACATTTTTTTTTATTCACTTCTGTAGAATTAAGTCGCATAATAAGCAAAGCAATGCAGTTAATTTTACACAATTGCTGATGCTTTTTCTCAGCTTTTTTTATCTTGAACTTAAATCTGTCCCTGAGAATGATGAAAACTAATTTTTAACTAACTCTTGGAATAATATAGAAAAAAAATCTTACCTAATTTGTAAATCTATAAATATCCAAAAACCAGTGAATGACGAGACTTTTAGACATAGACGACGCCACGAACACGATGCGATGCCAGGCAAGGAAAATGTAAACATTGCTGCGATGACGCTGCAAAAAAGACATAAAAATCCCTACGAGACCGCAGAAAAAAAGCTATATTTCAATAGATTTATTTTTTTCAAGGTTTTTTTTTATCTTCAAAATTTCTCATACAATATTAAATAATTTTAAAAGTGGAAATTTTTCAATGCTGATTATTACAAAGCGGAAAACATTTAAAAATATATTTACAAAAATCCCCACTGGGAAAAAAAATGTGTCGGAAAAGGGGAAATCTTAGTTTATCTTTCCCTGCATTCCTCCCGGTCCCGGCTTGCCGTGTGAAAGGAGTGGGAGGGGGGGGGATCGGTATTTGCTATTATTGCTTATTTAAGATAGTTAAGATTTTTTTTCTTTTAAATCTAAATTTTGAGTGTTTCAAAAAATGAAAATAACTTATTTTTTGGAACTGATTTATAGATAATATACAGATAATATAAAATCACCCCCCCCCCCCGAAGAAAAAAAAGATTTTTTTTTTTTTTTTTTTTTTTTTTTTTTTTTTTTTTTCTCTCTTGTTTAACAGTAACTGCTTTTTGGCAAAGTGGCATTTATTTCTTTTGACAAATATTTTTTCATTGAAATTGAAATTGAAATAAATTCCCATTTATCATTAATTTTTTTAATATGTTTATATAATATGTATGTCTAAAGATTGCAATATTCATTTTCATTCTAGGTGCTCACAAAAAATATTCATTTAAAGATATTAATGCATACTTTAAAAGCAAAAACATTTACAGTTTTTATGATTTTTTATTTCCATAAAAACTCTTTAAATTAAAGAAGGGTACTTTGTGTATTTTTTATTGCATTTATTTAAATGCAATATTAGATGTAATATTTAAATGCAGCATATTTTATAGTTTCAGATAAATCCAGGTTTAAAATAGCGAAAATCATCTTATAAAATGTGAAGTAAAGATACTTTTTATTTCTTATAATAAAAATGTCGAGAAGATTATACTGGGCCACTGACTTTTAAACAATGATAGATTTGTATATCTTGGCCGCAAACGTACTTTCATTCGCTATTGGGCACTGAAATTGCATTAAGTTTCCCCGCCACTTGCCCGTTAACGATTTGGCGATAGACATCTGGTGTGCGGGCGCTTCAGTTAAAATACATTAATGGCTGGATACAAATTGCCGCAAACTTTTTTGGCCACAACGTTTACAACAGGTGGCCAAAAATCTCGTGTTTGTTGGGTACTTACTTCACGCAAATGCATTACTCCCACTATTATTTCTTATTCAAATACAGTGACACGATTAATATTCAAAGGAATAAATATTTGGATTACTGTGGATTATTCTCTGCGCAAAAAGGAAAATTTCATGTAAGCTGAACCAATCTTTTTTACCATTATCAAGAGATGAAAATGTATATTAAAATATAGAAGACTGATATAAGAATTAACAAAGATAGAAAATTAATTATGCTACCGACGGTACTCTAACAAAGATTATGAAAGACTGAGTAAAGAATATCCCAGTATTAAAAACGATAATTTAACCATCTTCTAAAAATATAATAATATAATAAAAGAACACGAAAAAAGAAAAAAATGAATGCGATAAAAGAAAATACTCAATTTATTGAAAAACTCAATTCCACAAATTATAGTACATAAAATTTCAAGATGCAGATGTTCCTGATTAAAGAGGAATTCGATGATATTATAGTACAAGATCCACCGGCTCCACCCGACCCCGCATGGCACAAAAAAGAGCGCAAGACTAGAGCTCTAATAAACTTAAGCATCGATGATTCTCAAATCGTAAATGTAAAAAACTTAGATTCTGCCAAATTAACGTGGGAAGCTCTGAAAAATATACATTTGAGAAGCAATTTATCTAGTAAGCTTTACCTGTTACGGAAGTTATACAGTACTAAATTAGCGGAGGATGGAAACATGATCACGCATATCACTAATATCTTGCAAATTATAGATAAACTTAATGCCATCGGAGAAAATATTAGCGATTCACATATTTCCGCGCTATTTCTGTGTTCTCTTCCCCCCAGTTACAATACTTTGATAACTGCGTTGGAGGCGAGACCGGAAAATGAGCTCACCCCTGATTTTATCAAAAACAAATTAACGGATGAATATAATCGTAGACATGAAATGTCAGAACAATCACATAGCGGATATAACAACAATGAGAGAGCATTTAAAACAAATAGGAGATATACACACACTGAAAATAGAAGAGAACAAAAATATTGCAACAACTGTAAAATGAAAAATCATTCCACTTACGAATGCTGGCACTACAAAAGCAAAAACACGGTACAATCCGGAAATCCTCGTAACAATCAATTCAAAAATAAAAAGAATTTCTCATCTTCATTATGTTATGAAAAGACCGAAACTCATAGGGAAAATAAAATTCCAAACGAAAGAAAATACGCAAATGATCAGACGCAAGATAAAGCATTAATCACTGAAAAAGTAGGCAAAAATAACTGGATTCTCGATTCAGGATCTACTTCGCACATTTGTAACGATAAAAGCCTATTTAGTAAATTTATTGATTATAATAAAACTTCAGTAACGATCGCGAATGGTAATAAACTGACAGCGTTACGTTCAGGATAAGTTTTTATAAAAACATTAACCCCCGAAGGAAAAGAAAAACTAACGAAATTACGCGACTTGCTTTATGTCCCAGACTTAGAGTCGAACCTAATTTCGGTTAGTAAAGCCGCTAAAAACGGGTGTAAACTAATTTTCGACGATAATAAATGCGATTTGATCTTTGATGAAAAAATATATATCAGGGCGAAAAATGTGAAAAATTTATACATTATTGAGGAAATGTACGATGTGGAAGAACCACAAAATTATGCAAACATAACGTATAACTGTGACAGCAAACAATGCATAGATCTTTGGCATCGCAGACTCGGTCACAGAGATTATGACGCGATTAAATCAATAATAACAAATCAACTTGCGGGAGGAATAAAGATAGGAAATTGCAAACATCAAAATAAAACATGCGTAACTTGTGTCGAAACTAAATTAACTAACATGCCGTATCCCAAATCAGCAACAAACCGAGCTACTAATATCGTGGATTTGATCCACAGTGACGTATGTAGTCCTTTAGATACACCGACTTTAGGCGGAAAAATATATTTTATACTCTTATTGATGATTATTCCCGATATACTACGAAATATTTATTATCTAAAAAGAGCGAAGTTGCTGAAAAGATAAAAGAGTATATAACGATGATATACAATCAGTTCGGTAAAAAACCTAAGGAAATTAGATAGGATAACGGTCGTGAATATGTAAATCAAGAGATAGATGAATACTTAAAGCAGAACGGAATTTTACACCAATTGACTGTCCCGCATAATCCGAGCCAGAATGGAGTTGCGGAGAGAAAAAATAAAAGTTTATTAGATATGACTAGGAGTATGCTATCACAAGCAAAATTAAGCAAACATTTTTGGGGTGAAGCCTTAAACACCGCAACATACTTACAAAACCGACTCCCAACCAAAGCAAATAACAATAGAACACCTCACGAATTATGGAAAGGAGTTAAACCGAATTTAAAACACTTAAGAACATTCGGTTGTAAAGCGCTATTTTACGTCGATAAAGTAAATAGAGGAAAACTTGATAACAGGGCTCAAACCGGAACGTTCGTAGGTTATGACTACGATCGACTGGTTATAGAATTCACACACAAGGAAAACAAATTATAATAGCGAGAACGGTGAAATTTCTTGAAAATGAAAATGTACACTCAGATAACATTGAGGAGATACAAAACACCACAAAAACATCCGATGACAATACACAATTACCGGATAGACATGAAAATCCCTTAGAAATAAAACTTTACAGCGAGGAGACACCATCCGAGCCTAAACAACAACCAATTGAACCAAGAAGGTCTAATAGGACAAATAGATGCGTTCCTCCTGACAGATATGTTTGTCTCATAAAAAGTTCATCTGAAAACATTCCCGAAAATTGGGAAGATATCTAAAAAATGGAAAATACTAATGATAAACAAAACTGGATAAAAGCAACACAAAATGAAATCCAATGCCTAAGAAAAAATAACACTTGGACTTTAACAGATCCACCACCCGGAACAAAAATTATCGGTTCAAAATGGACTTTAAACTAAAAAAGGACAATTTAGGAAATGTTCAAAGCTATAAAGCGCGTTTAGTAGCACAAGGATATAGTCAAAGATTCGGGATTGACTACGATCAAACTTTCGCACCTGTAGTTTCGCACGCTACAATACGTGCATTTCTCATCTCCGCATTGCACAAAAATTTGAACGTGAAACATGTTGACATCACCACAGCATTCTTGCATGGTGAATTAACCGAAACTGCTTATATGAGTCAACCAGACGGGTATATTAAACCCGGCGATGAGAGAAAAGTTTGCAAACTTCAAAAGGCCATCTACGGTCTTAAGCAAGCCGCAAAGGCCTGGTACACCAAAATATCGGAAACACTCACAAACAATAATTTCATACAGAGCAAAAATGATCCATGTCTGTACTTTAAATCAAATCAAGAAAATCCGATATATATCATCATCTACGTATATGATACCCTGATAGCAGGAAAGGACAGTGATATCTAAGAAACAATAAATCAACTTAAGAAAGAATATGAACTGAAAAACTTAGGAGAAGTGAATAATTACCTAGGCATAAACATTAATAAAATCAACGATATATATCACCTAAATCAAAACAATAAAATACACGAACTAATGAAAAAACTGAATTTAAACGACATGAAACCTCATTACACACCCATGATTGTTGGATTCAACAGACTTGAGGACGATGATAATCATTTACCTAATAACACGAAATATCGACAAGCCACAGGCACATCACTTTATATATCAACAATCACGCGTCCTGACATATCTGCAGCAGTCAACATATTATGTCGTAGAAACGAAACACCACGCCAAAAGGACTGGTCAGCAGTGAAAAGAATCATTTCATACCTTAAAACTACAGAAAATTTGAATTTAACTCTTAGCGCAAACAGCAAGCCCATCCTAACAGCATACGCAGGTGCAGACTGGCCTGGTGACTTAAAAACACGTAAATCAACGTCAGGAAATCTATTCATGCTAGGAAAATCGCCGATTTACTGGATCACAAAAAGGCAAAATTGCATTGCACTTTCGTCAGCCGAAGCCGAATACGTTTCAGCTAGCAACGCAGCACAAGAATTAAGTTGGATAACAAACTTGCTTAACGATCTCAACATTCCACAAAAACTACCAATCACGATATTTGAGGATCATATGTCCTGTATAAAAATGACTGAAAATGATAACGATACTAAGCGATCCAAACACATTGACATACGTTTCCACAACATCAAACTGATGAAAGAAGAAGGAAAAATGGATTTACAATACTGCCCCAGTGAAGAAATGACAGCCGACACCCTCACCAAACCCACTCCCAAACATGTGTACGAAAAACCCCGTAAAAAACTGAACCTTCAACCATTCCCCACACAGGAGATTACGGGGGAGTGACGGAGAAACCTTTTTATGCCGTTAATAATCTCCACGTGTTGTGAACAATCGAAGGAACACATAGAACATGTTAAAAACCAGACCCCAATTAACTATAAGTACTTCAAGTGATAACCACAGCTGCAAACCATAGTGAATAAAACCAGAGACTGTCGAAACTAATCAGCTGAGAAATTTTCCAGACTCTCTCCTTCAAACTACAACGTGATCCCCCGCGCGTTGGACTCAATAACAATTCTCCCTCAGAATCTAAAATGTTACCAAATAGTTAAGACGCCCTTGTAAATATCCCAAATATAATGTAAAATTAGAGCACTTTTAAGCAGCCTCCAATCGCGATTTAAATGTGTATATAAAGCAAATAATTTTCAATAATAATATTACATTCAAACGAAAAATGGATACTTACTTACTTCACGCAAATGCATTACTCCCACTATTATTTCTTATTCAAATACAGTAACACGATGCATATTCAAAGGAATAAATATTTGGATTACTGTGGATTATTCTCTGCGCAAAAAGGAAAATTTCAGGTAAGCTGAACCAATCTTTTTTACTATTATCAAGAGATGAAAATGTATATTAAAATATAGAAGACTGATATAAGAATGAACAAAGATAGAAAATTAATTATGCTACCGACGGTACTCTAACAGTTATTTATCAAAACAAATATCCCACACGCCAGAAAAAATTCACCTTTCAAATAAAACCTTTAAAAAAATCATGATTATTACTTATAATGAAATAGTAATAAGTTACTAAAACACTTATTACTATAAATACAAAAGCATTTAAAGGTAATAGAAATGAATTAAACCAATATGGCGAAATCCAGTCCTTATTGATGTATATTTTACTGTATTCTTCGAGCGCGGAATATTTTTTATTTATTTATTTATTTTTATTTTTTGCAGTTATTAACCAGCTTATTAGTTAGTAGTTATAGGTGTGTAATAGGCCCACAATTATTTTACTATCTTTAAAAAAGATTAATGCAAAAAAGTAAATTTGAATTATTTAAAATTTCAAAAACTAAACATTAACTCTTTTTATCATTCATCATCATTAATAACTTACTTTATTTTATTTTTTATTTTTATTTTTTTGAAAGCCGATAAACATATCTATGTAAAAAAAAGAGCCATACTAAAGAAAAATCAACGCAAAGGAACTAATTAAATTTAGATCTACGGTATTTATTTCAAAACAGAAGTCCTCCACACCATTTAAAATTCATCTTTCTAATAAAATTTCAAAAACTAAATATTAACTCATTTCATCATTCATCATCATCAATAACTTACATTATTTTACTTTTATTTTTGAAAGAATCATAAAAATATGTATGTAAAAGGGATTCATACTAAAATAAAATATTCAACGCAGAAAAACTAATTTAATTTAGATCTATGGTATTTATTTCGAAACAGGAGTCCCCCACACCATTTAAAATTCATCTCTCTAATAAAAGCTCAAAAGCAAAAATAATCATGATTGAAGTTATAAAAACAAATTAAAATATCAGAATTAAATGTAATTATATGAATTTGCTGAAATTCAGCCCTCGAGGGCAGCTGTTCCGTTAAATTATTCAAGTGTGGAATAAATATATCAAGGCTTTTGCTAATACAACAGTGTTGAGATTGTGCCAAAATGGTTTTAAATGCTGGCATGTTTTTTAATGGAGATTAAATTAAAGACATGATAAACATTTTCTCATGATACTTTTTATTTGTGCTCCATTTCAAATTAGTACACTTTTAAAATCTAATTAGAAATGTTTTTATATAGCTTTTTATAAGACACTCAAGTGTTTTTTTTTGTTTTGTTTTGTTATCTATTTATTAGAAGAACTTAAAAAGATGAATATTCTAAGCTTATGATAATGGCTTTTTAATCGTGTATTTTCAATCGCGGATATTATATTGTTTTTCTATTTTAAATAAATATAAAATTGAATCATTTGGCAATGTGTCAGGATTTTAAAATTTAGAAATTAAACAATTATTACAATTTACGGCTAAAGAAATTTTAAGTAGATTTTTTTTTCTATTATTTTAGTCAGCAAACAAATTCATTCAAACAAATTACGGAAAATTTCATTGCAGAATAATTTAACTGTTAATCTTTCTTCTTTCATTTTGCACTGCCTAGGATACATAAACATGTTGTAATGAAATTAGATATTTTATATTTATTTATACTATTCCTTGCCATAAAATGAATAAAGGCAAGATCTTCATATAAGAGCTGAAATAATCAAAAACTAAAAATATTAACTGATATGCGTGACATTGTATGTCCTTATATAACATTAAGGGATAATACAACGATGATAATAAACACATGTGTAAATGTTAAACATTATCGATTTTTTACTCTTAAACGTTATTTTATATCATTTATCATTTTTCTTAAAACAAAGAATTGCTTTGTTTAAATATTATTTAATATAATATTGAATATAATATTTAATATATTGAATATAAATATTATATTCAATAATATTTAAACCAAAAAATGATATATTGATATAATTTTAAATATAATATTGATTATAATATTAAATATAATTCTTAATATTATTGACCTTTTTAATTTAATGAAATGAAAAGCATTGCCAATACAAAATAAAATTACCAATTAAATAATTCTAAGTATATTCAAATGCACAAAATGAAAAATAAAATAATCATATAAAAGACGGATTGAATATAACAAATTATGCTCTGATGATAATTTAATCAAAATAAGGATGATTTGCTAATAAGGAATATAAAATTTATAAAATTTCCCAGTGTAAAAAGCTTCAACTACTAATTTATGCCTATAAATCATACATTTGAAAGATAGTTACAGGCCAATCGGTGGAGCATGTTTAATACACATGATCACAAAGTCAATTTTTCACGCTCCCTGATGGGGAATAAATTTGAATCTAGCTGATAAACACGGGGCTTTTAATTTAAAACAGGCATCTAGAATTGTCTTAGCAATAAAGGAAGGAAGAAATTTATAATTGAAAGCTGTAAAGGCTGTAAAACACTTAGCGAAAGCAATGAATTCCAAAATAGAAATTTATCACATCGGAATACTTGCTTTAACGAACAAGGGTGGGACATGGGTGTGCTTTAATGTCAGAAAATGGTTTTGATTAAAGATTTCGAATTAACGCGCATTAATAAAATCTCAGAATTTAATACTGTTACTGATTATGATGATTCGTTCATTAAACGGCGGGTTATAGCTTTATGTATTAATAATTGCGATAGCGAATTTTAAATTTGATGAAACTTTATCATTACTTTATTAAAGCTATTAGCTCATATTTCGCCGATAATGTAAAATCCTTTATGGCTGAGCCAGAAATTTATAATAACTCTTTAATTTTTAGTTTTAGGTATGCAGTTGTTTAACAATCGAAAGGTTGCAACAGATTTGAGATGAATATGTTTTTTTTTGGTTGTATATTTCATGACTGCTTTAGGGAAGATATTTCCCCACCCCTCGATCTTCCTGACTCATAGTTTCTTCTCCCATTCGCATAATTGCCTTGACCTCGTGTACACGTTTGCTAAAACCGGAAGGTGTATCTATCAGATACTCAGCGATCAAATTTGTAAGCTTCTCTTTAATTCTAACTTTGTTTTAATAATATGTTGGTGCATTTTTATGTTCCACAATTTTTTTTTCTGATTTTTTTAGATGCAATACAGGAACTGGATCTCATAAATTCATAAGACCTTTTTAAGAAAATCTGTTTTTTAAAAAAACTTAAATATATTATTATCACTAATAAAGGACTGATTTGTTTTCGTTTAAATGCACATACATTTGTTACTTTCATATAAATAAAATACTCTTATTTTTCCACAAATACTCATTCCGTTTGAAAACCACTTTTTAAAATGAATATATATATATATTTAGATTTCTCTTTGAGAATTTTCAGAAACTAAACCCGAAAATGTTGTAAAAACCTACAAAAAAAAAAAAAAAAAAAAAAGCATTAAGTCTTGCATAAAGAGTATGACATTTCCTTTCGTTTTTATCCCCCAGAGTAGTTTTAAAATGCTAATTGAGAAAAAATAGCATCTTAAAATATTATATTTAACGCTTGATAGATGGCGCCACCAAATTGACGCGAGAACGACTTCTCGAATATTTCATTAAAAAATTAACAATTGGGACTTAAAAAGACCTAAAGAGGACGCTAATCGCAGTTGTCTGTACAGGTGTCATATAAACACAGAACACTGATTTCACATGAAATCTGAACTTATGCAAAAAGAAAAAATATAATACTTATGAACAAATTAAAAATACATGCAATGCAATGGGCTTGCCCGAGATTTTCCTGAAGAGAGAAGTTAATTCTTTTCTTCACTAGATGGCGTATTCGAGCTCTTGAATCTGCAATTAACTCCAATCTTCACAACAACATTAGTCCATATAAATCTGGTATGAAAAAGTGAAAAACGCATTTTAAAATGTGTAATATGCTTTTACAAATATTTTAAGAGCAGGACAGGATATTAAACTGTATTATTTTAATGAAGCGTTCAAAGAGTCGTTCATTTGTTTCTCCAATAAAAACTTGTAATTCTGAATGGCAACAGTGTTTGTTTTTTTATATCTGGTAAACCGATGTTTAAACTTTTTAATTTTTAATTTAGAACTTCAAACATTATAATTGGATGTGGTATACATGTTGTATATGAAAATATGCTAAACAGACATGGTTTCAAGTAGAAGAAATTATCATTTAGCTGTCATATGTTAACATATGTTTTTCATTAAGCCTTACATGGCGTTAGCTACGGTCGATTCGCACACCAGAGTTGTCGCACCCGGCATGGTTACCAACAGACCACCACACTTGCATTTTTTATAAGTAAACACATAAGGCTGTTTGGATACATTATAAGCACTATTAAAAATATTTTAATAAGACCAGATACTTCTTGAAATGTCAATGTGCGCCCCCTTGGTAGCACCATGGCCTTCATGCTCTCCTGACATTACTCCTTTAGATTTCTTTGTTTGGGAGTACATAAAGGATCGAGTGTTTGCAACACGAGTAAAATATATTGAAACACTGAAGGTCAGGATCAAAGATTCTGTGTCTAGTGTAATTCTATGTCTCTGTGTCTAGTGTAAGCCCAAATATTGGCCAATATGTGGCGAAAAATGGAATACCGCCTTGACATTCTTCGAGCTACCAAGGATGCTCACATTCGAAATTTATTGACGTATTAAAAACTTCACAAATATCTTTACAATATATTGAAACAAGCATATGCCTACTTTTATTAGTTTTTCTTAAATAAATGTTTGTAATCAGAGAAATACTTTTTGACCATCCTATGTAATAAAATATTATACAAATAATATATAAGTGATCCCCCGTGCACTCATAGTAAAAAAAATAGTCATTACCTGAAAAAAAGTTTGAGAAACGCTGTCATAAGATGTAAATAAGCTTTGATTTTATTGTAAATTATTGTTTAATCAGTGGCTGAAACTACATTATGACTGTAAGATCCCTGTAACATTGCAACATTATCAAAACACTCACGCTGGAACGTAATCATAACTTTTTGTTATCTTTATAGTCTATAAAAATATTTAAATTTCACTATTGCACCAGATAAATGCAATGAAATAAAAAACTACATCCAATTTTTAAATCTGAAAAAATGTAACTGATACATTTTGGTTTGAAACTTATTTTTTAAATTATCAAGAAAATAATATGCGCTTTATAATAAAACTATTTTAAACATTTCAGCATTCATATAAAAATCCCACATACTTTCGAAGAAATGGTTAAAAAACGGAAAAAGAAAGTAGTTCTGAAAAAAAAAAAAAACTGATCCCGATTGTTTTATGCTAAAAAGAAGAAAGACATTCAAAAATATTTTTACCATTTTCCATCTTTTACCAAATCCATTTTACTTGTTAATTTTATTTCAGTCCTTATCTTACTATGTGCCATAGTTGCCAGCCTCCCGATTTTTTTAATACCAGTAAAATCATACAAAAATTTTCGTTTTATTAAATAGCAGAAATTGCACGATTACATAAAGCAAATATTTTTTCATAAAAATACTGGTATGAAAAAAATCGGGAGGTTGGCAACTCTGTCTTACGTGTTTTTTTCCCATTTATTTATGATCATTCATTCATTATTGTCGCTTTACAAGCTATAGTAGTTCAAGAGAAAACATCCTATTTTAATGGATTATTTATTGTAGCTGGGGCTGTTTGCCCTAAGGTAAAAGGAAAATGTATCTTTAAGGGGACAGTGGACGTTAAATTTGACTTTTTTTAAATTTATCATCATAGCTATATGAACTTTTGTGCATGTATAGATTTCCTTATAAGTATATAGAATACCTTTAAAAAAATTTCTAATCGTTATATAATTTTAAGATTTAAAAAAAAAGTAAATTTATAAACCAAACTTTAAAATGCTCCTTGCGTCTTAATTTTAAAGATATTTCCTCGGTTTGGCATTCGAGTCACTTAAAAGTACATTACAAACAAATCTGCGTATCAGTTCTTTAATCCCTTGAATAGTTAATTTTTGAGACTTTTTTTCTGAATTGCATTCCGATTTTAGTCAAAATTTAGCATTTTAATAAGTTATAAATCAAATTTAATGATCTTAACGAATCCTAATTGTAAAATGCATACACAGTTTCTTTGTAAACAGTATCAGGATTCCTCCTTATCAATTTCATGAATTTTGAGCAAAAATTAAGACGCATGAAGCATTTCAAAAATTTAAAAAACTTGTAATAATCTGTATTGAAAAAAAAACAGGTATAGAGTTTAACTAAAACACCGAAAAATTGATTGTGTACATAATTCAAACTTTGGGAAAAATCATCGCAGCTGCATGCAGTTTGTCTCAAATGGTTGAATACAAAAAGGAAAAACAATAATGCACAACAAAATAAATTTAGATTTTTGGGTCGATTTTTGATAAAATGAAGGTCCACGGTCCCCTTAAAGGAATGCATGATTCTATGCTTCCAATATTAGGTATGTTAAATAATTTTCAAATGTAAAATCGTTACATCTCCTTCTATCTTCTTTAATTTTGCACAAGGTATTGCAGTTATATTTTTCATATTTAGTTTTGAAATGTAGAATAACTCGTATGCAGGAAAACAATGTGATGTAATACACCAAAATATTTTTAATGTCTTCATACATAAAGTATAAATGACTTAGTGGAAGTTTGGATTCATATACAGAGTGATCTGTTTATGTGAATCTGTTAATATGTGATCTGATAAATTCTGAGAGTTGTTAGCAATAATCAAGGGGAACTAAACGTGTAGTGAAACATGGTGTTGCCACCTATTTATAGAAATGTACAGGATATGACTTTCTAAGCTGACTTGAATTTCCGTGAATAACTTTGAGAAATATAAAGATATTGCATCGAACGTTTGAAAGTACTTACTTTGCTACATTAAAGAGGTGAGTATAAAACATCTCAAATTTACTGAATGGCGTATACAAATGTCAAATTTAAAATTTATACATACAATAAAATTAAAAATATCGACGTTTCGACCAACTTCTATGATCAACCTCAGAAAATATTTGTTATATTGCTTCTAAAGTTTCAAAGGCGAAAAACAATCCGTCCGTTGCCACATTATGATTGCCGTCCACAAATTAATAAATTAACTAGGTTAACCATCAACCATCGTACCAACAAATAATTCATAATTTTTAATTTGTGGACGGCAGTAATAATGCGGCAACGGACGGATTGTCTTTCGCCTTTGAAACTTTAGAAGCAATATAACAAATATTTTCTGAGGTTGATCATAGAAGTTGGTCGAAACGTCGATATTTTTAATTTTAATGTATGTATAAATTTTTAATTTGACATTTGTATACACCATTCAGTAAATTTGTGATGTTTTATACTCACGTCTTTAATGTAGTAATATTCCATGGTGTATACCAGCATTTATATTAGTACTTACATTGATTTGTGTGAAATAGGATATTATCACAAAAAGTGCAGGAAAAACAGAGTAATGCTATCAGTATATCTTTTATCGTATGAACTGGTCATCGTAGTACGAAAATTTGAGTGTCGATCCCATGCTGCTGGCATACATAATGGAAACTTCTAGAACTTTTCTTGAAGCTATCATATATAGCACAAAGGAAAGTATTTTTATTTAACATTATACTTCAGTTATTAACGAAAACCCGAGTTTGGTTAGAGAGAAACACCCTGTATTTTGACATAACATTTGTGACATCATATTCAATTGCAATTTTTTATCCTTTTCATGTCTACGTACTAACAACCCTATGTGATTCTCGTTATATTAACTGAACATCCCATATATATATATATATATATGAATGAATATATATATATGAATGAATATATATATATATATATATATATATATATATATATATATATGAAAGAAATTTGAGGCTAACAATAAATTTTATTTGCTTTGTCAAACTTATTTGGCAAAACAAATAAAAGTTCTTTTTATAAAATGGATGTAATTTTAAGTTTAGTTTACAAAACTAAGGATAAAATAAATTATAGCTTCAATTAAATTTCAGCGGTGGGCAAGACGTAATTAACCTTTATCTTATCATATTGATTTTTTTTTTGTGTGTGTGTGTGTGCATAGAAGGAATTAATTCAATATGGAAGATTATTTTTATGCAAACTCACGGTTAACAGAAAACTATTTGCTAAGAAATTTTTATTCATATATTTTTAAAGTGAACAGAAAACTAATTTTTCCAAAAATTATCAGATATATATTCTTGTTTTAAAGGACTTGCAAAATAAAGCCTTGAAAGTATTTTATTTTGCAGGTGACACAGAATTACATAATGGGTACGCGGTGTCACATTCCGGTTGATTGCAATAGCGAACATCATTATAAGCATATAGTGCTATGTCACGTAGTTGGAAGAAGGGCTTCGTAATATATCGAATGGCGACATGAACGGAAAAAATTGCACAGAATATTGTGGTCTATGTAATTAATCTTTGATTGCCCAGCAAGAGTGCAAAATTGTAATGTTGTTTTCTTAGTAATTAATTAAAATGTTTAAAAATAGCGGTATAAAAAACTTAATTAGGTATGTAAATATAATCCTCCAGAGCATTAATCATTACTCAATGTTTTAAAACTGCAGTATAGTTGTAGAATGAAATTAAATAATGCTTATATTGCAGCGAAACCTACAGCTAAGGTAACGGATCTATCAATTCACGGCGCTAAGAAGGTGAATTTTTGTGTTAAGTTTCGTGAACATGATGTGTCGCTCCACACATTTCAATAATTCGGAGACTTGAGTTTCAGCAGAGATTAGAGTAGCGCATGGCTTTATATGCCATTTCGTATAATTTTATTTAAACATTTTTCATAAACTGGGAAATATTTGAAGTAACAAATCGCCAAAGATCCTTATTAGCTTTTTTTACGATAATGTGATTAGGATCACCTCTATTTTGATGCTAATAAGTAAGACGGTCGGAATACAAAATGTCATTTTAAGACAGTTTCAAATATTTTCCTGGAATGTTAATAATGATAAATTGAAAATATGTGTTTCAGTAACTACATGAGGAGTTAAAAAACTTTCATTATTGCAATTTAAAGAAAATTGTATCAGTAGTTACTTTGTCCTGATGTATTTATGTAACATATACACTTGTCTGTCTCTGGTTTTGACCAGTGGTTCTCTCTGATTTAGAAAAATGCCTGTATTTTAGACCACTTGCCTTAGACCTGTGGTTTCTCTCTGATTTAGAAAAGTGTCTGTAGTTTAAACCACTGGTCTTGGACCAGTGGTTTCTCTCTGATTTAGAAAAGTGTCTGTAGTTTATACCACTGGCCCTAGACCAGTGGTTTCTCTCTGATTTAGAATAGTGTGTGCGGTTTAGACCAGTGGTTCCTCTTTTCCAGGGGTTCACGGCACACTGGCACTGCATGAGAGGTTATTAGTGTACCGCAAAACTTTCAATTTCAATTCAAGATTTCATGAAATTATTTTAAGTGAAAATGCAAGAGGATTGCAGTGAAAAAAATTATTAACGGATATTACAATCTGTTGTTTTTCGTTTAATTTTAGATTTTACAATTATTACAAAAGTAAAAAAACGAAATTATCCGCTCTCAACATTATATTTGTGCATAATAAATTTTTCTGCTGCGAATAATATTTTTGAAAACAAATATAAGTCTCAAATAGATTTTGTAGTAGTATTAAAAGTATTCCTATACGAAAAGTCTACCTTACAGATATTATATTCTAATTTTTTTAAAGAAAAGTCAATCTCAAATATCGCTTTAAATGTATTATGTGTAAAAAAAAACAAAAAAAAACAAGTAATAAGTTTTTAAGAATTTAATGATAATATAAATGTAAACTGTAATAAATTGCAAATAAATTCCAATTAAATTTTCAAAACATTTTGAAAAGTAATAACAATTCATTTGTAATTTACTTGTATGAGTTGTCTATGCTGGACTTGTGAAAAATGTCGTCTACAATTTACCAGAGTGTTGTGTGCTCTGGATAACAGTTTCCATCTTGTGCTGCGATTGCAGCCTTAACGACATATATAAGAGTGAGAGATGCCGAATCAGGATATTGTTCCTTGTAGCTCAGTGGTAGAGTCTCAGAGCACTATTCTGGGGTACAAGGTTCGATTCCCTACTTGGGACATTTTTTTCTCTGTCTGTTTAACGCTCAGTTTAGCAATGAAAAATCCACATGTTTGTCACTCTGTAATAAATTGTTTTAGTTTTTCTTAGCTCTGATGAAGTGCTTTGTTTATTTTAGTAAGTAAATTAAAAAGGACACGCATTCTTTCACCTGTTTTTTTTTTAGAATCGCACATTCAGTGTTCCTCGATAGCAGAATAATGAGATTAAGTACGCCCTGAGGTACAACACGTTCAGAGCACTGATGTAGACTACTGTGTTTCATTTTCAAAAACACGAAATATATATTTTTAAATCATTAAAATTTAGGAATTCTTAATTGTACAATATATTCTGTATCACTCAAAAAATCACAGAAAATTTCCGACACCACCCCCACTTAACCCCGTAATTGGTTGAATTTCTAAAATCGCTGAAATATGTGTTTAACTATTCTTGTAATGGATTTTTTATTTTGAATTTCGCACTTCTACTTAAAACTGCTGCTTAGATATTACCTCAAAATGCTATTGAGATATGGCGAAAAATTATCTAAATCTATTGACCCCCCGTTTAACCCCTTAGGGAGTGAATTTCAAAAATACTATTTCATTGCTTGCCTAAGTCATAGCAACAGTCTAATGTCCAAATTTCGTGATATTGAGTATGGTCATTTCAACGCTGCGTTGATCAGTCACTCAGTCAGGCGTTCACTCTTTATTATATTATTGTAGATTTACAATAGGGCCCCATTGTTTTATTTAAATTCATTAAAAAGAAACAATCACAGTTGTACGTGTGTAATTTATTAAAGGCTAACTTAGTCCAAAACGACTTCCTCATTAGTATTGTTTTCATCTGTATTATTGTTCTATGTAGTTATAATGAGATAAAAAGAAATTTTTCTCTGTTTAAGACAATGAAAATGATATTTAAATTGAGAAATAACGATATTCGTTTAAATAAATAACGCTAATTGCGCTAATTAAGGGATCAGAGGGGAGGATATTTCGAGTACAGTAATTTACCTTTCAAGTATGAATTTTTAAAAATCCGCCGCTGATAAAATAACTAACCTGTAAAAACTCTAAGGTAAATAATTGACGCGATCATTACTCTAGGTCAACAATAAAAACTTACTTTGTACAAATTGTCTTTTTCATTAAATAAATAGTAATATTAAATTTAAAAGACAATTACTATTAAGTTAAATTAACCCTAAATTAAATAAACCCCTAAATTAAATTAATATTTTGTTCTTTATAAGAACAAAATTAAGGAAAGTGGAAAATGTTATGCTGATGTGACCATACTTTATTCACTTAAGATCTACATCCTTCTACATATATTTAATTCACAAATACAAACAACTCATAATTTATATACAGGGTGATTAAAAATGATTATAAAAAAACTATCCCGACATTTGGGCCCCTAACTATCATACCATACACTGAAACTGAATGAAATTTTGGCAAATGGTATTTTGAGGTATGCGCTCAAGAATGATATGGAAAACAACAATGTTACTCAAACAGATACGGTTACAGTGAGAAAATTTCGAAAAAATTAAATGGCAACACCCAGTTTTTTGTATTGGAATGTGATCTCCATTGTGAAAAACCCTAAATAGCGTTGGAACGGCAACTGTAGCATGAAAATCACCGGCGGTAGATAGGCTAAAAGTGAGGACAACCAATAAGGACAGAGAAGCAGCATAAAATAAAGCATTTTATTGTGTTTCACAAATTTTCCACATGACCTCCTTCACACACGATGACACTTTGCTTGCGGTTGATGGTGGATAGAACTACAGCACGTATCATGGCAATAGGAATCTCTTGAATCGCAGTTCTGATGGCATCTTTCAAATCAGATGCAGTTTGAGGACGAAACTGATACACTTTGGATTTCAGATATCCCCACAGCCAGAAATCCATTGGTGTCAGATGCAGATATCTTGGTGGCCACGGAAACGGGAAAAGACGTGAGATAACTCTGTCACCAAACTGTTGAGTTAAGACACGTTTGACTGAAGACCCGACATGTGCAGGAGTGCCATCTTGCATCCACACAACTTCAGATAGAGCATTTTGCCGTTGCAATGCGGGAATCGCGTAATGAGTTAACATGTCCATATAGTGAGCACTCGTTACTGTACACGTTTGCAGATCACCGGCAGTAACCTCTTCAAAAAAGTAAGGGCCGAGGATGAACGTACTCGTTATACCAAACCACACAGTCATTTTTTCCTCTTGTAATGGACGTGAATGCACATCATGTGGATTATTCTATGCCATGTGCACCCAATTTTTCGAATTCACGTTACCAGTTAACGAGAAATGCGCCTCATCTGTCCACAGAATGCGTAAAGACCAGCTGCTATCTTCATCGTACCGGATAAGGAATTGATTTGCAAAATCCAGCCGTAATTGATAGTCTCCCTCTTCCAATATCTGGACACGCTGGAATCGTACGGAAACATGTTTAGAACAGAGCGCAGAATCTTGCGTACAGTTAAATTCGGCAGATCCAAAACACGTGAAACACCGCGTGCAGTTGCGGGACGAACTGTGCTTATCGTCTGATGGATTTCTGAAACAGCTTCCACAGGAACGGAAGGTCGTCCAGACCGAGGTCGATCGCATGTGCAACCAGTTTCTTCTAATTTATGAATCAAGTCCCGTACAGCTTTGACAGTGCACGGGCCTCGCCATAATCCATGGTTTCTGCGGTAAACACGCAATGTCTCTGCGGCATTTTGTCCATTCAGGTAATAAATCTCTACGATTTCCCCACGTTCTTTCCCTGAAAGCGGCATCTTTTTCGGAATGGCAGAAAGGAACATACGCGGCTCGCATTTCGCAGTCCCTTTTCTTTCACCTAGCGTGACGACGTCAGTCATGACTGTGTCTTGCGTAGAACCCGAAAATTTAATTTCTTGGTTTCTTCTTCTCGTTTTGTGGAGAACTAATCAGGCTGTGATATCAGCCAAAGAAACGGTGTGACGTGTGACGTAAATGAAACAAAAATTAATGCTCTGGTGCACGGCAAAGACTTTTTTAATTTTCCCTCTCCTAGTTCCGGTGATTTTCATGCTACAGTTGCCGTTCCAACACTATTTAGGATTTTTCACAATAGAGATCACATTCCAATACAAAAAACTGGGTGTTGCCATTTGATGTTTTCAAAATTTTCTCACTGTAACCGTAACTGTTTGAGTGACACTGTTGTTTACCATATCATTCTTGAGCGCATACCTCAAAATACCTTTTTCCAAAATTTCATTCAGTTTCTGTGAATGGTATGATAGTTAGGGGCCCAAATGTCTGGATAGTTTTTTTTATAATCACCCTGTATACAGGATGTCCCAAAAGTCCTTGTTTTATTTTTAAATTCAATGAAAAATTAAGCAAATGGAGCACGAGATTGGGATTTGGACGAAAATGCTTCTTATGATAGAAAATATTCTTTACAAAAATATAAAAACTAGTTTCAAAAATTTCTCATAGATGGCGTTACTTCTGCAAAGCTACCAAAAAAGGGACATTATGCAGGTGATGTCACACGTCAGAGCTGGCGGTATCATGATCAATATTCTAGCAACTGTACCATCAGAATTCCAGTATGCGCAGTCGCAAATAACACCTGCAGACGACTTTTAGGCTCGAACGAGGTTTCGTGCATACAATTTAACCGAAAGTTTTCAAATTTAACAAATGTCCTGGATAAAGAACAACATTTTGGTTTTACATTACAATATATTAAGTAACTATTGCCACAATAATGAATTGTTTTGCGGAAATTTTATCAAAATATCATTAATAATACATACTCCATAGAACGCTATGCTAATGTTCAAAAGTAAATAACACCAGCAGATGAATTTTAGCCTCGAACTCAGGTCGAATGCATAAGGTTAAGTAGAACCCCTTTATAGATAACAGTGGCGAAAGACGTACAGAGCGTATGCACAGTTTTTGTCCAAACTATGGCAACCCACATTCCAGAACTTAACAATACTCGCCTTCATGCGTTCGATTAGACGAGTGAGACAAGTCAACTAACATTAGTTTGGCAATAATGGGAAACTCGCGAAGATTTAAAATAGCTCTGTAAGATAATAGCGACATACAGACAAAAAAAATCGATCGGTTGATACGATTTTGGGGAAAAAACGATTCGTCAAGCAACTTGCCGAGCTTTCTATTATCTTCAAACTAATGTTTGTTGGCTTGCCTCACTCGTCTAATCGAACGCATGAAAGCGAGTTTTGTTAAGTTGCTTCAGTGTGGATTGCCATAGTTTGAACAAAAACTGTGCTTACGCACTGTACGTCTTTCGCCACTGTTATGTATAAAGGCATGCTACCTCTTCGGTAGCTTTTCAGAAGTAACGTCTATGAAACATTTTTGGAGCGAAACTTTTTACTTTTTTAAAGAAATTTTTTTATTACAAGTAGCATTTTCGTCGAAACCACACTCCCGTACGCCAATTGCTTAATTTTTTATTGAATTTTAAAATGTGTCAAGGATTTTTAGGATACCCTGTATATATCTAAATTTTATATTATGACATATTCCGAAAAACACGTTATATCTTTATTTAAATTATTAATATTTGATATATCATTAAGGAAGAATGCGCTTTACATCGCAAACAAACTCACAGATAAAATATACATGCATCATCTTTCGACTTACTGATTAAATTGTGTTTCCACCAATCGAGAAAACATAAGTTTTACAGGTAGATGGAAACAAAAGATTAACACGGAAGTCTCTTTCTAAATCGCTGCGTCTTTTCTGAATATTTATTCAGGATAACAATGCCGTGCCTTTGTTTTCTGGAAATTCCTTAAAAATCAACAATTCACTGTTGTATGCGTTTATTTAAATTAATTTGAACTTGGCACAAAACGAATGCATTCTTCATGAGTACTGTTTACATTTGTATCATTAATTCTCTGTGGTTATAATGAATTCAAAAGAATTTATATCTTTGTCAGACAATGGAAATAATGTGTAAATTTAGAAATGATGATAATCATTAAAAGACAGAGCGTTAATTGTGATAGTTATGATATTGTAAGAAATAATATTTTGTATATAATAAATTACCTTGCAAAATTTCATTACCGACTTACTTTTAATGGTCGCTTATAAAACGTCCAATATAGAAACAAGTTGGAAATTGTACGTCAAACGTGACAAATGAGGTGCGTTCGTACTATAACATGTTTTATAAATATTCGAATCTTGGTGCAATAGCTTTTGCACCCTTATGCAAAAATGCATGAATACAAAATCTATTTTATGTGCAGATTTTCATACTATAGAAGGTAAAACTAGGATAGTCTGCGCACAATTCAACAGAATAATAATAAAAAGATTATAAATATTATTTTTTTACTAAACTATTCATGAATAATTTGACTTCATTTGTTTTTTATACATTTCCATTGTTATTTTGTTGTTATGCTGTAATTTAATAGAACAGCTGTAATAAAATCAAAATAAATATTTTGCGCAATCTGTTCTTACAAGGTTGGTGTGACTGTGCACAAGGATAGGAAAGATTGTTGTTAATAATAACGACAATTAAACAGTTAATAATAATAATTACACTTAAATGACATTGTTGTAACGTTTTTGTGAATAAATATTATTGTAATAGGAGTGAATATTTCAACCTAATTATTAAAGAATCAGAAAAAAGGAAATAGATTTAAGAATAATTAAATAATTTTAATTAAAGAAAAATTAAAGAATTAGAAAAAGCAAGCCCAGATAAGATTATAAAATAACATTAAGTTACGTAATCCCACGTTTAACTTAAAACTAGTCCATTTTCATTTTTCATTTTTCTATGCAAATTTACCAATAAGCTGCGTAATCTCTCCTAGCATGGAAACTAATGGGAACACAGCGCCATCTCTTCTAAGTAGCAGATGCGCAAACTCTCCAATTTAAAGTATTCTATTTTTATTTCCAGAGTTTCAAAGTTTTCTTGTCTCGAAGTTGTCGTCGCGCCCGATCGATGCACCAATTGTTGTAAATGGTGCCACTTTTGTGCAAACACCTGCCACAAGTAATACATAGAATCCAGTCAGTGATCGAAGTTGTCTCCAGGTACATTTCCAGATATTCAGTGCGTTCATCCTCATTGCCCAGTGTTTTTTAGAAAATTAATTTATTTTCAAATTTAGTTTCGATGATTATGTGTTTCTCAAAAATTATTTCAAAATTGAATCCTTTATATGTTTTACATGTAATTTGAAATTTATGCAAATTTACCAATAAGCCTCTTAATCTTTCCTAGCATGGAAACTAATGGGAACAATGCGCCATCTCTCCTAAATAGCAGATGCAAAAACTCTCCAATTTCGGAAGGAGGGATCGCGTGGTCTTTTATTTAAACATGACCGCTTCTAAAGCGAACCGGTGGTTTTGCCACAGTCAGTCTAGGTAGCAGCTTATGAGAAATTGTTTAAGTTTGAAATATTTTGTTATACTGACATTCTATAGCAATTCCGATGAATAGTTACGAAAATTCAATCACTTATTTTGGGAAAAGAAAACAGAATAGCAATGCTTTATACTAGACGCTCGAAACAATCAACATGCACATTGAAGTAGACCCTCCGCTACTGCTGTTGTAAAACTACCTGGAGTAGCTGCGCGCTCACTCTACTCCTTTCCCCTCCACCCTGTTTGTGCGCAATATCTCCTGGCTTTACCTGATATTAATGTTATTTTATGAAATTTTTATGAAAATATGAGTTTCAATACTCTTTTACAGACAATTAATTACAATTCTGTTACATTAAAATTATACTACGCGCAAATATCCAATACAAGACATTGTAAAACAATTATCGTTATTATTTCAGTGAAATAATGAATTATATCGTTCGATATTATGATATGATTAATTTCCATAATAAAATAAGTACATTTTAAGTTGGCAACGTTTTATCATTTTCCGACAGTTACAGAAAATTTCAGAATTTGAAATCCATTTAGACTCTTTTTCCATTTAATATCTACTTCTCTGATCTTGACTTGTCTGATATCTACTTCTCCAAAAAACTGTCGGTAGGTTATAGGATTGCTATAAAACAATTTGGTTTATAAATTCGGTTCTTCGTGGAGCTCCCGGTTATAATTCTCTGATGTAGTAAATTTCCTTGTGGCTATCTCGTCCTTGTATATTGACGATGACTTGTAGGTGGGCACTTGGTGTTAAGCACATAAGTTAGATGTATGTTCTCAATAAAACAAACGAACAAACAAATTCGGTTTTTAAATTCAGTAATACGAAAATAAAATGATTCTATCTTAAATAGGACGCAATCATGACAACCTAGAATCATTACCTATCATGTGATATCACTGAATTAATTATGTATGATAGGACTTAACAGAACGAAAAACTTTTTTAATATCTTTTTAAATTTTGTTTCGATTTTCCAAAAAGCTTGAAATGACTCGACGAAATTCTGCAACGATTATATACAGGGTGTCCCTAAACTCATGGTACATACGCTAGGGGGTGATAGAACACATCAAGACGAGTAATAGTAAATAGGAAACCAAGGGTCCCAAACGTATTCCAAAGGAGATGAGCGCAATCAAAGTTTAGGGTCCCAAATTGCAAATGATGATAAAAAAAGGGAAAAATGGGTCAATTTAATTGCGGTTTTCGCTAACATCATTCTTTAAATTAGTATTTTCTTTAAAAAAGTTTTAAAGAGAAAGTTATAAAAATGCCGGTAGAGGGCGCTCTAGACTTTGGAGTAACGAATAACTACTTTTTACCGTTTTTTTTAACACTGTTAAATGTTTTCTAAAGCTTAGACCTTAACTTAAATTTTGTGTGCACAAGTAAATCATCGGGAGTGGTTAAGTGGAGCAAATTTAACTGTGTTCAGGGGGTTGATTTTTGAACGATCGTATGTAATGAGCTAAATAATAACAAAATGATGGAAAACAGGACAGACAGAGATGGAATGAAAAGAAACCAACAAAAGGAAGAAAAACACTTTATTCAACCAAATGAAAATAAACAACACGAAGTACTCCATCACAGGAATTGTTCAAAAATGCGGCCTCCAACACGAACACAGGCTTGAAGCCGTCGATGGATTGACCGCCGTACATTGGCGAAAACACCAGGCATCTCTCTTGGTGGCCGAAGCAACGGATATCCGGGCAACAAGGTCTTCAGCAGAATCTACGGGACCATCTTCGTATATCAGGCTCTTTATATGACCCCACAACAAAACGTCCAGACAGGATAAATCGGTTGAACGGGCCGGCCAGCTGATTGGACCGCCACGATCTATCCATCGCTCCGGATACACGATATTCAGGGCGTTACGGGCATCCAGGCTGTAATGGGCCGGTGCTCCGTCGTAATGGGAACCACATACGTCGTCTGATGGGTGCTGGAACATGGTTTAATAGTTCTGGCAACACCTCTTGTAGAAACACAAGATATGAATCTCCATCCAGGCGCGTTGGCAGTAAGTATGGCGCAATTAGATAATCGTCAACGATTCCGGCCCAAATATTGACCGCGAAACGTCGCTGGAACGAACGTTGACGTATTGTGTATGGGTTTTTATTTGACCACACATGATAAATTGTGGATATTCAAAAAACCCTCGCGTGTGAATGTGCATTCGTCCGTGAACAACACATGTGCACAAAAAGCAGGGTCCACAGCCGTTTGTTGGACCAACCACGTGCTAAAATTGACACGTGCCTGGTAATCCGCTGGGTCTAGGCCTTGAAATATCTGCGCATGGTACGGATGCATTCCTTGATGTCGCAGAACTCGCCACACCGTATTACGGGAAACGTTCACTTCTTCGGACAGTTCCCGCGTGCTAGATTCAGGCCTCTCGCTGATACGATCCAAAATGTTATCCGTAACGGATGGCGTTCTTACATTCCTGGAACGTCCGGTATCCTGCATGCAACTTGCAAAGGAACCCCTTTCGCACAATTGTTGGTGCAGTCGTTGAAATAACCTCGCATCAGGAACACGTCTGGTTGGAAAACGCTCTCGGTACAATCTTTGAGCTTCTGTTGCTTTGCCGTGTGCAGCTCCGTACATGTAATGCATCTCAGCCTTCTCCAGGTTATAGTACGAAACCATATTATCGGCTATCCACAGAGCAAATGAAGACAGCAGCTGTGAACAGTTCCCAGTTTTACAATTACGCACTCGAATAAGTAAATTTCATGCTAGCGAAAATTTGCATACGCGTTCTTCTTCTTCCCCATATCACATTTTCATATTCTTCTTCCGGAAACTTACAGCATAATGGTAGTTATAGCGCTTGCATGTATCTAGTTTGAACATGCTCTAACACGTTTCCGTTTGAATTCAAATCATGCATTACTTAGTGAATGTTGTTTGTTTTGATGTGTACTATCACCTCTTAAAGTTTTCTTCATCACTTATTATTTTACTCATTACATACGGTCGTTCAAAATTCAACCCCCTGAACACAGTTAAATTTACTCCACTTAACCACTCCCGATGATTTCACTTGTCCACACAAAATTTAAGTTAAGGTCTAAGCTTTAGAAAACATTTAAAACTGTTAAAAAAACCCGGTAAAAAGTAGTTATTCGGTACTCCAAAGTAGAGGTCTGCACGGGCCGAAATTTCCAGGCCCGGGCCCGGCCCGACCCATACAAAAAATAATTTGGCCCGGCCCGGCCCGATACAAAAATTAAAAGTTCGGCCCGAGCCCGGCCCGGCCTGAACAAAAAAAAGATTGGCCCGGCCCGGCCCGATTTAAAAGTTAAAAATTCGGCCCGAGCCCTGCCCGGCCCGGAAAAAAGTTAAAATCTCGGCCCGAGTGAATTTCTACAAAACATAATTTTACGTCGATTTGGTTAAAAATTTGCCTCGTAGGAGGAGATCTAACCAAAAATTCCTATCTTAGCCTTTTTTTTTTCATGTTTATAATCTTCATTTTTATAGAGGTGCCGCAAGCTCGAATATTTATTTTTTTAATAAATCTCTATTTGTTGTATGTATGTGTTTAAGTTATCATCAATATTGTTAATCCATATTCCATTTATTGAAGTGTTAAAAATCAGAAAAATGCTATAAAGTAAAATCTTCTAAGATGGAATTGCATAGGGAAGAAAAAAAATGAGTTATAGACAATTTGCCTTCTTAGCAGGTGTAAATGTATTATATATTCTTTTCTTAAATATTAGTATATTCATTTTTAATGGATCAACACATTTTTCAATTTAAGACAGGATTCCATCATAAGCAGGTTCTTTATCACACGTTTTACTATATTTTAATTTAGCCATATTTTAATAAGTGTATAAATCTACTATTCTTTAAAAAGAATAAATTTTAATGTTTAATTATAAGATAATGGCGATTTAAAAATGTATGCATGTTTTGAAAAGATTTTTATGCCAGATCTTATTTTACACCAGGACTAAAAATTTTGAGGCGTGAAGACTAGGAAGAATGAAACCAGTCCCGGCTCTGTACGGAAAAAATAATTTAAGGCACGGCCTTATCCTTCAGGAAAAAAGTAAGGCCCGGCCCGGCCCGTAAAGAGTAATTACTATTCCCGGCCCGGCCCGAGCCTTCAGAAAAAAATATGGCCCGGGCCGGCCCGGCCCGGTCCCAGTGCCGTGAAGAAAAATAGGCCCGAGCCCGGCCCGCGGACCGGGCCGAGTACGGGCTTCGGACCTTGGCCCGGCCCGTGCAGATCTCTACTCCAAAGTCTAAAGCGCCCTCTACCGGCATTTTTATAACTTTCTCTTTAAAACTTTTTTTTAAGAAAATACTAATTTAAAGAATGATTTTAGCGAAAACCGAAAATAAATCGACCCATTTTTCCCCTTTTTATCATTTGCAGTTTGAGACCCTAAATTTTGATGGCGCCTATCTTCTTTGGAATACGTTTGGGACCCTTGGTTTCCTATTTACTATTACTTGTCTTGATGTGTTCTATCACCCCCTAGCGTATGTACCATGAGTTTAGGGACACCCTGTATAATAACCATCTGGTTGGATAGTTTTTGCGCTGTTATATGCGGACAGATGGACGGACCAGACGACGACTATAGGTCCTGCGTATTTATATAATTACGAACGCACCTAAAAATCCATGTCATATAAATGCGTTGAAGCAAAACTTTGGAAATATCATAAAAAGAAATCATTATTGTTTACTAGATACTCACACTAATGTAAGAGTTTGGTCTTTTCATTATATAAATAACGAAATTAAATGTATAAGACAACTAAGGTTAATTTAAGTATCTATATTGCAAAGTGTACAATTATACATAGAGAAAAATTTCACTTTCGCATCTGAGTAAATCGATGTTTTCATTTTGTAAAGAAATTTTTTGTTTCAAATAGGACGACACAATGCTTTCAATTCTGAAACACCAGGAACATTGCGAATATTGCAGCATGGATATACTCAAAACTGCGCATATAGAGGTCAGTTCATACTTATTTTTGAAGAATGAACATTCTCAAAAATGATTAGGGTCAGTTCATAATCATTTTTGAACCAAGGACATACTCAAAAATGAGCACATGATTTTTTATTCTTGAGTGTGTGTATGTTTTCAGAAATAAGTACATACATGTTTCAAACTTGAGTCATTTTGATTCGGAGCCATTTTAACTATGCGACATACTCAGATTTGAGTATTTTTTGCTCAGTTTTGAAAATGTCGTTTTTAGAATGTACAAGCACATAGAAAAAAGTATTTTTTATCAAAAAATATATTATTGGCCAATATTTAAAAGGAAATTGTTTTGAGGTAAACATTTTGTTCTTGTTGGATTGACAATACTTTTTGAACATTAATGATCCAACAAATATTTTTCTTGGATTGGTTATCATCTTATGAAGAAATTTTCTTCAAGTTTTTATCACTTCGCTACTATTACGTTCTTTGCTGAATGATTTTTTTTTTTTTTTTTTTTTTTTTTTTTTTTGTGAATTAAAATGTAAATTACCAAAAAAACACATCAAAATTTCACATTAATAATGATTCGCATTTTTGGAGTTTTTGATTAGGATTTACGTATTAATATATCTGCAAAACAGAAGAAAATATTTTTTCGTCTACAGCATTTATTATAAAAATGTTTCGGGAAAATATTAGCTTACATGCTGTGTCGCTTTACTAATTAGGCAGAAATGAAATGTTAGCTTGCATCGTCTCCAGGGGAACTGGTGTAAAGGAGTTATTGAAAAATATACACCGTCTCTGTTTTATTCTAAAGACTATTATTTCTGGCATCCAATGTTGAATCAAATAAGATGAAAAAATGAATTTTTTAAAATAATAAGTCGAAAAACTCTGCATAATTCTTTAATTTTCAACATTCATTTAAAAATTACACTAAGAAAATATATATATTAGAGTTTTACAAACATATATTCAATAGAAAAAAATTATAAGTGGTGTGAAGTACATTCTTTAAGTTCTGTTATAATAATCGCTTACAACATGCCTTATTTCAATTAAAATATTCTAAAAGGTACAACTTTGTAACAGACAGCATGACTTAATATTACTGAATTTTCTCAAATGAAAATGTTTGATTATCATTAAATGTGAGCAACAAATTGTATTTTTTAGATGAATATATTCTTTTTAAAATTTAGATCCTGTTATTTCATTATTTGAAAGCAAGACCTTACTCAATACTTTGAAGTTCTTGAAAATGCATTTCTTTTTCTAATTGCAATCCTTGAAAAACAAACAAACAAAAAACTTTAAAAAGGGTAATTTTAATTTGTAACAATTTTAAGCAAACATACTAGATTATTGAATCTTCTATCAAAAACGTTCTCTTCAGCTCGCTATTAAAAAATAATAATTAAATGTTAGGATTATGCTTATGAACTACAAAAACAAATTTCTATTCAAATTTCATTTATGAAATTATAGACAGCAAGTACTGGTATTGCTTCTAATAGTTGTTCTTTGTAGTAATTATTGTATTCGATCAGAGATGGTTTTTTTTGTTCCGATTAAACATCTTTGAAAAACAAAAAAGAAAACCATCAAAAAATGTCTGCCTATTTTAAACCTTTCTTAAAGGATAATTTTTGAATAGACCATATTACATGAAAAATCGAATATACAGGGTAATTCACTACCACGTGTACACGTGTCTGGGGAGGAGGAAGGTTATTTAAGACTGTTCGTAATCAATATAAGATCGGAAACAGCAAGGAGTCAGCACGAGGCCTCATCGTTCGTCTATGTAATAAACGACCCAATCTGATCATTTCCGCTCATTTAGATATTATATCTTCTAAATAACTTAATTTTGAATACTATTTCTTGTTTGCTTAGCGGTTTTGCGTCACATCTTTATAATTTTCTTAAATACATGTTATTTTGTTTCTTCAATCAGGTACATTTTGTTCGAAATTTCTTTGTAATAATCATTATTCCCAGATCCAATATAGGTACGTTATAGCAATCGTATGTGTTAAGTACATCTGAAAATTTATAATGTACAGAGTGTCTAAATATTTATGTGGCATCAGAGTTGAGCAGATTCCCACAGTAAATATCGAGACGCGCATTGTGATGTGTTACATTGGGCTCTGGTGTTGTCAGAATAGTGTACCAAATTCAAAGGCCGCCATGAACAGAAAGGACGTAATGGCCAGGTGTATTCAACGTACTGAAACGTAGATAGCTATAAATTTGGTACTCTAATCATGGATATTTGAAAATGTTATGCACACGAACGAGTTTGAAGCGAAGCCTCATTACGTGGTATACATAACCGTTACGTCATTTCCGTTTAGCGTACCTTTCAATTATAACGCTATATTCCGAGATCAACCATGTGATATATCCCTATGCTCATCTGCATATTCTGAAATGGAACCCACTGAAACCTGACACTGCCTACTTATTGAAGAATCCTGTATTGTCATATATAACACTTAATTATTTGAATAAAGTTTTTATCATTTAAAAAGTGTGTACTTGTGTACAAAAGTGTATACTTAAGTGTATACTAAAAAGTGCATACTAAAAAGTGTATACTTAAGTGTATACTAAAAAGTGTATACTAAAAAGTGTATACTTAAGTGTATACTAAAAAGTGTATAAGGTAAAGCCAGGAGAGATGACGCGGTGGGAGAGATTGCGCACATAGAGGTTCGGGGGGAAGGCGTAGAGTGAGAGCGCAGCGACTCCAGGTAGTTGTACAACAACAGTAGTGGAGTGTCTACTTGAAAGTGCACGTTCATTGCTTTGAGTGTTTAAGATAAAGTATTGCTATTTTGTTTTGTTTTCCAAAAGTAAGTGCTTGAATTTTCATAGCTATTCATCAGAATTTCTATACAATGTCAATAGTACAAAATATTTTAAACTTAAACGATTTCTCATAAGCTATGAATCTAGACTAACAATATAAACATCTACGGTTCGTTTTAGTAGCAGCCATGTTTAGATAAAAGGCCGCGCAAAATCTCCTATCGAATCTGGAGAGTTTGCGCATCTGCTACTTAGGAGATATGCCGCATTGTAGTCATTAGTGTCCATGCTAGGAGAGATTACGCAGCTTATTGGTAAATTTGCATAAAAAGAGGGAAAATGAAAATGGACTAATTTTAAGTTAAAATGTGTTATTAAATTACATAATTTTATTTTGCAATCTTATCTGGACTTGCTTTTTCTGATTCTTTATTTTTTTTTCTTTAATTAAAATTTTTTAATCGTTTTTAAAATTAATTTCCTTTTTCTGATTCTTTAAGCATTAGGTTGAAATATTCACTCCCAATACAATAAAATTTGTTCACAAAAGCCTTACAGCAATGTTATTTAAGTGTAATTATTATTGTTAACAATTTAATTGTAGTTATTATTAGTAACAATCTCTCCTATCCATGTGCGCAATCACACCAACCCTGTAAGGACAGATTGCGCAAAATAACTTTCTTGGTTTTATTACGACTGTTCTATTAAATTGCAACATAACAACAAAATAGCAATGGAAATACATAAAAAACAAATGAAGTAAAAATTATTCATGGATAGTTTAGCAAAAAATTAATATTTAGATTTCTATTGCTATTCATTTGAATTGTGCGCAGACTATCCTAGCTTTACCTTACTTAAGTGATACTAAAAAGTGTATACTTGTATAACAAAGCATAAGGTTAAGATACACATATGCAATAATTTCTGACTCATCAGCCATCCCGACGTGTATGGAAGATTAGATAAAAACAACAGAAATTAGCCAATTAAATCAATCAGTGAAATAAAAATCAGTAATATGAATTTAATACAATCCATTTTCACATCAAATTTCTGACAAAACAAAATACTTGATAATCATGTATAATTACACAAAATGAAATAAAAAAAACTATTTTACGTATAATTAATAGAAATTTACAAAAACTAAATATTTTAATTATATATTTTTATTAAATGCAAAAATAAAATAAGTAGCATATTTAAATTATGATGTATAAAATGATAAGCAACCAAAGTAGAGAAGATTACGGTTTAAAGATTTAGTGCAAGCCCATGGGAACACAATACCCAGCTACACAATATATTTCATCTCAATTACATTCAATTGTGCCTCAATCTTTACATTTGAGTTGATATTTCTTGAAACAATTTGTATCACTTATAGCATGAAACCGTTTATACTTTTTAACCGCTTGTTTGTGAAAAATTCCTAGTAGTCAAATTCTTTTTCTTTTCTTTTTTTTTAAATTATAAATTTTCAAATTAAAGTCTAATTAATACGTAAAGTGATAAAATAATAACACGAAATGTTTAAAAATACCTTTTAATATAGATTATATATGTTTCGTTCGCTCTACCGTCGACATCTTCAGATCTAAATGATAAATAAAATATCCTCGCATAGTTTTTTGAAAATGGTAAACATAAAACACGACTTCGCATGTCCAATGCAAGCAGGTGCATAAATTGGTCAAACTGGAAAACATGAAAATTAGTATTTATTTTTATTTTTATTGCTTTTTCAATCTGTAAATCATAGCATGCCAAATTTTAGGTAATTCAAAAGAAGCGGCTTCGTTGCCAATGTTACCTTTTCACAAATATAATTCTATTGATTCAGGGATAATGGATGGGAAATAAGCTCTTGGTTGAAAAATTATTTTACTATTCTTGAAATTAATATGCAACGGCTCTATTCTATATTGTCTAGTTAAGGCAGTAGTTATTCTGTGATATTTTCTCATCATCATCATCAGTAAAATTTCATCATTCAAAAATTTTCTTTGAAATGGAGATTCTTTCATAATAACATGTCTTCAAACAAACAAACAATTATCAAAAGGCTTCAAAGTATAATAAATTATCCGATGATGCACACTTTTCTTCATAAAATGCTTCCGTGTATAAAATTTAACTAATGACATTTTTTTCAGGATTAACATCAGATATATTATGCTTTAGGTGTCATATTAATGCAGATTATTAAAAAAAAAAAAAAAAAAAAAAAAAAAAAAAAAAAACATTTGATTAAGTAGAAGAGCAAATATGAATAATAATTACCTTTTTCTTATAGTCATTAATTGTGTCTGTAACCTATTTAATTTAACGCAGAAGTTTACAGGGTTCATACACTTTTACCACAATTTTTATATGGAATTTTTCTGTGTAATATTTAAATATCAGAAATTGTAGACGCCACGTTTAATTACAGGATTTGAAATATTTTTTTGCATTTAAATAATGTGAAAAATTCTGTTCAAATTGTAGTGAAAGCATTCGAACCCTGTTTAATGATCACACGTTTGATTTTATTTTTTGCAATCATTGGTCCACTGCTTTAAAATAACGATAAAGAAACGAATGTAATTCCATATTACTGAAGTAGCAACAAATACTAACTGAAAAAAAAATACAAGACTTGTCATTTTATTTGTGTTCAGTTTAGTGCATTTCTATTTAGTTTAGTGCAAAATGTAATGATCCCTCGTCAGTTTCAACTAATGGCTATTTTTCCAATCGTTGGTCCACTTCTATAAAATAGCAATGGAGAATAAAATAAAGATATCAATTTTCCACAGTAGATTTGATCCGATAACTTCAGTGTCTAAAAATTTTAACTGATTTATTGTCCAGCAATTCTCAAAAATTTACGGCTGAGCAATTTTGGTATCCTCTTATAATTTTATTGATGGAATTTATCGCTTTCAAGTGAGAAGGTTTCATTTCACATAGTTGAAAGAAACATAAGACGGCATACTTTATGTGGATGCTTTATACCGCAACACTTTGTACCGATGATGGAATAGCTGTGTAAGAAGTTATTTGCTACATCAAGTGTCAGAAAATAAAATCAAGTGTCTATAAATAAAATGCGATTTGGATAGAAAGTTACAATTTGCATTTATATACGTAATATTAGGTATATAAATTGGATAAAAATCCATCAAATATGAAAGGAAAAAAATATTTAAAGGCGCAGAAGACGTAAAATGCTACGAAAAACGAAATAGACTCAGTAAATTAAAAACATTATCTAACTTATATTGCTTTACAAAATATAAACACATAAAACGATGTATTTAAGTTCATAAACAATCAATATAATACATATGAATGTAAGTATTTTCTTCAGATTTTCTTGCTTCGGTTACGTATTTAAGTGTACTTTAGTGCTAAATAGTTGAAATGCTTCTTATTTGCATAACTAGCATAATTCTTTTAAACTCTGTACACTTTTTAATGTACCTAAAATATTAAAGAAGTACCTGAATATATTGTTTGTTTTTCGATGATTCTCTCATTTTCTTCAGTAACTATATTTTAAATTATTTTGTATCTGCCGAAAAAGACAAATGTTTTTTATTGTTCATAAATTATATAGTTTGAATGTGCAAGCATGATTTTAATAAATTATTTGGAAAGTTTTACCTAAATGACTGGACTACCTAACGGACACCAGTGATGATGTGGTTACTCCGGAAAACATAAAAAAGTCCTCAAAATCGTTTTGGGGAACCGTAAAGTGAAGTTGCAGGAGATATCCAAGGAACGTGTAGGTTTTATTTTGAATGAACATTTGTCTATGAAAAATATGTTGTCAAAGTGGGTGCCGCGCGTGGTGACTTTTGATCAAAAACAACAACGAGTCGATGATTCTGAGAACTGTTTGGAGCTTTTTCGTTATAAAATTATGTTATTTATTATTAAATTATTATTATTATGTATTTATTAAATTATTATTATTATTTATTTATTAAATTATTATTATTAAATTATTATTTAAATTATTATTATTATTATTATTATTATTATTATTATTATTATAATTATTAAATTATTATTATAATTATTAAATTATTATTATTTATTATTAAAGTAATGTTATGTATTAAAGTTATAAAGTTATAAGTTGATAAAGTTATAAAGTTATGTTAGAAAATTGTGTTTTCTTTATTAAACCGGGAACTTATCAGCCCATGTGTTACATACATTAAAATATATCTGTTTTAAACATTAACAAAAATCTATCTATTTCAATAAATAAATTACAATGATTACAAACACCATGCTAAACTTTTTTTAACTATCAAGATGACATTTACGTCCTTGAAAGAATGTTTAATAAGGAGATAAAATAAACAACTTTTGTTGCATAAATTTTTATTTAAAAAATGTCATATCTGTAGATCACTTTAAAATGTCATTAAAATATTTCCATGATACGAGCTTGTCCTACATTACAATCACAATAAAGGCATATAGATGGATAATGAGACAGATTTACACAAGTCCAAAACACTTACAAATTATATCTAAAAGTAATGCTAAACAAGAACAAAAAATCATGCGTCAAGCATAAATTATAACACTTTCCAACACATTCAGAATACAACAATTCTTTGCACTACCCATTTTCACTGACATTATTTTATTTTTAAAAACATAAACAAGTAGTGTAAACGTCTAAAAGTCTTAAAATACACTCTTAAAACTACACAAAACTAGCCAATCTGTTAAAAATTGTAAAACAATAAAAATATTTTCATCTGTCGCTCTCAGGTATCCTCAGTCACTGATGTTATGTTTTCTGCTTCGTCAGTTAATCATTTGAAAATCCCTATTTTGTTTTTTTCTAGTAACATATCTGATATCTATTTTTGCGTGGATCATATCATTGCATGTTTATGAGTTTGATGTAAATATTTCTAAGGCTTCCATCTGTATTGCGTAGTTTAAATTATTATTATTAAAATTAATAATATATTAATTATATAATATATTAATTTATAATATATTAATTATAATTGACTAATTATTCAACATTATTGAAGTCTATTGCAATTGGAGATTTGATGTTTAATCTGGCTATTGCGTGGTTGATTTATGTCAGCTTATATCTCTTATGTGTTTTTTCATTCTGTCTTCTATTTTTCTTTTTGTCATACCTATATATAGAAATGGCTTTTTCTTCGTTATCATTGAAAATAATCCTGTATATATCTGAAGTCTGTTGATAATTAAATTTCTCTGCTCTACAGAGGGAAGCCATAGAAATATTTACATAAAACTCAGACACATACAATGATTTGATCCACTCAAAAATAGATAATAGATGGCGTCATATGTTACTAGAAAAAAGCAAAATGGGGGTTTTCTACGGATTGACTGACGAAGCAGAAAACATAACATCAGTGACTGAAGATGCCTGAGAGCGACAGGTGAAATTTTTGTTTACTATTTTATAATTTTTAACGGATTGACTAGTTTTGTGTAGTTTTAAGAATGTTTTTAAGACTTTTAGACGTGTACACTGCTTGTTTATGTGTTTGAAAATAAAATAATGTCTCTGAAAATGAGTAGTTCAAAGAATTATTATGTTAAAAATTACATTATGAACGATCATGGATAAAATAACATTCGGAATACTCTAACGAAAGTTCACAATTTAATAAATAACAAAAAATAAATAAATAAATAAATAAATGGAAAACGCATAACACATTTAAAAACCCAATTTCAGCAATTACTTCCAATAGTCGAACAAATTATCCGAATTATTTTATGCAACCCTGTATATGATCTATAGATTTGGATGTTGTATACTACTCAGTATGCGAAAATTTATTTCAATTAGAAAATACATAGACAATTAAAAATTCATTTCAGCAACTTCCGTCAATAAACGGAAATGTACATGAGCTCTTTTGAGCAGCCCTGTATATGATTTATAGATTTTTTTATAAACCAACTAATATAGAACAAATTAGTTACATTTAAAAACGCGTACCACAATTGAAAACGATGTTCAGGGAATTACTGTTCATAGACTATACTGCAAACAAAGTCTTTTGAGTGTCCATGTAAATAAACGATACATTCTAAACAAACCATATTCTACAGTAACCGCTTTGTAGTGCACATTAGTGATATGTATCAATGCGTTTATAATAGTGTAAACCCATTAAAATACACCGCAATCAAATTTTCCCTATAGACCGTAATGTAACGGAATTATTTTGAGTGTCCGTGTAAAAAAATCAGCATAAATGCTACACGCATACTGAATATTACATGAAATTCTACACAGCAGCAAAAATTGTACACAATGCTGAAGTACGTAGCATAAATGCTACACACTTCATTTTCAATACAAAACATGCCATAATAAACCCCTTTAACATATGTCAATTACATGGCAATCCGAGTATATTTACGTGAGTTAGAGCACGGTAGACGGCAGACATGCGACAGACAGACGGCAGACATACGGCAGACAGACAAACCGAATTCATAAACACTTTTCAACTATGTTGGAAAGTGAAAAAAGAGAGAGGGAAAACGAAAATTAATATATACAATTTAATAAAATATATTTTGTATAAAAACATATAGCTTTAAATGAGTGAGTTTACTTCGAATGGAGAAAATAATTACACATTCAATAGAAAACTTATTTTTCCGTATCATTTATATACAAGCTATATGTTAAAGTTTAAAAGCGATCATAAGACTACAATGAATATTTAGTAGTAAATAAGAAACTTTAAATTTCAATTTTGGTTTGAAATTTTCAGACATGATTTCAAAATTGTTATGTAAAATTCTATTGCTCGCTTTTGACACTGTTTATTTTTGACTTTGCCCAGAAAATATTTCCGCTAGGTTTTATTTTATTAATTTGTAGATGTTTCAGTTTGGTTTAACTAAATCAAAGAAGATTTTTACTCTAAATTTCGAAACGATGCATTTAATATTTTTAATTTTCATTAATATTTTGAAATAATTTTACGTAGATTTCGATTAATTTTGTTGAATATATGTTGTTCAGTGAATGATAGATGATCTTATTTCCAAAACTATAGTCCCGTTAATTAAATACATCTATATTTTATACAGAAATAAACTAAAAACAATTTTTGTGAAATGTATTTTATATTTATTTTAACGCAACTGTAGAAATAATGCATTGCAGCATGCAAAGGATTTTTATAAGCATTATACATTTTTGAAGTACTTTTAAAACGTTATAAAAAATTGCGTAATTTTTTTTAAAATTTCTTTTGCTGTTTAACAAGTATCTGCTGTTTAGCTTGTCAATTTTCTAGACGACATCAATAAATTAATTTCTGAATGCTAAACCATATTTTTCGTAATAGAAACAAATATAAAAGAAAAGGAACATTTTCGTTTCAATTTCCTGTTAAGAAGTCAAATAATGAATGCCTTTTAAATTTTAAATGTTATAATTAAAAATATAAAAATTAAATTATTATTATATTTGCATCTGCTTTATCAAGTAACGAATGTAATTCTATATTATTGATGTAGCAACAAATATCAACTTTCAAACGAATATAATAATAGTCCTTTTATTTGTGTTCAGTTAAATGCATTTCTATTTAGTTTAGTGCAAAATGTAATCATCACCCATTAGATTTAACTAATGGCTATTTTTCCAATCGTTGGTCCACTTCTTTAAAACAACAAAGAAGAATAAAATAAAGGCATCGATTTTCCACAGTATATTTGATTCTATAACTTCAGTGTCTAGAAATTTTAACTGATTTATTGCCCAGCAATTCAGAAAAATTTATAGCTGAGCAATTTTGTTCCTCTGTTCAATGAGCAAAATTGCATCCTCTTATAATTTTATTGGTGGAAATTATCGCTTTCAAGTGAAAAGGTTTCATTTCATATATCTGAAAGAAACATAAGACATTTTTTTTGTGGATGCTTTATCCCACAACACTTAATTTAGATGATGGAATGACTGGGTAAGAAGTCATTTGCCACATCAAGTGTCAGTAAAAAGATCATTTTCTATAAATAAAATGCTATTTGGATAGATAGAAAGTTATAATTTGTATTTATACACCTAATATTAAGCACGTAAACTGGATGAAAATACCAACTTCCAGACGAATACAAGAATTGCCATTTTATTTCTGTTCATTTTAGTGCAAAATTTAACGATCAAATGTCAGATTCAACTAATGGCTATTTTTCCAATCGTTGGTCCACTTGTTTAAAATAAAGATGGAGAATAAAATAAAGATACCGATTTTTCACAGTAGATTTGATCCTTTAACTTCAGTGTCTAGAAATTTTAACTGATTTATTTTCCTGCAATTCCGAAAAATTTACAGCTGAGCAATTTTGGTATCCTCTTATAATTTTATTGATGGAATTTATCGCTTTCAAGTGAGGAGATTTCCTTTCATACAGTTGAAAGAAACATAAGACGACTTTCTTTATTTGTATACTTTATCCCACAACACTTTGTCCAGATGATGCAATGACTAGGTAAGAAGTCATTTTCCGCATCAAGAAAGAAAAAATATAGTTTTTTTCTATAATAAAATGTGATTTCGAAGGAAAAAAGTTACAATTTTTATTGATACTCATGATATTTCACTGTAAAAAAACAAATACTTCTTAATCTACAAAAATATAATCATTCTGAAAATGACATTTTCAAAAATGAGCAAAAAATACTCAAATCTGAGTATGTCGCATAGTCACAATGGCTCAAGTTTGAAACACGTGTATACTCATTTCTGAAAACATGCACACACTCAAGAATAAAACATCACGTGCTCCTATTTGAGTATGTCCATGTTTCAAAAATGAGTATGAACTGACCTCTTAGTCTCAGTTTTGAGTATGCCCGCATGTTTCAATATTCTGAGTATTTCTGGAATTTCAGATTTGGAAGCATTGGGTCGTCCTATTTAAAACAAAAAGTTTCATAACAAAATGAAAACCTCGATTTACTCAAATTTGAAAGTGTCCTTTTTCTCAGTGATATAAATACGAGCCAAAATATACAGTAACTTCTTCCGAGATACCCATGACTCCGAAAAGCCATCTTTAACGTTAGAAACCCCAGACACCAAAAAATTTTCAAGATTTAAAGAAGCATTTATATAAACAACATTTCTTTTACTGCCACTGATTTTCAGAAATGTTTCACAGGACTTTTCAGTCTTGCCAAATTGTATTTCTGCTTCAGTTTTGCCAAAATTTTGTATTAGGGGATGGGAGGGGGGACGTACCAGAACACAATTCTTTATTTCTTTTAGGTCCTAAAAATCCACGTGGATTTCTTTCTGTCACCTTAATACTTATGCAATTATGCTGACAATCTCTTAAAATTAATTTAAGATATGAAAAGATCGTCTTACAAAATGTATGAAAAAACTAAGTTTTCGTGATTTTTTTTTTTTAGAATTTTTTTTTTCTATATTAAAGCTTGCTTTTATATTTCTTTTTTGTAGCATTATCGAAATATAGTCAGAAATTCTTCTGCTAAAGAACATCATCTATCAAGTTAACTTCTTCTAGAATCATGCGTTTTTTGTTCCCAAAAGTAAAGAATACTTTTTCTAAAAAACGGTTCTCATTTAAAACACAGGAGCGCAGATTTCTCCCCAGGGAAGTTTTGAATCCCGACAACTTATCAGAAATAATTGATCTGTCTGGGATAGTTATATATAGTAACAAAAAATTAAAACAATAAAGTAATTTACAAAAATCGTCGATTGTACTTTTGCTTCGTTTATTTCAACTACAAGTCACACATGTTACAGAATTAAAATTATTCGATAATACAAACAGCCATTTCATTAAGTAACAATTTCATACTTTTTCATCTATTTCTAAAGACAAAAATAACAAAATATTGAATATTTCCTTAATTCTCATGTAAAAGTTTTTAGCTGAATATTTTAACATAACATAATATTGGTGACCTTATATATCACTTTACCTTAAAAACACAAAAGTTTACCTGACCGGGAAGAACAGAGAGATTTTGAGACTAGAGCTTGAAGGTTAAACAAATATTATTTTCATATTTTATTTATTTTTCTGGTATTTTTCCCTAAAATTTCTAGTTGTCTAATAGAAAATAAATGTAGCAAGAACGAAATAACATGCGTCAAGCATAGATTGTGCAACAATTTCCAACATTTTCAAAATCATTTTACAAATTTTTAACCTTTGATAAGAATAACAAACAAATGAAAAAAAAATGAAATCAACCACTCGTGGAGATCTAGCCGTTAAGTATAGGAATCTCCACGACGGGAAATGCTCATTGAAAATTCATATTTTAGAACACTGATGTTGAATACTACATTAGAGATTAAAATAAAATTAGTACTTAGGAAAACGCATAACATATTTAAAAATCCAATTTCAGGAATTACCAAAAATATTCGGAAAAATATCCGAATTCTTTTGTGCAGCCCTGTATATGTGCTATAGATTTGTACATATACTACACAGAATGCTAACTTTTATTGCAGCTAGGAAACGCACAGCACAGTTTAAAATTCTCCTTATGGAATTTCTGTCAATAAACGGAAATGTACTGGAGGACCTTTGTGCTGCCTTGTATAGGATTTATAGAATGTATAAAAACCAAGTAATAGAAAAAACAAGAACGAAAAATCATGCGTCAAGCATAGATTATGTAAAACTTTCCAACGCTTCCAAAATAATTTTACAAATCATACCGTTTAATAAGCTGAGAGATAACATCTAAGTAAACAATTTGGAAAACGCATAACATATTTTAAAACATAATTTCAGGAATTTCCAAACTATACAATATTCGGAAAAATATCCGAATACTTTTATTCAGCCATGTACAGGATCTATAGATTTGTATATATACTACATAGGATGCTAAATTTTAGTTCAGTTAGAAAACGCGTAGCACAGTTTAAAATTCTAAGTCTGGAGTTTCTGTCAATAAACGGAAATGTGTTCGCGAACTTTTGTGCTTCCCTGTAAAGGATCGACAGAATCTATACACACCACGTAATAGACAAAAAGTGAGTTAAAATTAAAATCGCGTTCAGTAACTTAAAACGCACATTCAGGAATTATTGTTAACAGACAGTAGAGATTTCTTTTGTGTGTCCCTGTAAATGAACGATGGCTGCTATACATACAATATTCTGTAGTAAGCCTCTTGTAATGCACCTTAGTGATATATATAAATTTCAATGCGTTTAAATTAGTCAAACATTATTTAAATGAACCGCAGACGATTTTTCTCCATAGACGTCATGTAACGGAATTATTTTGACTGTCCCTGTAAAGTAACTATAAGTGCTATGCACACCCTATTCAATATTAAGCTTCTTCTAATGCACCTTAGTGATATATATAAATTTCAATGCGTTTAAAATAGTGAAACATTATTTAAATGAGCCGCAAATGATTTTTCCCCATTAACCGCAATGTAACGGAATTCTTTTGAGTGTGTAAAAAAACTATAAGTGCTACACACTTCCGTTGAAATAGGGAACATGATATAGATAACGACAACAACGTATAAAAATTGCAGAGCAATTCGAGCATATTTACGGGAGTTAGAGCACGGACAGACGGCCAGACAAACCGAAGTCATAAACACTTTTCAACTAGGTTGGAAAGTGATAAAAAGTTAAATTTAAAAACGTGTACAGCAACTGAAAACGCACTTCCAGGAATTATTGTTAACATACAGTACGGAATTCTTGAGTGTGTCCCTGTAAATGAACGATGAATGCTAAACACAAAATATTTTATAGTCAGCCTCTTGTAGTGAACCTTAGTAATATATATCAATTTCAATATGCTTGAAATAGTGAAATGTTATTAAAATAAACCCCGAACGATTTTCCTCCATAGACCGTAATGTAACGGAAATCTTTTGAGTGTTCCTGTAAAGGAACTAACATTGAGTGCTATGCACACCATATTCTATATTAAGCCTCTTGTAGTGCTCCTCACTGATATATATATACATATCAATTTCGATATACAGACACTACCAAATTTTTTTGTGTGTCCCTGTAAATGAACGATAAATTCTATACGCACAATATTGTAAAGTAAACCTCTTGTAGTGCACCTTAGTGACATATATAAATTTCAATACATTTGAAATAGTTAAACATTCTTAAAATAAACCGCAAATGATTTTTCTCTATAGGTCATAATGCAACGGAATTTTTTTCAGTGCCCCTGTAAAATAATGTAGATTCTATACACACCATATTCTATAGTAAGACTCCTGTAGTGCACCTCAGTGATACATATCAATTTCAATATGTTTAAAAGTGTGTAACAGCATTGATGAATTTTTTCCCATAGACTGTAATGTAATGGAGTTCTTTTGATTGTCCCTGTAAATTAACTGTAAGTGCTACACACTTCATTTTCAATACCAAACATGCCATACTAAACCTTAATAACATATATAAATTGCATGAAAATCTGCAAATATTTACGTGAGTTAGAGCAGGAACAGACACACAGAGAGGCAGACGGCAGACAGACAAACCGAAATCACAAAACTTTTCAACTATGTTGGAAAGTGTTAAAAATCAACTATAACTAAAATATTTCTTTCCGGTAACCTTATCCAAATTTAGGCAGAAGGCATCTGTTAGGAATACTTCATCTAGAATCATTCATTTTTCTTTCCGAAGAATGAAAAATACTTTTTCAGACGCAGGAGGTTAGGGTTTTTCCCAAAGTACTTTCAAATTTCGACGATACTTCAGAATTAATTCATGTGTTAGAAATTTCTGAATCTGATAATAAGAATGAAAGAATTACACTAATATTAAATAGTCGTCCTCTGTATTTCATTTTCGTTATTCAAGTACAGGTACGTTTGTTATTAAAAAAATCCTTCCGGCCTGTATCGGGAGGAAAATGTAGCTTTCTTACATCTTCGTTTGAAAATTTTAGCTAATGTTACTCGAAAGCAGCAAGGTAAAATGCAAAGAAACCCAGTTGCAGAAGATTCGTTAATGCTGAATTTGAAGAAGAAATTCACCAAATTAATGATCTACAGCCTAGTTGGCTTCATTTATGGTCACTTAATTTTGGTCGCCAAATTTGGCGATATTTCGCCAAGTGTCTCCAAGTTTGATGAGAATTTGACGCTAACGGATATGAGCATAGTTTTATGCGTATGATTCGGAAAATGGTTACAAAAGTTAAAGATGGTAATTTGCGAGAAATCCCGTTCACTAAAACTCATAAATTAATGCCAGATTTCCCAGAACTGCTGTCTTGTTTCAAAATGTCAGCCACCTTAGAATTTCAGACTGCTATATCGCAGCCATGTTTTAAGATAGAGGCAAAACAAAAAATTTTCCGGAATCCTTGTATCAAAGACTAAGATTTAAACAAAGAATAAATTTGAATTTCGAATTTTTTTTATCTATATTTTTTAGTTTTAAATCCTTTAGTGGGCGCCATTTTGAAACAAGCTGGTCATCGAACTCGGTCGAGATATTAGTGAGCCTAATACACATGCTTATTTTCATACAAATCAGTTTATAAATACGAGACAAAGATTATATATATATATATATATATATATATATATATATATATACATATCAACATTTGAACGGAGGGTAGTTTTGGGGTCAGGGGGTTATGATCGATGAAAATATACTGAAAATTTTCGGAATTGGTTTTTTCCGAACGGTTTCAATAGGTCGCTTTTTACTTTTTGTAATGAGAGCTACATAATAATAGGCCAGAATCATAATTTGTATACATGATTTCAACTCTCATTTTATTATCTAACGATTTCATATTTTCTCATGTGAAGGTCAGTGAATAAAATGATTATAGTCAACTAAGCAGTACTGCTTGAGACGCGTACGGCTGTTTGGTAATCTCGGATTCATGCAAAAACGAAAGTAGCCCTTTGAAAAACATCGTTTAATATAGTTCTTAATGGAGAAAAACAATGAAAGTCCATGCCCTTAATGGAAAAACGATGAATAAGTCATTTGTGACTAGCACTTTTTATGTTTTTATCACTTTTCAATGTAGTTTAAAAGTGTTTATGAATTCTATTTGTCTGTCTGCCGCTTGTCTGCTGTCTGTCCGTTCTCTAACTCCCGTAAACATACTCGGATTGTCACGCAATCGATATAGGTTATTGATGTCTACTATGGCATGTTCGGTATTTAAAACGAAGTGTGACGTACTTATAGTTACTTTACACGGACACTCAAAATAATTCCGTTACATTACCGTCTGTGGTGAAAAATCGTTTGCGATTTATTTTATTGCTGTTATACTTTTTCAAACATATTGGAATTTCTATAATCCACTGAGGTGCACTACAAGAGGCTTACTAAAGAATATGGTATGCATAGCACTTAACAGTTTCTTTACAGGGACACTCAAAAGAATTTTATTACGTTACGGTGTATGGAGGGTTTGTGATTTATTTTAATAATGTTTCACTATTTGAAACATAGTGAAATTAATATATATCACTGAGGTGCATTACTATAGGATTACTATAGAGAACTGTGCGCACAGCATTCATCGTTCATTTACAGGAACACACAAAATAATTTGGTTAGCAATGATTGCTGCAAGCGAGTTTTCAATTGAGGTATACGTTTTTAAATTTAATAATTTTTTTGCCTATTACTGGATGTGTATAAATCCTATAGATTATATACAGGGCAACATAAAAAACTCGAGCATATTTTCCTTTATTTACGGTATTTCCAGAAGGGCAAATTTAAACTGTCCAATGAGTTTCCTAACTGAACTAAAATTTAGCATTCTATGTAGAATATATAGAAATCTGTTCATTATATACAGAGCTTCACAAAAAGATTCGTATATTTTTTATAATATTGTTGGTAATTTCTGAAATTTGGTTTTTTAATATGTTTTGTGTTTTTCAAATTCTTTGCATATACATCATCTTTCACCTTATTAAACGGTAAAGATTTGTAAAAGTATTTTGGAAGTGTTGGACAGTGTTACATAATTTATGCTTTATGCATGATTTTTCGCTCTTGATCTTTTTTTCGTGACGCTTTATTTATTTTATTATTTTTAAATATATCATCAAAATAATGATTATTTTCTAAAGTTTTGTTTTTACTACACATTTTGCAAAGCAAAAAAAAACAATATTTGTAATCATTAAATGAATTATTTCATAGTATATACACCTGAATTGATACTTAGAACTTAAAAATACATGACAAGAAAATATAAAGAATGAATTCAAAGCCAATGTTATCAATAAAATAGAAAATAAAATACTGACTTAAAAGAGGAAAAATTCCGCGAAGCAAGAAATTTATTCAAATCAGGGGGAGCTTTTTTATTCTCCTTTTAAAACAAAGGAAAATCTTTCGAAGATTTTTGCTACGAAAATAAGCGATGCAAAAAAGGTGATGTATTTCTAATGGAAAAAAAGAAAGATTTTTTTAATGGGAAATTTTAGAATTGTACAGATATTTCTTAACTGTATCAGTACTTTTTACAAATTTAAGAGATTTTTTTAAAAGTATTATTTAGTGTATATAGATTTTTTTCTGCAAATTATAAAAATAAGAATTGAATATCTATTACTTTTTGGGGAATTAAAGAAGGCTACTAAAGGAATTATTCGACTTTTCCAAAAAAGTTTTAAAATGTTGACTTACACAGCTAAACATCAGAGCACTAATAATAGTATGTACGTTTGTGTATGCGTGTAACTCAATCAACCAAACATTTATAAAAACAATAAATACACGCATTTTATTCAGCATATTTAAAACATTTTATGCATCTAAACCAGCCATACTCAACCTTTTTTTGTCGCGGGTCACAAACAAAGGTTTGCGATGTTTGGCTGGCCGAAACACATTTAAAAAAGAGTAAATAGAATAGTAAGATAACATCCGCAGTGTAGAATTCAATATAACAAAGTTACTATTATCAGTAGGGTTGAACGTTTGTCGCGGAAGAAATGTTACTAAAAAAATATAACACCACTATTTCCAAACAATAAACTTCGTAGTATATTTTTATTATAAATGTCGTAAAAATAGGTCTCGAAGTTTTTTATTTATAAATAATGGTGTACCAATAATTTGGTGTAAATGGTTTCCTCGACAAATATTCAACCTTAAAAAGCAATATTACTTATATTCAGGACCATAATCATAAAACGAAATAATTTAACAATGCAGAATTTACAAGTTCTAAAGGGAAAAAAATGGGAGATTTTATCTAATATATCTATCAGTCTTTTGCTCAATGCAAAAACTTCTTATTTATTTGTTTTTTTTTAATTGTAGAAATATGTAGTGCAAATTTAACTAATTTAGAATAATGTGTGATTTGTGTTGAGGGTTAAGAAATGTATGCATACAAATACGGCTACATGAAAAAAGAATTTTCGACTAAGAAAACGGCATTTAAGATGTTTTAACATAATTATAAATTAATTAGAAATAACAGAATATATTTTGCCTTCCCGTGAAAATATATAAAACTACAGTGAAGATCTTAAATACTTTTTATGCCCATATGAATTAATATTATAAATATGGATTAATGATTATGTCCCTTGGGCCGCACACAAAAGGTCGCAGGCCCACGAGCCGCAGGTTGATGTATGGTTGATTTAAACTCTAAATGAATAAAAATATCAATGTGTAATATTCATATAAGCGCAAGGTTGAAGAGAAAATTTCTATTCATGTTTATGGACTGCATTACATACACATTTCTAAACACACATTTCTACTACATAAACATTTCTAAATATGTCAACTATTTGCGTGTGAAAATGAATTTCGAAATGTATCAGAAAGTAGCTGGTTTCGATTAAAGAGGAAACTTGATATAGATAAACTGAATTAATCTAAAAATGTAACAAAATACAACACCTTGTAATTATATACATCTTTTAATTGCTAAAAGGCGTAAAATAAGTTTTATTAGACTGTTGACATGTTTCAGCTCAATCGGAGTCATTATCAAAACAAATAAGAATATTCTATAATTGCACGGTCTATAAAGTTATTTGAAACACTATCATTTAATTTTTTCCGTACTTTTTAAAATTACGCACGATACTTTTTATTTTTTCCTTGGATGTTTATTTCCATATTTGTAACCATGGAGTACCTGGAGCCACAATTGTGGAAAGTTAAATGATGCTGCCTAATTACATATTGTATTTTTACGATTTACAGTCTCTATAGTTTCTCTTAGAATGGATTGATCTTAAAGATTGAGGTAGAAAATTAAGAAAGCACGTTTTCAGCAAATTACATTGCGAAAAGACAGATGTAACAGTTTTTGTAGCAAAAAGGAGCAAATAAAGAGATGTCTTTCTTTAGCAAAACTATATTCTCTGAGAGTAAAAATTCGAAATATTTTATTCATCTTTTTCGATCGTGGTACGAATAAATTGAAATTTGTGAATTAATAGGAAAAAACTTTATAAATTATTTGTCTTCAGAGTGGTGGGGAATTTCAAAAACCTACTTTATTTATAAATAGCATGACAGTTTGGTGAAATTGCGATAAAAGTTATTTGATAGCAGTAAAAAGCAATTTATAAGGTAATAACATTTTCCATAGACCTTTTTTTTTTTTTCAAGAAATAATTTTTTTTATCGAGATTGACTACTTGTTTTGTAGTGTCTTGAAAAGTCATTTCTTTCTGGTATCTTTTAAAATGTAGTAAAAAAACTGCCCAACAGAAAACATTGCATTTGCGCAGATAAGAACTTTTCTGTTCTAGAATATAAAAAAAGGATTTATTGTTTCTGCTTTCAGGATGAAAAATACATTTATTGTCGGTGATAATTTTGAACTTTTCTACTTTTTTTCTCTCATAATGGTCTTTATATAAATGTTTGATCTATTATTATTTATTTTCACATGTTTATATCAAAAGTTGCCGCTTCAGCAACAATCTAGAATCGACCAACACAGTAACAAAACTGACTGTCACCAAATAGCACTGCAGCCAATGGCGGCCAAGGAGCTAGTCAGGTAGACCTCTGCTATGAGGAGATTAGGCAAATTTCGCCCCGCGGTCAGGTACACAAACTCCTTAAGCTAGGCATAATGTCCGGCAGGTAGGGGCCTAGTCTGCGGTTTAATACTAATAATAATAATAGTTTATTAATCAGTTTTCCCAACCCGGGATATAGGTATTTCAAATGCTACGTATTAATTCTCAAGTAAATGTTTTCATCTGCGGAATTGAATTTATACATCGAAGAGTAATAAGTAATATTAATGTTAATGATGTTAATTTATCATGTTTGTCTGTAAAAGATGTTTGTTAAACATTAGAATGTTTATTTAACAATTTGAAGAATCCGAAAAACCTATATTCTGGGTTGAGAAAACGGATTAATACACTATACAAACTATCTCGGAATTTTTTTCGAAAATCAGTGGTTGCAAAAAAAACTTTTATTTTTGTAAATGCTTTTTTAAATATAAAAATTACACTGTTTTTCAGATTTATAAACGTAAAGAATTGTTTTCGGAAACTTGTGAGGTCATTGTTTATTTTCTATTGTGGTTATATTATATTTTCGTAATTTTAGAAACATTTTTCTTTTTTTAACAGTGTAATGGCATTTTAATATTAATACACAGCATGGATTTTCTACCAACAATACATATTTTATACATGAATAAACAACTCTTCCTTTCATATTTTGAATCATTTGTATTTCAGAGAAAATGTACAATATAAATAACTACTAGTTTCCAAGACACGTTTTTAGAAAATAACGGTCATAAAAGAAAGATAAAATGGCTTTCGAAGAGAAAAGAGAAAATCATGAAATAATATTTTCCCTAAAATATACTGTAGGTGAAATATCGAAATTTTTATCCGACATTTTCTGCCGCAGTAAGAAAAAATGAACAATAAAAATTAAACGAATGTATTACAATATTACAGTTCATTTTCTTCAAACTGTTTCCATTCACAATAGTTTTATTATTAATATGAAGAATGTGATTGATATTTTTTCCTACATCGGCATCTAATGAAGATTCTGTTTTTATATTGTATGTAAACACTTTCTATGTATGTACAAATGTAACAATCTGCAGTCTCGATGACCGATTTGGGCAAATGAGGTATTATTAAAATTGTTTGATCAATTCTTGAGTACTGGTTAGGTGATTTTTTTTCCTTGGAATTCTAACGAAATTTTGTCGAATAGCAGGCCTTTCAAAGAAGATTAGACACGTACAAAATTTAGTCAACATTAGATGAAAACTTTTTTAAGCAGCTTTCGTTTAAAATGGAAACAACAATTTTACAAAATCACATAAAACATCTTATAGACAAATCTTTTCCCAGGTACAACACTCTAAAAACGACATTTTCAAAACTGAGCAAAAAATACTCAAATCTGAGTAAGTCGCATGGTCAAAATGGTTCCGAATCAAAATTACTCATGTTTGAAACATGTATAAACTCATTTCTGAAAATATGCACACACTTAAAAATAAAACGTCATGTGCTCATATTTGAGTATATCCATGTTTCAAAAGTGAGCATGAACTGGCTTCTTTCTATGTGTACATTTTTGAGTATGTCCGTGTTTCAAAAATGAGTTTGAACTGACCATAATCATTCTTGAGTATGTCCATGTTTCAAACATGAATATAAACTGACCTCTATGTGCTCCGTTTTGAGTATGTTCATGTTTTAATGTTCTGAGTATTTCTGGTATTTCAGAACTAAAAGCATTGAGTCGTTCTATTTGAAACAAAAAGTTTCATATCAAAATGAAAATATCGATTTACTCATATTTGAAAGTGTCATTTTTCACAGTGAACTAATCACTTTTCGGCTAGATCTGGTTTCTAGAAAATTAATGCCTTTTCAGTATTTTTTTTTTCAAAAAATCACATATTTTTCTGCTTACGAAACCACGTAAATGTTGCATGTTTTTTAATTTTTAGTGATGTAATCAAGTTATAGTTTATATTCTGGACTATCAAAAAAATATTGAAATCTCTTAAATAGTTCTCGGCAAAAAGGTACCTTAATATCAGATTTTTTCATGTACCTTCTTAACTGTTATTTCTCCCTTCACATGGTCATGTTTCAGAAACCATTAAGAAAACCCTCAATAATAGGCGTGTTTCCACTTACCATGGATTGCATTAAATCTTATAACATTTTAATATTTCGATATACGGGTAAAGAATGTAATATTCTGTAACTGAGCTGCATATTTTAGTCACGAATAAACACCGCTTCTATATTTCCTCCTATACATATGAAAGACCATATTAATAAGCGACAAAATTTCTGAAAATGGGATTTTTAGGAACGATTATTGGGATTATTATTAACTGTTGGAATTCTTAGATTATCTATGTTATTATTACTCAGGAAGTACCTAGTAAATAGATTCCGATTTGTAAGACACGTTATCAAAAAATTACGTTCACAAAAGAAACATAGAGTAGTTTTTTGAAGTAAAAGTAATGTCAGGAAATAATTTCTGGATAAAAAATACATTCTCAGTGGCACACTCTAAAAACGACATTTTCAAAACTGAGCAAAAAATATTCAAATCTGAGTATGTCGCATAGTCAAAATGGCTCCGGAACAACATTACTCAACTTTGGAACATGTAACAACCCATTTATGAAAACATGGACACACTCGAGAATAAAACATCATGTGCTCATATTTTCATGTGCTCATATTGTGTCTATATTTCAAAAATGAGTATGAACTAACCTGTATGGGATCATTTTTGAGTATGTCCATAATTCAAAAATGAGTTTGAACTAATTCTAATCATTTTTTAGTGTGTCCATGTTTCAAAAATGAGTATGAACTAACCTCTATGGGCGCAGTTTTGAGTATGCCCGCATGTTTCAATATTCTGAGTATTTCTGGAATTTCAGATTTGGAAGCATTGGGTTGTCCTATTTAAAATAAAAAGTTTCATAACAAAATGAAAACCTCGGTTTACTCAGATTTGAAAGTGTCCTTTTTCTCAGTGCAGGGCTGAGATTTCTCAGACTTTTTTCATACCAGTGTAATCTTAGAGAAAATATTTCTTTATTTAATCGGAACATTCTGCGATTTAATAGAACAACATTTTCTCTAAGATTATATTGGTTTATATAATCTATCCTATAAAAAGTCGGAGAAATCTCATTCCTGCTATGGATGAAAAACGAATTATTATTATTATTATTATTATTATTATTTATTTATTTATTTATTTATTTATTTATTTATTTATTTATTTATCATATTAATTAATTAATTTTATTTTTTTGCTCTCATGGTACGGAGAAAAAAAATTTCTTTTAAAACAGTAATTTCAATTTTATTGTTTTTATAGGAGTAAAAAATTTCCAAACCTATTTTATTTCTAAATAACATTAAAGTTGGAAGAAGTTGCGGTAAAAGTTTTTTGATTTTCAATAAAAAGCAATTTATAAGCTAAAATTATTTTCAATAGAATTTCTTATCAAAAAATATTTTTTTCATATATTTTCGCTATTTCTTTCACAGTTTTTAGAATATGTTATTTCCGATATATTTTCAAATATAGTAATAATAATAAGGACATTTTTATCTAGAAGCAAAATTTGCTTTTGAGAAGATAGGTATTTTTCTTTTTCAAAATTGAAAGATATAATTATTATTTTGTGCTCTTCTGGTCAAAACTACAATCTCTGCTGTGAAAATCAACTTTTTGTTTTCATTTCTATTGCAGTATGAACATCCTTTTTCCTTTTACAACAAATAAAATATTTATCTGTTATTTTTACTTTGCATTGCACATGTTTATATCAAGCAAATTTCCAATAACATGACGGAATTAAAGACACTTTCAAGGAAAGATGTCATATCACACTGAAAAACAATTCTGCCACTGGCATCTAGATACTAAATTGTGGCTTTAGAATAAATAGTTCTATGTCATCCTTATAAATTCTAGTTACAGTTGCTGGAAGGTTCTACTCTCCACTACTCAAATTCAAGAGCATTTTCCTATATTATCGTGGTCAAATTTATTTCAAAATCTCTGCAAATAACTGTGAACACAAGAGATTAGTTTAGTAACTATAATTCTAGTTTATGACTTTTTTCCAGAAATCAAGTGATAATTTCTTGCAATTCAAACGATTCATAATATAATTTATTGTTTTATTACCTACAAAACTATAGACTAGAAATTCTTGATCATTTCGTCTATTCAGTTTATTTGTTTACATTATTCTTATAATTCGGAAATCTATATTTCTAGCTTAGGGATTTAAAAAATGACTACTTATTCGTTTTGGATGAAGGTGGTATATATTTTCTTTCAATGCAAAACTTCTTTTCAAAACCTTATCTCAAGAAGTTTTCTAAAGTACCATGGATTGCAATAAACGATATAATATTTTTACATTCCGATATACGAAAAGGATTTTTAGAATTAGATCAAATGAAAAACTCTTCCTTTTTTATTTGATCATATACATTTGAGAAAATTTGTATCTTCAAATTAGCTTTCGAGATCCGCTTTCAGAATATTACTGAAACTAAAGTAAGATAAAATAGATTTGAAGAAAAAGAAGCAAATCAAGAAATATTTTTTTAGATGAAAACTATATTCGCTATAGGGGAAATTTTATCCATCATTTTTGTCGTTGTACGATCAAAATAAAATTTGTGAATTAATGCGAATAAAAATTCGTCTACAAAGTAATGTGGAATTTCAAAATCGATTTTTTTTTCTAAATAACAGTACAGTTTAACTAAATGTCGATACATAATTTCGGACTTTCAAAGAACGTTTTTAGATAATTAATTTTAGAAAAGACTTTTAAATAATTTTCGAAAAAAGAGGAACAATTCAAGGCATTTTTTTTAGATAAAAACTATATTATTTCTAGTTGAAAATTCGAAATATCTTATCCACCCTTTTTCTTGTTGTAGTACGATCAAAATGAAATCCATTAGTTAGGAATAAATTCTATAATTTTCTTTGTCATCAGAATGGTGGTAAATTTTAAAACCTACTTAATTTGTAAATAACATTACAGTTTGATGCAATTGCGATAAATAATTTCGATATTTTAAAGCCTGTTTTTAGAAATTGCGTTCAGAAAACACTAATAAATAATTTCCTAAGAAAACGGAACAAATGAAGAAATAATTTTCTAGATTTTCTAGGTAAAACTATATTCTCTATGAGGGAAAATGCAAGATATTTTATGTATCATTTCTGCCCGCGGTACAACCAAAATGCGTGAATTAATAGGAATAAACTTTAATATTTGTTTTGTTTTCAGAATTTAGAGAAATTTAAAACCTTACTTAATTTTAAAATAACATTATAGTTTGTTGCAATTGTGATGCATAATTTCTGGTTTTCGATGCATGTTTTTTGACAATTATGTTTAGAAAACACAGATAAATAGTTTTTGAAGAAAGAAGAGTAAATGAAGAAATATTTTTTTCTACACGAAAACTATATTATCTGTAGTTGAAAATTTTAAATATTCTATCCATCATTTCTTGTCGTGGTACGATCAAAATGATATTCGTTAATTAATATGGATAAATTTTATAACGTTTTAGTGTTTATAGTGGTAGTAAATTCAAAAATCTATTTTATTTATAAATAATACTACAGTTTGATGAAATTACTATAAATGTTATTTCATTGCAATACAAAGCAATTTATAAAGTAGCAACATTTTCAATAAAAGTTTTATTTTTCACAGACATTATCTATTTGTTTTATAGTTTCCTGCACAAGTCACTTCTTTCTGGTATCGTTTAAAATGTATTTTAAAAAACTAAAAAAATAAATAAAATAGAGCAAGTAAGAAGTTTTCAGTTCGAGAATCTAAAAATCAGATTTATTATTTTGTGCTTTCATGGAGAACAATGAATACACACTGGGTGACAAATCTAAACAATTGTCTATCATTTACTGTCGTAATGCCATTTTAGCATATAAATGTTTGGTCGGTTATTGTTTATATGCACATGCAAACAAGTTTAACTTAACATGAATATTTTCCTAAATGCCACAAAGAAAATCGTCATCACGTGATGTATTTTTACAGACAATTCATTGCATTGAATCATATAACATTTTAATATTCTAATATGCAGAAAGAATTATTCTGTTTTCTATGAATACTGCATATTTTATTGCATAAACGGATAACTCTTCCTTTATATTTTTTATCATAGAGATTTCAGTGGATATGTACATTATAAATAACTTCTGGTTTACCAGACACTTGTTCAGAGAATTACGGTCATAAAATAAAGATAAAATGATTTTCGAAGAGAAAAGAGCAAATCATGAAATAATTTTTTGGATAAAATACACTGTAGGTGAAATATCGAAATTTTTATGCAACATTTTCTGCCGTAGTACGAACAAAATTACCAATAAAAATTAAACCATCTGTATCACAAATACATTTAATTTTCTTAATACTCTTTTCATTACTAATAGTGTCATTAATATGAAGAACGTGATTGATATTTTATCATTTTTCCAATCAGCAAAGACCAAGTTTTAAGCAATTTGAAGAAGTTTGTTTTTATCATCTATAAAAACTCTTTTTATGTAACGTATGTGCAAATTCTACAGTCTCGGTGGATTAACCGCATTAAGTAAATGAGGTATTATTAAAATTGTTTGAGAACTTCTTGAATACTTCTGAGATGATTATTTTTTTAAGTATTGTAAAAAAAATATTATCAAATAATAAGCCTTGCCACGACGATTAGATAAGTGCAAAATTTATAAACCATTAGGTGAAAAAAAAAATTAAAGAATATTTTAATTAAAAAGGCAACAGTAATTTCAAAATCATATAAAAAACGGATTATATTAGACGTACCTTTTTCCCGGGAAATACTAATAATATTTTTTAATATTTATTTTTTTCTAGAAACTAAATGTCATTTTAATAATGTAACTTTCTTTTCGAAAAGTCTAGGTCTTACCGTTTACGAAATCGCGAAAATATTGCATTTTTATTTTTTATTTTTTGCTTTACAATCAAGTTACAATTTCGTTACCTCCAAAACAATTAAAAAATGATTAAAATCACTACAGTAGTTTGTGACAAAAATTTATCTCAATATCAGTTGTTTTTCATGTGATTTCGTAGCTGTTATTTCTTATTCACATGACAATATTTCAGAAACACACGAAAAAAAAATTACTGTATTCTCCACATCTTTCCACTTACCATGCAAGGCATTAAATCATATAACATTTTAATATTTCGACTTACGAACAAGGATTGTAATATTTTTTACCAATACTTCATATTTTAGGCATGAATGATCACTTTTCTATATTACAATAATGACGTGAGTATAAAATATCACAATTTACTAAATGGTGTATAAAAATGTTCATAAAGTTAAAACTACATAAACATTAAAATCAAATTAAAACCATCAACGTTTCAGCCATCATCTATGGCCGTCCTCAGGAAATAGTCGTTACATTGCTTCTAAAGTTCCAAAAGAGAAAGACAAGTCATCCACTAATTTAAAATGTTCACTAGGTTAACCATCAACCATCGTTCCAACCAACCACAAGCAGGAAAGGTGCAGAAGCACTACCTAATGGGTAATAACAAAAAAGTTTTAATAAATTACCTATAAAGTATGCCCTGGCACCCTCTGTCGGTTAAAACAAGCATATACTAAACCCCAAAACATTAAAGGGCAACAGTGGTGATACCTATTTTGTCCTTTAGGCGGTGCTTCTGCATCTTTTCTGCTTGTGGTTGGTTGGAACGATGGTTGATGGTTAACCTAGTGAACTTTTTAAATTAGTGGACGGTTTGTCTATTTCTTTTGGAACTTTAGAAGCAATGTAACGACTATTTCCTGAGGACGGCCATAGATGATGGCTGAAACGTTGATGGTTTTAATTTGATTTTAATGTTTATGTAGTTTTAAGTTTATGACATTTTTATACACCATTTAGTAAATTGTGATATTTTATACTCACGTCATTTTTGTAATACTTTTTCATAGTGTAATCGTCCAGCTTTTATATTACTTCTTCTATATTTCCTCCTCTCCTCATATACATTTGAAAGACCTTATTTTTAAGCTACACATTCTCGGAAATTGGGATTTTTAGGAAAGATTATTGGATTTACTATTAGCATTTCGAACTCTTAGATTATCAATATTATTAATATTCTGGAAATACCTTATAAATAAGTTTCGATATCAAAACACGTTCTCGAAAAATTACGCTCACAAAAGCAAGATAGACTAGCTTTTGATATAAAAGACACAAATAAAGAAATAGTTTTCTGGATTTAAACTACATACTCTATAGATGAAAAATCCAATTTTTTTCCCCATTTTCTGTCCCGACACGATCAAACTAAAATTCTTTTGAAACAGTAATTTCAATTTCATTGTTCTTATACTAATGAGAAATTTCTAAACCTGTTTTATTTGTAAATAATATTGAAGTTGAAAGAAATTGCGGTAAAAGTTGTTTGATTGCAAATAAAGTAATTTATCAGGTGAGATCATTTTCAATAGAGATTCTTTTGAAGGAACAATTTTTTCATTGATTTTGGCTATTTGTTTCACAGTTTCTAGTAAACAGTACTTCTGATATGGTTTGAAATAAAATTGTAAAAAAGAAAATTTGTGTCTAGAAAAAAGAATTTCTACGATTTTCTAGAATATTTGAGAAGAGAGAAAATTGAAAAATAGAATTTTGTGTGTGTGTGCTTTTCTCGGTGAATACTACAATCTCGGTGGGTGAAAAATCAATTTTCTGTCGTAGTACAAACAACCTTTCAATTTTCAACATATAAATTAATGGTTGGTTGGTTGATTTTATGACAGCCGATTATCTACACGAGGGATATAGGCCCTAGGGGGGAGTTCCCTCCATGGCTTGTCCTTCTAAGGGATCCTAACCCGTATTTACGGCAAGGGTCGAAGAAAACCTCGGAAAACTCCGAAAGGTTAGGTCGACGAGCGCGACAGGAGTTTGACCCAGCACCTCTCGTCTACCAGCTTTGAAAGCAGAATTTCTCAGCCACTGGTGGGGCCATAAATTAATGATATGCTATTGTTTCTTGCTCTTAGTATGTTTATAGCAATCAAATTTCAATTAAAATGACCATACTTCTGTCAGTGTCAAAGAAAGCCATCATCTCAAGTCATTTTCAAACTTACCATGCATTGCAGTGAATATATATATATAAAATAATAATATTTTTTAAATGATATAATATTTTACTATTCCGATGTATAAAAAGGATTATTAGATTTGGAACAACATAGTAGGTTTTATGCATAAATGAATCACTGTTCCTTATTTAAAAAACTTAATCATATGCACTTGAGAGAGTTTGTACGTTATAAATAAGTCAAAAAATTATTTTCAGAAAATTACGATCACACACACACACAAAGGGTCTAATTTTGAAGAAAATGGAACAAATAAAGACATTTTTTTTCATACAAATGGCATTTTGTGAAGTTGAAAGAAATTGCAGTAAACGTATTTGTTAGTGATGAGTACTGTACGTTCTCATCGTTCGCAAGATTGCAAATATAAACTTTATGCTCATATCCCCGAAACATAAACTGAACATTATTTAAATAAAGACGATATTTTTCTATTTTAGTGACTACACTAAGAAAAATGATACTTTTAAATATGAGTAAATCGATGTTTTCATTTTGTTAGGAAACTTTTTGTTTCAAATAGGACGACCCAATGCTTTTAATTCTGAATTGCCAGAAATACTCAGAATATTGAAACATGAACATACTCAAAACTGAGCGCATAGAGGTCAGCTCATACTCATTTTTGAAACATGGACATACTCATAAATGACTAGAATCAGTTTATACTCATTTTTGAAACATTAATATACTCAAAAATGAGCACATAGAAGTCAGTTCATACTCATTTTTGAAACATGGACATACTCAAATAGGAGCACATGATGTTTTATTCTTGAGTGCATGATTTCAGAAATGAGTATATATATATATATATATATATATGTTTCAAAGTTGAGTAATTTTGATTCGAAGCCATTTTGACTATGCGACTGCGACATACTCAGATTTGACTATTGTTTGCTCAGTTTTGAAAATGTCGTTTTTAGATTGGGAATAAAAATTGAACTCTAGCCACACTGATGGAGCAGAGGATAAGAAGAAAGTACCGGAATGAATAAACTTTGAATTTTTGACCTAAAGTGCATATTTTATGAAGGAATGAAGAGTTCCTCCTTCTTATATGAAGCGCTATGCAGGGTGTCCCAAAAACACTGACCTCGGGTCTTATTCCTTAAATATTGATCATAGGGATATATTGTAAATTACAAAGTTACACAAATAAGGTACAGAATTTTGTGAAGTCGATTAATGTTTTCAATGGATTACATTTGAAGAAATACAAAACATTTTATACGGCCATACACTAATTATGTCATGTACAAAATTTCAACATTTTATCATAAAAAGTCGCAGAGATACGTTAAGATGGTAAGGGGTTAATCATAAATTAAAATGTAAATGTTTATACAACCATTGTTTTATTTTGTAATTTGTGCACTACCCTGAAATGCAATTATCCGACATGAGTTTTCCCTTTTGCGAACTCATATCCAGGCATCGAAAAGTGGTATAATTCAGCATTTATGTATTTTCATATCACTGCAACTTTTTATGATAAAATGCTGAAATTTTGCACATGACATTATTAGTGTATGGGGAACACTAATTTTGTACTTTTTTGTACGGGAAACGTTTAAAATTTAAATTTTGTATTTCTTGTTACTAACTGATCCATCCTTGTTAATCGATTTCATAAACTTCTGCACCTTTTTTTAAGTAACTTTTTAATTAAATATATGTCTATGATCAATAGTTAATGAATAAAAACCGAGAATTACAAACGAAGTGTTTTTGGGACACTTTGTATATTTAAGAAAATTTGTACGTTAAAAATAACTTCTGAGTTCCAAAATACGTTCTCAGAAAATTACGTTCTCAAAGGAAAGTGAAACAGTTTTCTAAGAGAAAAGAACAAATCAATAAATAACTTTGTGTATGTTAGTAACATTTTTTGTGGGTGAGAAATCGATAATGTTTTCCATCACTTTCTGCAGTTCTAAATTTGTGAATTAAAGTTGAAAGAAATCGTCAGAAATATTTAGAAAGAGTAATTTAAATTTTATTGCTTTCACAGTAATGTAAAAATCCAAATCTATTTTATTTGTAAATAACATTGAAATTTGAAGAAATTACAGTAAAAGTTTTTTGTAAGATAATAACATTTTCGACAGAATTTTTCTTCAATAAACATTTCTTTTCATAGACTTATACATAGAAATAGATTATTTTTTACACAGTTTCCAGCATGCGTCACATTCTTTCTACTATGCTTTAAAATATAATAAAAGCAAAAATAAATTTTATCTTAAAGAAAAATTTGCTTTTTAGCGTCTAGGAATTTCTTTGTTCCAGAAATAGAAAAACAGTTTTTTTAATTTTTCCTCTCAAAATTTTATCAACACTATTTAATGGAATAATAAATTTGAAATTTAACTTGAAAAACAGGGTTGGGCAAAAAGATCATATAAACTTTAAAAAAGCATTTGAAAAGAATAATTTTGCCTTTAAGAATAATTTTAATTTTAATGCCTAAGAATTTTTTTTCTCTAAAATTCAAAAACAATTTTTTTTCTTTTTTTTCGCAAAATTTTATTAACAAAAGATTCTTCTATTCAATGCAAGAGGAAACATAAAATACAGGTTCTGCAAAAAATTCGTGTAAACTTTTAAAATTCAGAACAAAAGAACAATTTTTCGTATGGGAGATTTAAGTAATAGAATAAGATTAAAATAATATTAGTAATAATAAAAATATATTAATAATATTAATTATAATATTAAAAATTTAAATATTATTAATTATAGTAATATTTATAATATTAAAAAGTATATTAAGAAAAATAAGATTAGAGTTTTAATAATAAAAATTACTAAGTTCATTAATCTTGTGACGTGATTACTGGAAAAAACATATTTCATAATGTTTCTGAAATAAGATGCAATCAGACTCATAATAACACTGTTTACAGAGTTTCTAGATTATTAAGAAAGTCTTGTGAATTTTTTCCTAATTGTTCTTAAAACCCCTATGAATTTATCCTAATATATGTGCCAAAAAGTCACAATTATTATGACAAAATATGTTTCAGAGAGGGAGCTCGCTCTGCGTGAACATATTCTTAAAACTAAATGAGATAAGATACAGTTTGATGAAGTAAGATAAGAAAATTTCTCTTACCTTTTATGCTCCGTTTCTGCTCTAGATGTTAATCCATAGTTATAAATCCATTTGCGAGTGATTTTATCCGTTTGATTTGGTACATTAACTAACTATTATATTAGATGGCATGATGAAGAAGTTGAGACGATTGGATGATTTTAAGATTATATATTGAGATTAAATTCTATACGTACATATACTACACTACTTTATATATTTAGATTAAATGCATTATTAACATATTACATTCATGGACCGTTATAAGCACCTCGTTACATGCGTTACATTTTTGACATAACTGAAAAATAAGGTTAGATTTGTAATAATGAAATGTACTAAGTTCATTGATTTTGTGGCGTGATTACTGGAAAAAACATATTTCACAATGTTTCTGAAATAAGATGCAATCAGACTCATTACAATGTTTACAGAGTTTATAGATTTTTAAGATTATATATTGAGATTAAATTCTATGCGTACAAATACTACACAGTACTTTATACATTTAGATTAAATGCATTATTAACATATTACATTCATGAAGCGTTATTAGCCCCTCATTACACGCGTTACATGTTTTACATAATTGAAAAATAAGATTAATTAGAGTTCTAATAATAAAAAGTACTAAGTTCATTAATCTGGTGACATGATTACTGGAAAAAACATATTTCACAATGTTTCTGAAATAAGATGCAATCAGATTCATAATAACACTGTTTACATAGTTTATAGACTATTAAGAAACTCTTGTGAAAGTTTGTTGAAGCCTAATTGTCTTTAAAACACCTTTGAGTTCTTTAATTTATAGATTTGCTTTATTAAATCTTTTTTTTTTTTTTTTTTTTTTGTAAACGAGCTCGTAGTTGTTTCTTTTCATGAGAAAGTGAAGTCTTTCTTCGATAATTTGTTTGAAGATTTATCGATATTTCTTTGGTTGAGTGTAACTTTCGGACAATACGTTTGAAAGAGATTATTATTTCTAATATTAATTCACACGCTATTATGTAGCATAAAATACCGAAATCATATAAGATTTATTTGCTATTGAGGTTACTATATCCTCAAGGAAAAATGAAAACCGGTTGTATAATCTTAATATATTTCATGCCTTTAAATAACGTGAATAGTGCCATTCACCGATGAAAATTAGAAATATTTTTATTTTAAAAAGAAAATTTCGACTATTTGAAAAAACATTTGGTACAAAATCCACTTTTGTATTATTATTTGCTAACATTTTATGACTTATTAAAGTTTATATAAACTTTCTGCCCAATATCTATTTATGAAACATTAAAAACACTAATGGTAACAAACAGGAATCATTAAAAAGAAAATAAAAAGTTATTGCTTTAAATTTAAATTAATTATCTCTTCAAAAGGATTTTAGAAAAACAGCATCGTAAAAGGCTTTCTTTACTCACCGTTCTGATATGTTAATGATCCATTAGTTTACTTATACAGATCAATTAACGCCATAATAAATTGTACTTAACAAATACTGTCTCGAAGGAAGAGTGTGTGTAATTTTTAAGTAGTAGTAATAAAGTCCAGTAATAAAGTATGCAAGAAAATGCAAGTATTTTAAAAGAATTGAATTAGAAAATTGTTGTTTATGGTAATTCCTTTTAGTATATTTCCCGAAAATTACTTTAACAAATTTTCTACCTTTCTTTTAATTTGCGAGTTGTCATGCCTATATATGAATATATTTTAGAACTGTCATTAACTTTAAAAGGAATAATATAAATGCCAGATTTATCTCGGTTATCAATAGGGTCGATCATTCTATGTACCAAATATTTAAGCTTGGTTGGGGGTTTAGCGATAAGATTTACATTATATTTCTTTAATGCGTATTTAATCCGCTCAAACAGATGCGGGATATAATCTATACTGTAGAATTTTGAAGATTGCATATCTTTCTTAACTATTGTAGCTTGTTTATTTCTGTACTCATAAATTAACTTATTAATAAATTTGTTTGAAAAACCATTTTCATATGCAATCACTTTAATTTTGTTCAACTCCTCATTTAAATAACATTCTGAACTAACCTCAAACGCCCTTTTGATATAAAACCGATATGCTGCTGCTTTGTAATTAAACGGAACATTACTATTGTATGATATTGTGTTATTGGATCTGCAAGGTTTTCTATAAACTTTCCTATCAATGCTACGTGTTGAAATATTTTTAATAAGTTCTATATCTAAAAATGGTAATGAACTATTTTCTTCAATTTCACAAGTAAATTGTATATTTCTATCTATACTGTTGGCATGCGCCAGAAAATCATTCAATGCAGAGATACCGTGATTCCATATGAGTAGTATGTCATCGACATATCTGACCCATAATGCAGGTTTAAAGGGGGATGTTGAAATTATGCGTTTTTCCAGAGGTCGTAATTTTAATTCTGCCAGTAATCCAGAGATAGGTGAACCCATAGGGGCTCCCTCAGATTGTTTATAATAACATCCGTTAAATAAGAAAACGTTACTGTTAGTAATTAAGTTTATACGGGAAATCAGAGTATGTTTAATACTGTCATTATAAGCTGGGTTATTTATAATGCTATTTTCAATAATAGGTTTAACTTCCTGAACATCAATAGAAGGATACAGAGATTTAATATCAAAACTTGCTAGAATGCTGTTATCTTCCAGTTTAAAGCCTTTAATTATGCTAACGAAATCTGCAGTAGAATTGACTACATGCTCAGTGGGGGGTAGCATTGATTTAAGTAGTGGTACAAATGATTTCTCTATTGTGTAGGTTGGTGCTGTACATTTTGAAACAATAGGGCGGTGGGGAAATCTTCCTTAAGGTCTTTTAAACGTCCCTGTAATCGGGGGGTGACTGCACTTTTATTAATAGCCAGTTTAATTTTAATGTCACTTGGCCATGTGCCATGTTTAATCAGTTCATGAGTTTTCCTATTAATATTGGTATTAGGATCCTTGTTCAATTTTTCACAATTCATATCAGTAATACATTGCTCCATTTTAGTGATATAATCCTGAGTAAACATAACTGCTAACTTATTTGATTTATCTGTTTGTATAATGGTAATGTCTGACCTATTTTTAGATTGTTTAATAATATTAGTATGTTTATCTTGTTTATGGGTCTTTTCCTTTAAGTACCTCTGGACATTATTGTATAACATGCACCTAATTTCATCTTTATTGTTATTGTCAATTTTATTAACAATCAATTCACAATCTGTAATTATATTCATTACATTTGGTCGTTTTTCAAACATATGTTTAGGTCCCAAACTTAAAGTATTGTGTAGTCGTTTATCCAAGTAAATATTGGTAAGATTGATAAACGACTTACTTGGATAAACGACTACACAATACTTTAAGTTTGGGACCTAAACATATGTTTGAAAAACGACCAAATGTAATGAATATAATTACAGATTATGAATTGATTGTTAATAAAATGGACAATAACAATAAAGATGAAATTAGGTGCATGTTATACAATAATGTCCAGAGGTACTTAAAGGAAAAGACCCATAAACAAGATAAACATACTAATATTATTAAACAATCTAAAAATAGGTCAGACCCCAACAAACACAAGATCTGTGGCTTCCTTCTGTCAACATTAAGGCCAAAGAGACTTGGGGCCATATGTACCCAGCCACCGTTGTATTTTAAATGACTCGCCACTACGTCCGCTGACCGCCGTTTTTATTGATAACGGGCGAGCGAGAGTAAAAGTAATTGATTATCAGTGTCCAGTAGCCATTGAAGATTAGTTACCGGCGAAGCTTTAAAAGCCTGGCATCAAGTAAACAGAAAAGGGCTAATGCATTGTATTTGATACATTGGTTATAAGATATTAAAAAAAAAAATCTTCCCTCTTTTCAACATAATTTGCGATAGTTAAAATATGACAGATGAAAGTTTTAAATGGGGTGCAAAATTTATATTATATGCGCAAAAAGAAATATTATATATTTTTTTACTTTTACGTATTTTTTTTTTTTTTTTTTTTTAATAAATTACAAGCAAAGGCGTTTTGAGTCTAAAATATGTACGTATACATAAATACTTTTTATGAGCACATTACAGTGAAATTTAATAGATGTTAATTTTAATTCATGCATTTTTTAACTGCAAAGATAAATAGATACAAAAATTAATAACAAACATATCCAAATACCCTTTTAAACGAAACGAAATTAATTGGAATAAATTGCACTGTTTAAGCATACTTATTATATAGATATCTAATAAAAGTTTTAATGCTAAATGCCAATTTATTTATATATTTATTTTCAGTTTCAACAGAAAAATATTCACCCAAAAAGAACAAGTGAAAAAATATATAAACGCATTAAAATGTAATAATCAGTGTGAATTTATTTATGCTTTTTACAATTTACAAGAAAATGAATACTTTATTAGAACCATAGAGAATCGCCTTAGAGTGGGCCTAACGCCATCCCCCCCCCCCCCTATTACCCGGCCTCAGCAATGAAAAGTTTCAGATACATACAATATTTTTAGACATAAACATGTAATTAAAAAATATTACTGAAATAGCAAATAACCGAATAGCATTTTTCACTTTCTGTTAAAAGTATCACTACGAGTCTCAGAAATTGGCTTTAAAAGTATAAATATAATTTGATTTTTTTTTTCAGTGAAAGATCACTGTGTAGGTCACCTTATACCAGAAAATAAGAAATGCTATTCGATTTATTTACATCTGAATAACAATAAAAATGAAAATAACTGTGTCAATACAAGCCAAAAAGAAGCTAATTGGAATCTGTTATAATCAGTGTTGAGGGGGGGAGGGGGGAGGGGCGTGCTGCTGCAAAGTTCGGGGAATTGCATGCCATTACTAGGCACATCTATTAAGCTTAACTATATACTTATTAATTATTTTTTTATGCATCTTAAAATCAGTTTTTTAAAGCTTATATTATTACTTTTTTAATTACAGTTTCATATGTTACAAGGAAAATTTAAAATCCCTGAATTTGTACAGCATTACTAATTTATATATTTCACCCCCCCCCCCCCTCTTCAAATTTTTAGGTCATGTTTTTGCATCCATCTCGGAAACAAGCGAAAAAACTTATTCAAAAAACCTTTAGATGGGTCAGATAGAGAGAGGGGGAGGGGGTTTCAAATCACTCCAAGGTCAAATACCACTCCGTCCGTAAGCCCGCGGGAAAGGGAGAGAATACTAAGAATTTTTGCTGGCAGTCGCAGCCGCAGCGTTGAATGAATTCTGCTTTGTCATTCACAAATGATCACTGATCAGATCAGTTAGTATGGAGCGATCGAGTAAACAAAACACAGTTGTTTAGAGATCTCACGAACAACACGTAAGTTTGATTATATTTTATGCTGATTCTTTAAAGATTTAATTATTTCATTATAATTTTTGTTGTTTTGCATCATTTTATTTTTTAATGTACATTAGAATATTTATATATTAATTATTTTGAATCTATAGGAATTTTTATACATATTTTCATTTCAGCAAACGTAAGATAATATTTACTTTATAATATTACCGATATAAAAAATATCGCGAAAGTTAGATCAGTTTAAATTAAAATACAGTTTATTCTTTTTGTTATTGTTAAAGTGTACTTAACACGTAATTTTCATCAAATCTCTTTCTTATCACTAGTGTAAAATTTCCCCCAGTGTAAAATTCCGTCAAATAGATGATTGTTTATTTATTAATTTATTTTTGTAGAGATTGTTTAAACTAATTTTTAACATTACGAATTATCGGTATCACGTTAGATTCTTTAAAATGGTTTGTTTTAACGTTGAAAAAAAAAAAAAAAAAAAAAACTACGGCTTCGAAAGTAATTTTTTTTTCTTCTTCAAAGTGAAGAAAGTTAAGTTTATCCCAGAGCAAATTTCACTTACAAAAATCAAAATTAATTTAATTTAATAAAATTTAGAAAATTCATTAGAATATTGTTAACATTTCAAATTACTACAAATAATTATCAAGGATAATTTAAAAATATTTGTGAAAAATCATACTAAAACTGTTATTTGTTAACTAGATAAACATTAAACTCAAACGATCATAAAATTAAAATGATGCATAACATGTTATAATGATTTAATAATGATTTTTTAATGAATAAGCATAATATATTGCTGACAGACTTACAAAATAAATGTGTAAAAACCAGTGAAAAAAAAAAAGAAAAAGAAATGCATATATTTTAATCTAACATAACATATCTTATATATTAGCTCATGTTAAGATCATATGAATTATTTGTGCATAATTTAAATGATTATTCTAAAAATGAAAATACTTTTTAGAAGGTTAATTAAATGATAAAAATGTTTTGCATGAAAAAATACTAATAATCAGTTTGATACAATTTTTTAAAAAATTATAAGTTCACTTACCTTGAACTTTTTGAAAAAAATTCAAAATACAATGATTGGTATAGTTAATTAATTAGTTTATTTTTCAATTAATACTTTTTAAAATTTATATGATATGCAGCTATTTAAAAATGGCATTAGATATAAATTTTAAAAATATGTAATTTAATAAATAAACAATTTAATTCACTATGTCATTTCTTCTATTTTGGAATTTTTTGAAAAAGTTCAAGGTATATGAACTTATAACTTTCTTGAAAATTGTACCTAAATGTTTATTAGTATTTTTTTCAAGCAAAAGCATTTTATATTTAATTAACCGTCTAAAAATTATTTTCTTTTGTAGAATAAATTTTGATTTATGCCTAAATAATCTTTATGGCATGGCAGTGGCTGGCTTTAGGCTAGTTTACATTTAAAATAACCATAAAACGCTCTTTTCTGGGCAGCTTTGGGGTACATTTATTTTTTGACAACCACAAGTGGCATAGCTACGGCAAGTTTGTAGCTAGCATTTATTCATTATGATCCTTAGTGGGCTAGCTGTGGCAAGTTTCCATTAATAATAGCCATTTAAAGTATAATTATGGCTTGTTTTAGGCAATATATCATTTATGATTAACCTTTAGTGGCCTAATTATGGGCATTCTAATGTACTTATGGCCAATGGAGTTGCGGCCACAAGGCGGCCGGCGTGACACTTTTTTTAAGTTGCCGTTACGGCAAACGATAGCGGCCCCTCATCTCCTAGTTTGGGCCAAAGCTAACGTAGCCATCAGCGGCCCGCAAGTTCTGTGTTCGTTGGGACATTACCATTATACAAACAGATAAATCAAATAAGTTAGCAGTTATGTTTACTCAGTATATCACTAAAATGGAGCAATGCATTACTGATATGAATTGTGAAAAATTGAACAACGATCCTAATACCAATATTAATAGGAAAACTCATGAACTGATTAAACATGGCACATGGCCAAGTGACATTAAAATTAAACTGGCTATTAATAAAAGTGCAGTCACCCCCGATTACAGGGGCGTTTAAAAGACCATAAGGAAGATTTCCCCCTCCGCCCTATTGTTTCAAAATGTACAGCACCAACCTACACAATAGAGAAATCATTTGTACCACTACTTAAATCAATGCTACCCCCCACTGAGCATGTAGTCAATTCTACTGCATATTTAGTTAGCATAATTAAAGGCTTTAAACTGGAAGATAACAGCATTCTAGCAAGTTTTGATATTAAATCTCTGTATCCTTCTATTGATGTTCAGGAAGTTAAACCTATTATTGAAAATAGCATTATAAATAACCCAGCTTATAATGACAGTATTAAACATACTCTGATTTCCCGTATAAACTTAATTACTAACAGTAACGTTTTCTTATTTAACGGATGTTATTATAAACAATCTGAGGGAGCCCCTATGGGTTCACCTATCTCTGGATTACTGGCAGAATTAAAATTACGACCTCTGGAAAAACGCATAATTTCAACATCCCCCTTTAAACCTGCATTATGGGTCAGATATGTCGATGACATACTACTCATATGGAATCACGGTATCTCTGCATTGAATGATTTTCTGGCGCATGCCAACAGTATAGATAGAAATATACAATTTACTTGTGAAATTGAAGAAAATAGTTCATTACCATTTTTAGATATAGAACTTATTAAAAATATTTCAACACGTAGCATTGATAGGAAAGTTTATAGAAAACCTTGCAGATCCAATAACACAATATCATACAATAGTAATGTTCCGTTTAATTACAAAGCAGCAGCATATCGGTTTTATATCAAAAGGGCGTTTGAGGTTAGTTCAGAATGTTATTTAAATGAGGAGTTGAACAAAATTAAAGTGATTGCATATGAAAATGGTTTTTCAAACAAATTTATTAATAAGTTAATTTATGAGTACAGAAATAAACAAGCTACAATAGTTAAGAAAGATATGCAATCTTCAAAATTCTACAGTATAGATTATATCCCGCATCTGTTTGAGCGGATTAAATACGCATTAAAGAAATATAATGTAAATCTTATCGCTAAACCCCCAACCAAGCTTAAATATTTGGTACATAGAATGATCGACCCTATTGATAACCGAGATAAATCTGGCATTTATATTATTCCTTTTAAAGTTAATGACAGTTCTAAAATATATTCATATATAGGCATGACAACTCGCAAATTAAAAGAAAGGATTAAAGAGCATACAGATGATACGAAAAAAGGTAAATTATCCACTGCTTTATCCAGATTAAATCAGGCCAAATATATTGATGTATTTTTCAGTAAAGCTAAAATAATTTCACGAGGTTCACAGTATAATAGTTGCATAATCAGAGAGTCCCTAGAGATTTTGAAAAGAGGTGATAATGCATGTAATGATGTATTATCTTATCATATCCCTCGTTTATGGTACAATATACTAGGTATCACTGGGGTTTTCGGTTTCTCCTGACCACCCCAGCTGGTAATGGTATCATCCGGACTTCAGTCACTCCCTTCATTTCATGTCCGTTTGGTTTCGCCCTTTCCTAGAATGTCCAAAACGCCCCATTTCGGAGCGGCGTCCCTCGACTGCTTGTTGTTCATCTGAGGAAGGCTAATGTTTAGCCGAAAGCTCATGAAATTTTAACATCTTACAGTTTTAATGTTTTGAAGCTGTATTTTGATTTATTGCACCTCGATAGTAACGTAACTTATCAATGTGTTTACATTGTGCTTTATAAATATTTTATTGGGTGAATTTGACGTTCGTATTATATAGATTTTTCTATATATTTTTATTTATTTTTAGAAACTCAAATTTCTTAAATTTTCCAAAATTCGTAAAAAAAAAAAAAAAATTCCAACTGTACGCTGCATTTTTTAAAAAGAATTAAAAACTGTAATTTCACATTTATTTTTAAAATATAAAAAATTACGACCGATAACAAACAAAAATTTATTAGCTAAAAATAAGTTGTAGTTTTCAAATTTATTAAAAAATTCAAAACATTTTTTACAGTTTTCAAAAATTACTTAAGAAAATGCTGAATCTTTTAAATCTACATCAGGGAAAGGTTTAAAAAATGAACTTAAGGAGTTGTCTTCATGCTAAAATTGTGACAAGCTCGGAAATATTCCGTGTAAACAAGTAACTTCGACATCAAACTTTGATTCTTCGGTAAAATTTACCGTTAGGATATCAAACGGGAAATCATTCAGTGAAGACGTTTATGAATTAGACATATTTAATATCTTCAACTCTTAATGTGTAATCTACAAAAATTTGAGTTGAAATTTATTTCTAAAAGTTTCAAATATGCGAATCTAAAACATGATCTCATTCCGCTAAGTAATTTTAAGCTAAGCTTAAACAATTTCACGCATTGACTTTTTTTTTGGTAGATTTCATAAGATATACTACATTCTCTTCTATGTTGGAATTTCTGAAAATTTTTTTACAGGTCTATGCCGATCATGACTCCTAGAACCCAAAACAACCCCCAGTTCAAAACTTTATCTATCTATCTATATCACTTTTTTATGGACACGATAACTTCCATAATTCTGCACAAATCCCTTCCAAACTCATACATAAAATCAAGGGACATAAAATCTCGGTCCAGTTTGAGCAAAATCGGGCTAAAGGGGGTGGGGAATGGGGGGCTGTTTTGAAAACCGAAATGAAATCCAAAACTTCTTAATTATGATACATATCGAATTCGTTTAAAGTTATTATTACTTCTAGGAAAATGGCAAAAATTTATGTATGAGATTTTTAATATAATTAAAATTGACCACAAGGAGGGGGGGGGGAAATAGGGGTTTAAGGAAAAAATTCATAACTTCGTCAATTCACATGATATCAAATCCGCTTAAATTTGTTATAAATTTTCTTAATATTATCTACAACTTTTATATTGACAATATTTTTATAGATCCAACTATTACAGCAAAACAAAATTAAAAACAAAAAAATCCTTACCTGCTCCGCCTACAAACAAAGGTAGATTTCGAAGTGGGCGATCCCAACTGCCGCAATGTGACAAAAAGGTCACTTCTTCTGCAATTCCCAATAAACAGGAGCCTCACGGTCTGCATCATCGAAATCTACCTATGCATGTAGATCGAGCCGACAGGGATTTTTTATATTAATAATGACTTTATCACAAGTAGCTCAAAATTTTATATGTACATAATTACTAAACTTCTTCATCGAAAGACGATTGATATCATCGACTTCATCCATTGATATCTGAAGATAAAATTTACCGATGAATCGATGTGTGGGGTTAAAATCAGGTGTAGGTATTGAAACTTTCCGATAATTTACAGTATGGAGACGACCTTTAAGGTTTTTTTTAAAACGTATATAGAAACATAAATTAAAGACATAACATTTTTTAAAACAAAAAATGAAAGAAAATATAATTTACAAACAAATGGCTATTTCTATTTTTTATGGGACAATTTTGGGTTTAAAATGTATGGTGTCCCTATATAATGTATGGGTATACTTATTCGTCTCGCTTCTCTGCCTGTCTGTTACAGAGCCGGTTCTCAGAAACTGTATAAGTTACAGACTTGAAATTTTGTGTACTTACTGCTGAATACCTACTGTCACGCTGAAAATTATAAAATTTTAAAAAAGTCGTATTATTTTAATATAAAGAGATAAAAACCAAAATCTAACAGCTTTTTCCCATTAAATATAAAAATTTTTCGTTATAGCAGTTGCCAACAATTAAAAATCCAAAATAAAATTATTTCTACAATAATTAATTTTCTATTGAAAGATTTCCATGTGAAAAATGAAACTTAAATAAAAATTTTCACCCATTTTTAAAAAAAAAAAAAAAAAAAAAAAAAAAAAAAGATTAATATGACGTCATATTGGTAATATAACGGATATTTTCAAACATATATTTCAAAACACTTTTAGTATTAAAAAATTATTTAAGGAAATGTTGCGTTTTGGGCGCCACCATCAGAAAATAGGTTAACATGTAACCATCACTGACTGTGCCAAAGTGGCGCTGTTGTCAGACAGTGACAAAGCGGTTTTCAGTGTTTAAGTTGGTTCGAAAATTCCAATCGCGGCAATGTTTGTTAATTTAATAGAAAGTATTAATTTTATACATTTTAATTCAAAAATATCTAATTTAAGTTATTTTTACACGTTGAACGCCAAATTGAAATCACTGTAAACATCCCTGATTGTCTTTAACCGTCTCACTGACAAGCTCGTGTTAATACGTTCACTAAGCTCTAGGTTTCAGTGCAACACAAGCTTTTTTAAAAAAAAAATTAATGTAATTCTATGTGTATAATGCCGTTTTAATCATTGAGTAACGATTGATTTCCTCAAGATTTACATTCATATATATATATATAATTAAGTTTTTTATATACTTTTGGAATAATCTCCCTTTTTTTAGAATTTAAAATAAAATACAGAGAAAACAACATTACAATTCATAAAGATACAAATAAATGTAAATATATTGCTTGAAGGTGCGTACAAACATGCATAAAAACATTTAAAAGCACAAAGTTCTTTAAAAATCAAAACGTTTTCAACCGAAATTACTCGGTCATCATCAATGAAAAACTAATAGTTAAGTTGAGTTGTTGTCTCTTCGCGTTTTCTAGCTTGCTAGGAAAAAAACATTTTACTTCAAGGGTGTGGAATATAAAGTGGGATGGGAAAGGTCATTCAACAACTTAACTATTAGTTTTTCACTGATGATGACCGAGTAATTTCGGTTGAAAACGTTTTGATTTTAAAAGAGCTTTAATGTGCTTTTAAATGTTTTTATGCATGTTTGTACGCACCTTCAAGCAATATATTTACATTTATGTATCTTTATGAATTTTAATTATTAAACATGGTGAATTTCCAATGAAGTTTTAACTTTTAATTGAACAACATTGCAATTTAGCCCTTTTGCTGGACAGTCAGTGGGTTTAAAAATACATACGGAACAATACTTCTGGCACACGTATTCGTGTGGTATGGCGCCACAGGAAATATTGCTGGCACATTCTTTCAATGTGATAATTGGTATTATTATATTCAATGGAAAATAAATTTCGAACTCATACATAAAATATTTTTGAATTATTACAAACACTAATGCTAAGAAACATGAATCAACAAGAATTCAATTAAGAAGCACTGCTTTAAATTTAAACGCATTATCTCTTTAAAAGTATTTCACCAAAATAACATAGTAAAACTTTTTCTTTACTCACAGTTCTGAAATATTAATGACCCATTAGTTTACTTATACAGGTCAATTAACGCCAGAATGAATTATACCTAACAAATATTTTACCATCGCACCAGAAGGGGGGAAGTACCTTTAAAGTAAGAGGCGTACTGAAATATATTGCGGGAGAAAATGTAATCTAATTTTTATAATATCTTAAGTAGAAAATAGTTGTTTTCAATATTTCCTTTTAGTGTATTCTGTGAAAAAGGATTTAACTGTTCATCAACTTTTCTAGATGTTCATTGATTTTAAGATTATAAATGTAAATAAATTTTCATTTTCACCAAAGTAGATTTAAGGATTTTTTAAAACTATTTAAGAAATTAATTCAAAATCTCATTTGTCATATTTATTATATTTATAAACAAAGTTTTAGATATGCCAGCCAGCAGCGCAGTTCTTTTGTTTCTGAGACCGTTTTTGGTTTCGTTAATGTGTATATTTGTCTCTTATGTCACCATCCCCAGAATTATTTGTCTGTTTGTTTATTGTACGTACATGTACATCAGACTTGTGTGCTTGATACAAATATCCGCTAATAAATCTTCGTCAAGATGAGGACTGGAAAAGACACAAGGAAATTATAACATTGAAGAATTACAGCTTGAAACTCCAGAAAGATTGTGCAATGGTGTTGACGGGAGTAGAATCTGCCACCCTGTCTCGTACGCTCTCAAGCGATTAGCGAAATGGTGTCTTAATCACTTGACCACGGTGGGTCCAGAATTGTTTGTCTTACGTTACCACGAAATAACAACGATATTAACAATTATGATATTTTGTCGTGTATTACGTGCACTCCTACATTTAATAACTTATTCTGAGAAAAGCCTTTAACAAACAATATGAGAAAAGTCAAAGAGATGTTATTGTAAAATAATTCTTCTTTTCTTTTAATTTTAATTTATTTTTTTATTAATTTAATTTACTTTCAAATTAATTAATTAGTTAATTTATCATTCCTTATTCGTTTATTATTTATATTATATATTTTCGTGTATACTTTTCGCTTTTACTTTTCTGTCTTTTTATACAATTTGCTTGATATTTTTCCGTCTGTCCTGTCTTCTTCATTCGCTAATGTTCTCTGCACGATTGGCTGATGTCTTCTGCTTTCCTACTGGCGGTTCCCTTTCATCTGTACATTTCTCTTCCATTTTCTTATAGTCTCGCGCCTGCCCTCAAAGTTCACATCTTCTTTGTGCCTGATGAAGAAAAACAACGACCTTTCAAAAGGCGTTCAGCATTTCTTCTGTTTTAAGGCGTTATTAAAACGTTTTTTGCAATTATTTGTCTATTAGAACAGTTTTTCAACATTTTGTTGAGATTTCATTTTGTTAAAATTTTACAATTATAATTAAAATTGCACAATATTTATAAAATATTATTTCCTGATTTTAACTAAAATTATTTTTTTTCCTCGAATAGATTGAATAATTTAAGTACAAACCTTATAACTGATAAAAATAAATATGTAGGATATATTATCTTGTAATATTTAATTTTGGGAATTAATATCGGTCGTTTTTCAAAGAAAAAAAAAAGTTTTTACTCGATGCCTTGGAAATGCAATTAACACGTAATGCCATCGCGTTTGTGTCAACTTTTCAACTATGTAGAATATTTGAAAAACGCATTCTTTCTTTTCCTTATCAACTACAGACAAACAAAGTATGACATGGGAGATATTTAAATAAACTTGTATGTTCTTATAAATAAATAAATTTTAAATTGTTTTTCAATGGTTCGAATTTTCTCATTGTAATAAAACTTACAATGAAGTGCACAACTAATGTTTATAAATATAATAGATATAATAAATAAATATAATAAATATAAATATATAAGTTTTTTCAATAAGTGTACAGATTTTGAAAGGCAACTTCTATTACACAAGTAAAGCAAAGAGGAGGCATTTTCCTTAATAAATATTTTGATTAAAAAAATATTCTTTTTTTTAAAATTCTCTGCGTGATATATCCTGATATTCCTGTAAAGATATCCTATAAAAAGCACAGATTCTCGACCCAAACAAACAAATTCAACTTAGTTTCATACAAGCTTAACCCTTTAACGGACAATGGTTTCCCTATGAAACCACAAAATTTTAATTACGAAATTCAACAGTGACAGCAGAATTTTAATAGAAATGTTTTCTATTTATTATGTATGTGAAATATTGCTTTTTATTATATATAAATAAATTTGTCCATAATTTCCGGTGTCAATTATTTATTTAAACATTTTAGCAATTAAAGTGATTTATCCGTTAAAGGGTTAAGTGTATAATTACTTTTTAAAACTAAATAATTTTAGTAGCCTTCTAAAATATATTCATATGTTTAATTGAATAATATTGTTACAGTTTTCCATCCCCGCAGAAGCATCTTTCGCAAAAATAGATTTACAATTGAATCGACTTTTATAATATTCAAAGTATTTTAATGTAGAGAAACTCATCGTTTGTTAAGGGGCGAGATCACGTTGAGCAGCCTGAAAATGACAATAATTAAACAAGTGCAAAAAACTCTATAGTTTTAAAACCATAGAATGAAATACAAAATTTTTTTTCTATAACTTCACACATTCTTGTAGTTAAAAAAAACATTCAAATTATATATGTTTAGCAATATTAATTAATTAAATGATAATGGCAAAAATGACTTTTTAAAAATAAAAATACTGAAATATGCATTTTGCGCGCAAGATTAAAAAAAAATATTTGCAGACACACACTTAATATTTCATTTATGTTTACTTATACTATCATATTTTACACTGAACCTAAATTTAAAAGTATATTCATATTCATTAGCATAATTAATGGCTTTTATAATGATATTCACTAAATTTACCAAAAACGTTAGATTTAATTTTTTAATACAAAATTTTCTACGACAAAAATCCGATTAAATTTAGGTTCAGCATAAAAGTATAGATGAAAATTAATTATATCCAAAATTTCAAGGTTCTATGATAATTAGTTTCCAAATGAGAGTGTGCGCAATGTCAAAAAATAAAGTTTTTTAAAAATAGCTTCCCAGGCAAATTTATAGCATGACAGGAAATGACTTTTTAAAAGATTGTTTTAGCTATAACATCTTTTCTAATTTGAATTTTTGTAAAATTCTTTTTGCAGTGTACTTGTAATATTTTAAGGTATCCATGCTAATATTTTGAAAAATCGATTTTTTTTTAACCTTTAACGTGATCTTCTAAAGTGAAAGTTCTAATAAATCTCAATTTAATTAATTGAATATCATTCCTATCTTTCATCTCTTAATTAAAATTAAATTTCTCCGTCGGTTCAAATACATTCGAGTCACTGGAGATCTCTGCAGAGCAAACTTTCTGCAAAGATAATTATTCCTAAAAGGTATTTCAGTGATATTGCATGCAATTTTCTTTGCAGATATTTTTCAGCAATGAATTTGAAAGATACTGATTCCATTTGAAGTTTCTTAGAGCTATAGAGTAGATTGTTTTTAAAGATAGTATTGCTTCTCCACATCCCAGAAGTTTGAGCAAAGATGAATTGAGCCATTAAGAAGCTCAAGGAATACCCATACTAATGGAGATTCACATCTTATGGCGAGTGATACATGGTGGAATGATGATCCATATGTAACTGCTACTTTTGTGTGTGTGTATTTCTGATTTGTGTTTGTATAGTTCAAACGAAAAAAAATAAATAAAAAATAAATAAAAAATCTTATTAAAATTACAATACCTTATCAAACTACAGAATAAGAAATTATTCATACATTTTGACATAGTTTTGTTTAAATACACTTGAATGGTATTGTAACTGATTTTTCACACAGCTAAATGCAATATTAAACAATTAACTATATATGAGGAGCTGGAATTATTTCTGATGTCGCTATGCCCTATTGGTAATAGTATCTTAGAAAAGAAATGAGATATTTATTTGACATTGCAACATGTCTCTGGATGTCTGTTTTACGTTCATATAGTCAAACTTATCTTTCTACAATAAATGTAAGCGTTTTTAAAAGTATCATAATATAATGTATCTTTTTTTACAGTTTTGTTATATCATGAAACAACCTTTGACATTTGCGCAAGAGAATTCCTCCAGTTTCAATTTCGTCTGACGTTGTTTAAAATTCGTTCCTTTCAACGATATATATTTAAATCTATTTTTTTGCTACCAGATTTAAGTGCAACCTTATAACTGATAAAAAAAAAAAACTAGTATATAATTAAATATATAGTAATATTTAAATTGCACAGTATTCTGGATCGTCTCTCCAAAAACAAAACAGTATTTACCTGAAGCCTTGGAAATACAATAAATATACAACACCGCAGTGTTTGTGTCATCGGTTCTACTGGGTAGAATATTTGAAAAATACGTGTTTGCTTTCCCTTATCAAACTGCAGAATAACATATTAAATAGACTTAACAGATTAAAGAGCTTAAGAGACTGAAACGACTTTCCTTGTATCATCGGATACATCTACAGTGGAATCCTCCCATGTCGATCTTGAGGGAAATGAGATCGCAAACACCTTGGCCAAGGCGCGTGGATGTGATGTCTCGTTGCCTTCTGAACCTCTCACATATTTGGAGACTTACTCAAGAACAAAAAGCAAGAATAGGATCACTTGGATTGTTCCACCAGAGTACCACTGGTACCAGAGTATTCGACCGAGAGGATCTCTTGCTCTTGGTTATAACAGGAAGGAACAAATCACTCTTTCCAGCTTTCGTAGTGGGCACCTTAGAACTATAAAATTTTCTCAGGGCACTAAGTTCTTTGTAAAAAGCAAGTAAATGTGCAACCAACTGTGCAAGTAAATATGAACCAAGTGTTCCACTGAGCAGGCCTCCTCTGATCATATCCTTGCGTGCATGGGGCTCTCCAAGCAAGATCTTGCTGATGATCCCTTGATGGTGCTGTATTTCCTTAGGGTGGACCTGGTTATTGACCATGGACCCATGGTCATGGTGGACCTATATCATGGATCTAGTCTAGCCCTCCTGGCCTAAGGGGATGTTCAACAACAACAACAACAACACAAAATAACAAATTATTTATACATTTTGACATGGTTTATTTAAATTCATTGAATGGTGCTATAAATAAATATTGTTCTGGTATTAGATAATTGTATTATTAAAAATTATTATATAATTTTAATAGTCCTATAAATTAATAAATTTGAAATTGTACTTCAATACTGCCAATTTTCTGATTGTATTCTCATCTCAATTTTCCGATTCTTTCATTTAAAACATTTCCCAGATATACTGCACAACTAATCATTACACATAAGCTTTTAAACAATGCTCTTAAGATTTTGAAAGTCATCTCCTATTACACAAATAAACCATTTAGACGGAGAATTTTCAACAATAAAGATAATCGATTTCTATAATAACTATTTGTGATTTCAAAGAATTTCATGTACACAAACTCATCGTTTGTTAAGTTCCTCTAGATGTCCAATCCACGAATTAAATGTCATTATGATTTTTCAGAACTTACTTAAAATTAAATTTATTCTTTGGTTGAAACACATTTGAGTAACCTCTGTAGAGGAAACTTTCTGTAAAGGTAAATATTCCTCAAAGAATTTCAGTAGTATCGGAGGAAATTTTCATTGATTTTGTTTTTGAGGAAGTAGTTTGAAAGATACTGTTACGATTACGAAATTGAAGATGTTCTTTTCAAAGATATTTTTCTTTTTCCACTTTCCATAAGTTTAATCTTATTAGAAAAGATTCAATTCATTTCGATTCAACTGTAAAAGACTTCTCAGTCTTGTGTCGAGTGTTTTTAATTTCGAGATGAGATGAAAGTAAGTCTATTTTTATGTAGTATGTGTAATTGAAAATGTGGGGATTGAAAATGTAATAATATTATTCAAATAAACATATGAATAATTCTTATATGCCTAATAAGATTATTTAGCTTACATAAAGTAAGTATACACGTAAATTTGTATAAAAATAAGTAGAACGTTTTTTGGATAGAGATTCAAAACTTTTGACAAGATATGTTTAAGGAATATACACTTATAGGAATTTTGTAAAGTGTTTTAGTGATCAAAAAAATTTCATAGGATACTCTACAAATTATTTAGAGAATATAATAAAACCTGAATAAATACTACATAAATTTTTATGTAGTATGTGGGATTGGAAATGTGGTGAATGAAAATGTAACAATATTATTCAAATAGACATATGAATAATCCTTATATGCCTACTAAAAATTATTTAACTTAAATAAAGTAAGTATATCCTTATATTTGTATAAAAATAAGTGGAACACTTTTTGGATGGAGATTCTAGACTTTTAATAAGATATATTTATAGGAATATAAGAATGTACAGTTATAAGAATTTGGAGAAGTGGTTTATTTATCAACATATTTATTTTTTTCATAGGATAATACTTTACAATTAATTTAGATAATGTAATAAAACCTAAATAAATACTAAGTAAATTTTTATGTAGTATGTGTAATGGAAAAAATAACAATGATATTCAAATAGACATATAAATAATCCTTATATGCCTAATAAAATTATTTAGCTTAAATAAAATAAGTATATACATACTTACATTTGTGTAAAAATAAGTGGAAAGTTTTTTGGATGGACAATCTGTATTTTTGACAAGATATCTTTATTGGAATATAAGGATATACACTTATAGGAATTTGGTAAAGTGTTTTATTTATAAACATATTTCTTTTTTTTTTCATAGGATGCTACTTTACAATTAATTTAGAGAATATAATAAAACCTAAATAAATACTAAATAAACTTTTATGTAGTATGTGTGATTGAAAATGTGACAATATTATTCAAATAGATATATAAATAATCCTTACATGCCTAATAAAACTATTTAGCTTAAATAAAGTAAGTATGTACTGATATTTGTATAAAAATAAGTGGAACGTTTTTTGGATGGACATTCTGGACTTTTGACAAGATATCTTTATAGGAATATAAGAATGTACGCTTATAGGAATTTGGTGAAGTGTTTTATTTATCAATATATTTTTTTTTTTCATAGAATACTCTACAATTAATTTAGAGAATATAATAAAACCTAAATAAATACTAAATAAATTTTTATGTAGTATGTGGGATTAAAACTGTGGTGATTGAAAATGTAACAGTATTCAAATAGACATATGAATAATCCTTATATGCCTAATAAAATTATTTAGCATTAAGTAAGTATACACGTAAATTTGTATAAAAATAAGTGGAATGTTTTATGGATAGAGATTCTGGACTTTTGCCAAGATATTTTTATTGGAATATAAAAATATACACCTATAGGAATTTGGTAAAGTGTTTTACATTGCAACATATTTACTTTTTTTTATAGGATACTCTACAATTAATTTAGGGACTATAAAAAAACCTAAATAAATTATAAATAAATCTAAATAAATACAAAACTCTTGCAACACAAACGCAAAAGTTTCTTAAGAGTGGTAATGATCGTAAAATTTTTCATTCAAGAATTTTTTTTTTCAAACCAGCAGTTTATCGATAAAATACTCATTAAAAACATGCTTAAAAGGTGCTGAAAATAAAACAGACATTTGTAAAAGATATTAAAACATATTTAATCCCGAGATCTTTTGAACGCAAACGTGTCCATCTTCAAGGGAAAATGCTGAATGATAAAACAACTGTCGTTTCCACTGTGCCATTACGTAACAGATTTTGAACAAGGGCTAGTTTATTAATCTATAGGGGTGTATGAAAAATCCTTGAGTTCAGACGCTGGAGTCTGATAATTTTAAAATACTAAATCATATCTTAGGTACGTTATCAGATAAACTATCATTACAAGCTCTATTTCATTTACTCAAAATTTCCAATGATTCTCTGATTTTAGGAGTAAAATCGTTCTTTGCAAGTACTATAATTTTTGCATTTTCAAAATTAATATTTATATTCTGCCGTTGACTTAACATCGATAATGCTGTGGATTATTGGTTAAACTTGATATCAGAAATATGTTCTTTCAATCTTTCCTTAATTTCCCGAGTAGTTATCCCTATATAGGGTAAACCATTTTGCTTTTTGTACAAAATGAGATAGAAAATATTCTTACGATGTCAGTAATAGGTATCGGATTAATTTTATTGTGAATTAAATCTTTCAATTTTTGGTGGTGGTTTGGCTACCAGCTTGATATCAAATTTCTTTAATGTATACCTTAATATTTCGTTCAATTGTGGTATGCAATCGAATTTGCATAATATAAGAACACGCGTGTGTACCATATTCTTCGTATTTTCTTTTCCATCTTCCCCTTGAAGATGGTAGCGTTTGCATTCGAAAGATCTCGGGATTAAATATGTTTTAATATCTTTTACAAATGTCTGCCTTATTTTCAGCACCTTTTAAGCATGTTTTTAATGAGTATTTTATCGGTTTTAATTACAAGGGGAATTTATCATTACACTTTAAATTCGTTTTTTAATTTTTCTGTTACAGCAGTTTATCTTCCAAAAAGAACCTTTCAAATTTTCAAATTTCTAAAATCTGGATGTACAGTGTCGTTCTAATTCAACATCAAATTTTTTTCTTTTAAAAAATATTATTACGAACCCAGTGTATTCTTAAGGGGATTTTGAAATTTAGTAGACATCCTATTAATTATTTCAGAAAATAAATGATGACAGGTAGATAGTATGAAAAATAAAAAATGAGAACTTTTAACTGTTTTAGAAAGAATCTGAAAACAATTGTTCAAGATGAATTGGTCAAAAATTACTTCACTCATTTAGAAACTCAAGGGATACCCAAACTAATGGAGATTTACATTACATGGCGAGTGATAAATGGTAGAATAATGGTCCATCTGTTACTGCTGCTTTTTTTTGTGTGTATTTCTGATTTAATTGTGTTTGCATAGTTTAATAGGAAAATCAAATTTTCAAATAAAATAAGAATCATCTTTTTTTTTTTATTTTTTTTTTTTTATGTTACTTTGTAGCATGCGCGCTGTCACAAATTGCACGACAAGCGTCATTTTCTGAAACATGATTTTGTTCTCGCAAATGGTACCGGAATTAAAATTCAATTCTTACTACTCTTCTTCTAACATTTTTCTTATTTCCGCTATGAAAAATATTTCATTTATGAACTATTGTGTACAAAAAATACGTCACCCGCAAGCTGGTGAGGGGGGGGGATGGGGGGTTAATTAAGTTTAAAACTTAAGGACACCCGAAGAAAATTTAAAATCCCGTTTGCTCTTTTTTGAAAAGAATTTTTTTTTCATTACTAGCAAGAAACAAAAACATATGGTACGTTTTACAGTGAAGAAAAAGCTTTAAATACTAAACTCGATATACTAAGCAAAAGTTCTTCATTTATATATTTTTAAACATCCTAAAATTTTAAAATACGGCTTTTATATGTTTATCTGATTAATATTTTCTTAATCAACAAGCAAAAAATCAACAATCACACATTTTAGTGGCAAATGATTTAAACGATTTATTCATTTATCACTCCCCTACCTTGTATCTCGCTTCATAATCTGTGCTTAATGTATGATTTATCATTAATTTTTTTAATAAACAGAACGTAAAACTAGAAGATACATTTATGATGATTAAGTACCGCTGATTTTTTTTTACGACTTTGCTCTGGACTTTTCGTTCCAACTTAAAGATTATAAATAGAACAGATTTTTTTTATTTTTCTTTTATTAAAATTCTCGCACATTTCAGGAAAAAAACTCTCAGAAAAAAAGCGTCAAAGAAATTTCAGATTTTTTTTATTTTTCAACGAGAGTTAAAATAGTATATAAATACTTTAAAAGGTCTAAAAATTGTAAGGAAATTTAATCTATGAATAATTTTTTCCTTTAGTTAAATAAAAAAAGAGCATTCTGAAATCCAGTAAAGGTATACAACTTCAATATATATATATATCAAAAATAAAATTGTTTGGAGAAATCATGTGTTCTTTGCTTTCATTTGGGAAATATATACTACGTATAAATTTAAGTAAATTTTAGTGATTTCTCAATGTTCTTTAAAATATAATCTATAACGCTATTACACAGCAATAGCGTTTATATGTTTTCTAAGGGACAGAATTTGAAAAACTATTTTTGATAAAAATGTACAACCGAATATTAATTCCACTATTAAAAATTTAAAATACTAATCTGTTGTAATAAAAGATTACGAAACCTAAGTGTCGGTGATATTTCGGTTGTGATTTCATTATGTGAAACTACAGAAAGCGAAATCATGTAAATCCGTGAGATATGATATTACATTAAAGTATTGGGAGGTTTAAAAAAATTCTCGCTATTTTCCAACTGATGGCGTTACCAGAACTGCGAGCTTTCAGTATATGTCATTCTGTAAAAAAACATATTTTTCATGATGTTAAAAATGTCGAATTTTCCAAAAACAGAGTATTTGCGAGGCATTTTACAGCACTACTTTACTAAAAAAAAAAAAAATAATAATAATAATGTGTAGTTGAAGCACTCAGAATTCTTGTTGAGACTTAAGGCGACCATGCTCTGTCGGGAACAACATGCAGAGATTGTTTTAGACACTTAAAAATAATGATTTTGATGTTGAAGCTAAAGAACGCTCTAGAGCATTGTAAATGTTTAACGATGAAGAATTGTAGGTATTACTTCATGAAGAATTTTGTCAGACCCTATCTGAACATCTGATGCATTAAGAGTTATTCTAAAGCACGGCCACTGGATATCGTACGAGTTGAAATCGAGAAACGTCGAACGGCGTCTTTTCACATGTAAACAGCTGCTTCAACGGCAGAAAAGAAAAGTTTTTTTGCATCGTGCCGTGACTGGGGATCTAAAATGAATACACTACTATAACCCAAAGCGTAAAAAATCGTGGGTTAAGCCCAGACATGCATCAACATCGTCGGCAAAACATGGTTCCAAGCTTTTTCTCTGTATTTGGTGGAATCAGCTGGAAATAGTTTATTATAAGCTGCTCAAATTGAACAAACCATCACAAGAGATTGCTATCGACTACAATTGTTAAGTTTGAGCAGAACATTGAAGGCAAAAGGGTCGTTATACCTGCAGAGACACGAAAAATTAATTTAGTAACATGACAAAGCTCCGACACCATGTTGCAAAACGGGTAAAAACATACTTGAAAACGCTTAAATGGAAAGTCCTAACCAACCACTGTATTTACCAGACATTTCCCCTTCCGATTATAACTTGTTCCAATCGATGGCATATGACCTGGCTGTGTAACACTTCCATTCTTATGAAGATGTCAAAAATTGGGTCGACACTTGAATAGGCTCAAAAGACGTGTCGTTCTGCCGACGTGGAATTCAAATGCTGCCAAAAAGATGGCCAATAGCTATCGCTATAGCGATGCACAATACTTTCATTGACGTGTTTTTTCAATTCTTACTATTAGCTCACACCCTCTATATATTTATATATATTGTTCAAATTTTCAATCGTTAATAAAATACTCTTTATTCATCCATTCAAGTTCAAATACATTTTTTTAAACTTGTACTGGGTGGCAATTGATGTTAATACAGTTTTTTCAAATATTAATTCATTAATTAAATTTAATTAACTAATTTTAGTTTTATATTTCATTTCTGTTCAAAAGTATAGACTCACTCCATTTCATTTCGGTTCAAAAGTATTGACTCACTCCATATTTTAGTCCCCTTCGCCCAAGCGCCGCCTGATCTTCGTTCGTGAACAGCTCATTTATCTTTTACCCGTGAAGGTTTCGCTATGATATTTCATTGTGAAGTTTGGTAATTTTTCAAAATCAATATTTGAAAAACGGCATAATCATTAGATTTTAAATGTATATCAAGAAAAATACAATTTTTTACCTTTCTAACGGAGTTTGTCCAACAATTTTGTAAGAAATACTTTTCGAGCTATTATTTTTTTATATTTTAGCTATTTATTTTTTAATACATTTCAAAAATTTCTCTTATATAAGATATTTAACAGGATATAAATTTAGGAATAAATACCATCAGTGGCGAAGCGTGTAGATCACAGGAAAAAAATTCTTTTTGACCTAAGTAGGAATTGACTTTAATTTTTTTTTATATTACTTGTTACTAACTATTTTAAACAAAGCATTCATTTTTTCGAAGAAACAACGAGAAACTATCCAATCTCCGGAAATGTACGTATGTATAGTAAAATTTAGTTTTGCAGGGACATATACTTGCACATAAGTACACACGACTGCCACATTTTTGTAACGTTTGGTGATAATGCCTGCGCATCCTTAGAGTCGCATATTTTACTGTAGCTGTAATGCAAACTTGTTTAATGAGCATTAAAGGGCTAATAGATGCATTAAACTAATCTCGCGTTGTTCCGGTATAATTAAGTACAGTTTTAAGGAGGATATGTAAATAAGTTATCACCCACTAGAATATATAAGTTACGAAATAATATGAACAACACGATTACTCTGCTTTGTTGTAACCTAGAGAGGCCGTGTATAGTGTTATCGTGTGTTCAATGACTACAGGATATAACGGCGTAAAAAACGCACAAAAAAAACTTTTTGTAACAAAGCAAGATGCACTCTTGTCTGCTGTACACTATAAAAAAGTCCTTCCGGCCTGTACCGGGAGGAAAAGGTAGCTTTCCTATATCTTCGTTTTAAAATTTTAGCTAATGTTACTCGAAAACAGCAAGCTAAAATGCAAAGAAACCGTTTACAAAAGATTCGTTAATACTGAATTTGAATAAGAAATTCGCCAAATTATTGAGCTATAGCCAAATTGGCATCATTTATGAAAACTTATTATGGTCGCCAAATTTGGCGATATTTCGCCAAGTGTTGCCAAGTTTAGCGAGAATTTGGCGTTAACGGATATGAATATATAGTTTTATGCGTATGATTTGGAAAATGATTACAACAATGAAAGATGATAATTTGCGAGAAATCGCGTTCACTAAAACTCATAAATTTATCGTTGGATTTTTACTTTCTTCTATCTTTACAAGAAGAAAGTATTAGATTCATGAAAATTTTTGACTTCCGGTTTTCAACGGATTTATACGTTTTAGAAGGTCCTGAATCCGATTTGACCATTTTTAGAAAATGTCTGTCTGTGACTCTGTCTGTCTGTCTGTCTGTATGTGACAAAAATTTTGTGGGCGCTCTATCTCAAGAACTAATGCTCGGAATTTAATAAAACTTTATATTCAGTTAGTTCCTGTTATAAATTGGTGCTGATTAGTTTTTGGTAACAATCGCCGGCAGGTGGCGCTGCTATGCAGCATTTTTCACGATTTCCGCAATAGCTCTATCTCAAGAACTAAGGCTCGGAATTTAATAAAACTTTAGATTCAGTTAGTCCCTGATATAGATTAGTGCTGATTAGTTTTTGGTAAAAATCGCCCGGCAGGTGGCGCTGCTATGCAGCATTTTTCACGATTTCCGCAATAGCTCTATCTCAAGAACTAATGCTCGGAATTTAATAAAACTTTATATTCAGTTAGTTTCTGATATAAATTGGTGCTGATTAGTTTTTGGTAAAAATCGCCCACCAGGTGGCGCTGCTATGCAGCATTTGCAGGATTTACACGATTTTAGCGATAGTCATATCTCAAGAACTAATGCATGGAATTTAATAAAACTTGAGATTCAGTTAGACCTTGATATAAATGGGTTCTGATTCTTTTTAGTGCATGCGAAACCTGTGTGAGATAGAAGAAAGTTTTGGGATTGACACATCCGACTAGTTGTAATGTGCTGTCCTATTTCAAAATGTCAGCCACCCTAGAATTTCAAACTGCTGTATCTCAGCCATTTTTTAAGATAGAGGTAAAACAAAAAATGCTCCGGAATCCTTGTATCAAGGCCTTATACATAAGCAAAAAATAAATTTGAATTTTTAACTTTTTTGTATATTTATTTTAGTTTTAAATCTTTAAGTGGCCGCCATCTAGAAACAAGATAGCGGACCAAGCTGTCCAACGAACTCGGTCGAGACATTGGTGAGCTTAATACACACAATTTGTTTCATCCAAATTCCTTTATAAATACGAGCGTTATCGTATGACATATGTCATATATATATATATATATATATATATATATATATATATATATATATATATATATATATATATAAATCAACATTTGAACGGAGGGTGGTTTTGGGGTCTGGGGGTCATGATCGGTGAAAATATACCAAAAATTTCCGGAACTGCTTTCCTCCGAACGGCTGCAATATGTAGCTTTATACATTTTTGTATTGAAAGCTACCTAAAAGATAAAGGTTTCTGTATTTAGAAATCCTTTACGAAAATATAACATAATCTCTTCAAGTTATACACGATACCGAAAAAACGTTCTGAAATATCAAAGACCAATAGATTTCAAATAATATTAAAGTAGAATTTTTAAAACAAGAGGTTTTTATACGACCAGCTGTGTAACAAAATTTTTACATGAAAGTGTAACAATATAATGCTAATTATAATATCCTTTTTAAGAGCCTACGCTAGTCACGCGAAGAAACGCTCATGCTAATGTTAAGTCTATGGGAAGGTTCTTGGCAGATTTCTCGCTTGCATTTTAATATTTTTAAATGATTTTTTTTTTTTTTTTTTTTTTTTTTTTTTTTTTGCATAGGATAGCTCAGGTCGATCTCTAACTTTGTTCGTTTTTACTTTTGTGATTTTGGTTACAGTTTTTTTAATAAGCGAACATTTTCAATTTTGGAACCGGTTGGAACTGGTTCCGAAAGTGAATGTACCCTTATATAAAAAAACTGGAACAAAATCGAAAAACTAAAAACTAACAACGTTAGAGATCGACCTCAGCTATCCTATGAAAAAAAAATCATTTAAAAATATTAAAATGCGAGCGAGAAATCTGCTAAGAACCTTCCCATAGACTTAATATTAGCTTGCACGTTTTTTCGCGTGACTAGCGTAGGCTCTTAATAACGATTTAACATCTTTGTTTGTTGAACATGAAAATGTTTGCAAGGGAATCTATAGCACCTGAAAAACCATTATTTCGATTGGATAAAACACTTTCGTATAATGCACTGAAAAAATATTCGGAAATGTTTCGGTGTTTTCTTTTTCTCTTTTTCTTTTCTTTTTACTTCTTTTTTCTTTTTTAAAGGCACTAAAAGGGAAAAATGATACTTTAAATTTCGGAAAACTATTTGTTTTTAATTTTTCTAAAGATAAAGGAAAGATTTTTCGGAATAGAGGACAACTCGAAAGAGGTTTTATTATTTTTTCGTAAAGTTTTTCTAGATAAAGAAACATATTATTATTTTTTTAAGTGTAAGTGTATACAAAAAGAGATAATTTTAAAACGAAACTTTAAATCTGAGAAAACATCAAATATTTCAATAACGAATTATTCTTTGGAATGCACTAATGGTTTTGGATTTGATTTCTTGATACAGACTTTCACTGTACCAGCATCTACTTCTGTGAGATATGCGTAATGTTGCAACATAATAATGCGTAATGTTGGAAAATATTAAATTACTTGTCAAGAATAGTATAGACCCCCCAATTGGAATTTTTTGCGTTGAATGTATTTTAAATTTTAAGTTCATTATCATAATACTGTAATTTCCTTCATTAAAATTTTTCTGCCTTGTACGTATTTTAATTTTAATGTTCATTATTATAACACTATAATTTCCTAAATTGAATGTTTTCCGCCTTCTATATATTTTTAAGTTTATTATCATAATAGTGAATTTTCCTTTATTAACATTTTTCTGCTTTGCATGTATTTTAATTTTTAAGTGCATTATCATAATAGAGATGTAAGTAAATATATCAATGTTAAAAATACCAGAACTTAAAATTTCTATAGCATACTAGTTTCGATAGCATTTAGCATACCGTCTTCAGTGCTAAGAAGGCTGAAAATTTGCTCATATATATAGGAAAAGATGCGGATTCAACCGAAAGGTTTAATGAGCAATAGAAACACAGGAGATAACGGGTTACAGTCAATAGGAAATTGCGGATTCAACCGAAAGGTTTAATGACCAATAGGAAAAGAGGATATAACAGGTTACAGCCAATAGGAAATAGAGTATAGAAAGAACCGAAGAAATTGAAAAAGCCGCAAAAAATGGGTTTTATGTAATGTTTCCAACAATCTGATAATGGAAGAATCCTGAATTCCCAATTCACAATATTTTTATATATTTTTAAATATGGAACGCTTGAAGAAAATTAAGTTCATGTATAGTGCTAGAGACGTATAGTGTTAGAGATGTGTAGTCATGTATACGTTTAGAGATTACATCTTTTTTACATCTCTCTCATTTTGCACCAGGTATAATCTCAATAATTATTTGTTTTCATAATATTATAATTTCCTCAAGTGAAAACTTTCTGCTTTGTATGTATTTTAATTTTTAAATTCATTATTGTAATACTATAAATTCTCCCCCATTGATTTTTTTTCTACCTTGTGTGTATTTTAAATTTTAAGTTCATTGCCCTCCTGGACACTGGCTAAAATCAAATCTATCCAGCATCTATAACGTCAGTCAGTGATTGACAATGACCAAATTGATATTCACGAGCTTCATCTAATAGATTTATCAATATAGATTTGCCTAAAACGTCAAGGTGCGAGTTTACATTTAATGAACAAAGACCAGACTGTTGTTAAGAAAAAAATATATGTAGGAAATTGTGTTAAACTACAACTGCATTAACCAAGTGATTTCTTTATTATAAGAGATAATGATCACTTATTTTTGACGAAAACAAATAATTTACATCGATAAAATGTGAAATGCCATTATAAGTGTGAATCAATATAGTAAATTAAAACTGAGATTGTTCCATTAATTTTTGTAGAACTGTTAATATGTTTTAGTATCTAAAATTTTTAACTATCTTACAAGAACTTTCTTCAAGCATATAAAATTCAATTTAAATGAAAATAAAATACAGGCAGAATATGAGCGGGGAACATTAAAATTAGATGCTCAATTGCTAAATAAGTCTTGTTAAAAATTGTTGAAATAGAGATGTCTGTTTCGCCATTTGGTATTAAAAAAATATAAAATCAAACTTTTTTGAAACTTTTTGTTATATAACTGGTATTTTCTAGGACTATTTTAAGATAAATTATTTACATGTTTTTCGCTTTTAAATATATTTGATTCTGTTTCTGTAACCGTAGTTTCGGTCGCGTAATCTGCAGTTGAAATAAATAAGTTTTCAACAGAAATTGTACTTAGTAAATGAAGTCAAATACGTACAACTTTAGAATAGTTTACATTTTATAAAATAAAATTTTTGGTTCTAAATCCGAGGACGATTTAACACAAGAAATGAGGAAATTTCGGTTCAGATGTCATTCATTGTTGAGCTCTTAATTTGCAATTTAGGCTTATTTCTAAATGTATTATCACTTTCATGATTTTAGTACATATTGACTTTTTCCCTTTAATGGTGTGTTTTAGTTTAGTTTGTTCGATAATAAACAAATTATTAATGAAATACATCTGAAATAAATTTCATTACGACGCGATAGTTTCGAAAGGTGAAGACCGACGCGATGGCAGAATAAGCCAAAAGATGTAATTACAGGTGTGGCAGAAATGAATTTTTATACGCGATCTTAGTAAGTTTGGTACAAAAATATTATATTTTTCGAGAAAATAAATGCTTAATAATACACTAACATTAGAATTTGTTTAAATACGAGGCAGGGTATTTGTAGACAGTTGGATCACAAATTGTTTAATGAATATCAATCATTACTCAAGTAAAGTAATGCAGCATAATCATCTATCAACAGCTTTTGCTACAACTATAACTAGTCGTTGGTGAACCACCGTAGTACTTACCCATCATTAATATGCATAATATAAAATATGAAAATAAACACTTGTAAACTATTTATAAAATGCATTGCAATTCGAATAAAATCCTGGCTTGATGACGTCCTAAACTTTAAATGCTCTATTACTGAATTGCGCAAAAGAAACATCCTTACAACTCTAAAAATGATAATCCTATTAACTAAGAGTTTACTGCGTCAGACTAAACGTCTTATTTCCAATTGAAATGAAATATATCCTGGAATTGAAATTTGAATGAAATACACGGTCATAAAAAATCGAAAAGTGTGGCAAATAGGATTACAAATATCTCGGCAACTCATTATCCTATCGACTTCATTCTTTATGCAAAATTTATGTTTTTATATTGTCTTTTATAGTCACTCCTTAAAATAAACAATTTCGAAAATTTTTATATACCTTTTATCAGAACGAATATTCCGAGAGTCCGAAAAAAAAATAGTTCTGGATAATCGAGGTTACTGAAATTAAATAGGCTTCTTCTCATTATTACATACTAAGTACATACCAAATTTCAAGTCTCTATCTCAATTTGTTCGGGAGATAGAGCGTTTACAGACACACAGACAGGCGGACGGCATTTTTTTTTCTAAAAATATGTTTTTCGGATTCTCCAGTGTCTGAAACGTGTAAATCCGTCAATTTTTTTTTTTTTTTTTTTAAACGATCACAAGACTTACCTTATACTACGTATGATGGGTAAATAATAATACTCGTCTAATAATAATCTCCGGCTTATTTAATTGTATTTTTTGTATGTTTGAATAAGCTGAAGTTTAGTATTCGAAGATAATCGTCTCAAAGCTCTTACAAATGTAAAATTTGAGGAAACAGTTCTTAAAAATGCATATAGCTCATCAAAAATATAGTCACGATAAATCACAAACCGCCACTTGTTGAAAAACGCTTATAAAATCTTCATCGCTAAACGAATTATTAAACAAATGAATGCGAAAAATATTCAATACAGTAAGTAAATACCGACGTCAAAATATAGCAACAGGTATGGTTTCCCGCTTACTAATGCTTATTTGCGATTTTCATCAGTTTGGTAAATCATATAATCTTTATCGAGAAAACGAATGCTTAATTATCCATTCAAACTTGCATTTGTATAGTTATTTGTAGACAGTTAGAATACGAGTTGTTTAATGACTATCCTCCATTATCCGTGTGAATTAATGCAGGATTATCAACTGCCAGCAACCTCTGCTTCCACTTTGATGCGAATTAAATCACCTGACTGTCTTATTACTATCAAATATAGTTTGAAACGAGCAAAGTGAATGTCTAATTTAAACTGCTTTTAAGTTTTCAAGCATTGAATAGATATTGCACTTGTATATTATTAATGTCGTTTAAATGAATCATGTTTGTACTGAAAACATTAGATCTAATCTACACTGTAAAAAATGATCAATGTTTCTTATTTTATGAAAATATACTATAACCACGAATGAAAATATAATATAATCTTCTGAGTTATCCGACATTCCGAAAAGCGTGTTCCATTGTCTTTTGAATCCCCAGAAAGCAATACATTTCCAAAATTTAAAGAATTATTTATAAAAACAAAATTTCTGTAGCTGCCCGTATTTTTCAGAAACGTTTCCGAATAGTTCTTATAGTGTATTAATCAGTTTCTTCAGCCTGGAATACCTATTTATCAAATGTCATCCATTCTCAAGTAAACGTTTTCAGCTGCATAAGGCAATTTATACATGAAAGAGTAAAGAAATAATCTTAATTTTAATGTTAATGTTAATGCTATTAATTTTGCATTTTTATCTGTTAAACATATTTGTTAAACATGAAAATGTTTACTTGAGAATAGATAGCATCAGAAAAAACTATATTCCGGGCTTAGAAAACTGATTAATACACTTTAAAAGCTATACTCGTAAACGTTTCTGAAAATTTCGCGCAGCTAGAAAAATTTAGTTTTTCTAAATGATTCTTTAAATCTCGAAATGCCATTGATGTCTGAGGTTTCTAAAGATAAAGAAACACTGTTCAGAATCATCGTTAACAAGGATGAGATTATATTATAAATTTATTTTCGTACATTCAGAAACATTCGTCATTTTTTACAGTGTAGAAAATGGCTTCAGAGGTTGATGATTCTTATTTTATTTTGTTTTGTAGCACTATCGCCAATTATTACTATCAAATATTGTTAGAAAAGAGCAAAGTGAATTTCAAATTTAAACTGCTTTTAAGTTTTCAAGCATTGAATGCATATTGCACTTATATATTATTAATGTCGTTTAAATGTATCATGTTTGTACTGAAAACATTAGGAGGAAAATATTCTAGGAAAATGGCTTCAGAGATTGATGATTATTATTTTATTTTGTTATGTAGCACTATCTCGCCAATTAATAGACAATTTGCGGTAGATTTCAATTGCACATGTTGGTCTTTATAATGTTGATAAAATATTCAAATAAGTATCATTGATGTTGTTTACATGTTTCATGTTTGTAACGAAAATGCTGTGTTCATTGAAGAAAATATATAGTTTAAATAAATCCAGTTTATACGAGGGTAAGTCATTAAGTAAGTCACAAAAGATAATTAAATAACAACTTATAATGATATTCACTTCAAAAGTATTTTTATTTCTCAACATATTCTCCACTAATATTTATGCACTTATATCAACGTTTTATCAGTGCCACAACACTTGCTGCATAGCATTCTTTGGGTGGCTGTCTCAGCCACATTAGGACTTCAAGTTGAACCTTTTCATTATCTGTGAACATTATCTTGCTTCCAAGATGGTTTTTTAGTGGACTAAACAGATGAAAATCGCTTGGGCTAAGTCGAAGCTGTATGGTGGATGTTGAAGAAGTTGCCAACTAAACGTTTAAATTGTCTCCTGTGTTCAACTTGAAGTTCTAATGTGGCTGAGACAGTCACCCAAAGAATGCTGTGCAGCAAGTGTTGTGGCACTGATAAAACGGTGATATAAGTGCATAAATATTGGTGGAGAATATGTTGAGAAATAAAAATAGTTTTGAAGTGAATATCATTGAAAGTTATTATTTAATTACCCTTTGGGACTTACTTAATGACTTTCCCTCATATATATGCTGAAAAAATTGTATTGAATGAAGAAAATTATTTCAGAGATTACAGATTCTTATTTATTTTGTTTCTTGAAACATTAACGTCAAATAATCGATAATTCGTGGTAGATTTCAATTCCACATGTTGATCTTCGTAATTTGGCAAAACACATATATCCTTTATCGAGTGAATAAACTCATAATTATGTACTTAAACTTAAACTTGTTAAAATACGAAGGTGTTTGTAGACAGTTAGAACTGGAGTTGATTAATGGATATCCACCGTAGCGCATGTGATTAAATGCGGGATTATCAACTGCCAGCAGACTCTGATTCCAGATTCACGCAAATTAAATCACCTGGCTGCCTTATTACTATCAAATATCTTTGGAAATGAGCACGCTGAACTGCTTTTAACTGCTTTTAAACTAAGATACATTTAATAAATATTGCGGTTAATCATTATTAAAGTTGTTTAAATAAATCATGTTTGTATAGAAAATATTTAATTCATTGAAGAAAATGATGGAATGATAGAATAAATAACATTGTGATTTTGCATTGTTCGATTTTATTCTTAAATCGATTTTGTAATTATACAGAGGTTTCTACAAGGGAAATAATATTTTTGGTTCGATTATGACTTAATACACACATTATTATTTTTAAATTATGGGTTTTAATTGTACAGGAATGCATTTTAGGCGTTTAAGTACCATTCAGTAGTTTTTCAGATGCTTGATTACGAGGAAAAATTTGATTAATCTATTTTCTCTTTTGCAATTCAAAACTAGCCAAATTATTATTTAGACAAACAAAAACTTTGAATGTAAATTAACAATATTTATATTAATTTCTCACACTAAAAACACTTCGGCAATAAATGAATTAATTCAGAAAAGGAATAAACATTTTTGCTATTCCTCTCTAAAAATAATATAATGAAAAATAATTAAGTAACTGTAAAAGGCCAAGCGACGCTACGCCTGCCAACTCCTGCCCAGACACCGTGGTATCTAAAAACATACCAATTTGCTGTATTTTTAAAAAATAAGAAAACATGGCTGCTAATGTAAATGCCCATTAATAATTTAAACTTCCTTTAAATATTGTTATTCGTGCTGCATGTACCATTAAAAAATACTTCAGCGCATACAAATGCACATTTCTTTTTAAGTATGAAATAATTTTCATCATCAAATGCATTTCATACATGATAATTTAAATGTTTTAAAGTTTTGTTTTCTTTTTTTCAATATTTACGTTTAAATATATATTTCAACCGAAAAACAGGTGTCTGGAAATATTATTATTCGGGCTGTTTGAAATGTGGCAACAGTAGATACACGAATTTCGTAAACTGTGAATTAAATCACTATTCAGAAAATGTTATTTTCTAAAAGTAAATAAATAAATAACATGAAATGAAATTTAAACAAACTTAAAAAATGATTGGACTTTGCAGACCGCAATCTAGTCGAGTAAATATCATCGAATATTATACCGACTTATTTAATTATACATAAGTTCCTATCAAGAACGGTTACGTATTATTTACGTACTACTTTTGAACTATGGGTTTTAATTATGCATTTCATTTATATGCTTGCAAAAAGTGGTTAATTATTATGCATATTTTTTATCGTAAATTAATCATGTAACGGAACTATCTTGGCCGATTTTAACATCAAATAGCGCTTAAAATTAATTTTTCCATTTAAACACTGTCAGCTTCAGCGTGTTTAGCATAAGTTTTTCTATAAATTTACCATTTTTAAAGTTTTATATGCAGCAGTTTACTTGCAATAATAATTTCATTTGTTATGCATAGTTTTTAACCCTATAATACTCATATTAGGAACTATCTTGGCCTATTTCAACAACAAATAGCGCTTAAAGTAATTCTTCGATTTAAACACTCTCTGTTTCAGAATGTTTAGTATACTTTTTTCTATAAAATTACCATTTTTAATGTTTTATATACCACAGTGTTTGCAGTATATAACAAGAACGTGGAAAGGACACAATAGATTCAATAACGGCAGCGTTAGTAACATTTTTTTTAAAATAAGAGACACTGACTGTACCCCAAGGTCTTTCCACTAAAGAAGTAGCTATTGAGAAGTAAAATATCAACTTTATTTGAAAGCATCAAATGAGAATTGCAGTGGAAATTTAACTACGATGCTTGAGTTGAGATTTAACTGAAAAATACCGAAATGCAATTGAATAATTTAAACTCAACATACGTCACGGAAATGGCGTCTAAATAACTGGCAGAAAGAATTCTCCAGGAGGGCTGAAAACGCTGAAAACATTCAATTACAATGACACTTAACGAGAATCCCGGAGAATATTGAAATACTAAACTTTGGACTTCTTAACACGACTCTGAAGCGCTTCGTAACTAGAAAACAGCTCAAACGGGCACTGGGTAACGTACCACTATTCAACTTCAGAATACAGGTACAAGTGACTGCTTGATCTCGAGTGTCTTGACGGAATCCGACAAAAAAGCCATTTGTTTCAACTCCAGCATATTTCCACTCTCCAGCTGACCACCACGACCTAATTAGTTGTTGCAAACTGAGAAAAGACCAGCAAATAGCGCTAAGCGCGTAGAGCTTTCGACTGACTAATATATTTATGTTTGATTGTATATAGTTGTTCGTCATTAGTTTAAATATGTATCGTCTCCATAAATAAATAGTCTGTATAACTGCATAACTGCAACTTGTATAATTGCATTCACACAAAAGTCATAAGTGATTAAGGTAACTAATATGTGAAGTTATATGTATATATAATCGTTACATATTACTGAATGACTATATAACAAAGTAAAAGAATTAGAGTTATTAAATTGTAAGTAAATTATTCTCGACTATCTAATTCCTTCATTGAAATTAGTAAATGATTTACATTAGAAACGCTTTGTAATGTGATAATGACTCAAATAATTACATTTGGACTTGCATCATATATTCAGTAGCGTAGCCGGCGTGGGGGTCCAGATACCACTAAATTTGTAAAGTTTTCTTTACCTTATCTAATCGGAGAACTTTCTGCGATAAACATGGTGAAGAAAACTTTAAAATATTACTGGCGTTCAGAGCCTTTGGAACATTTCCCTGGCTACGCCACTGCATATTTTGCGAGAAAAGTTTGTAATTTTTATAAGAAAATAATTTGTAGAGTAGAATGTTACAAAAAGCAATAAATAGTAATATTTTAATAATTCGCTGGAATATTTTGTAACAATGTTGCATCAAATTTGAAACAGTTTGTGACACATGGAAAAAATGTAACAAATTCTACAAGAAAGCAAAATGATTTAACCAATCCAGGTGGAACAAACGACACTTCCAAAGTAAATTTTTCTCAGTCAAGAATTAGAACACATGTGATTTCTTATGTATGGTTAGGGAAATAAAACAAAGCAGAATGTTTTCTACTTTCTGTCTTTTATGTATTTTTCCGACAAAGAATGACAAAAATAGACTCGGCTTATGCTACTTTCTAAACTACGTTTAATAGAAAAAAGGATTTCATTTAGAGAAAAGTCAGAGTTCATCTTTTTTGAGCACAAAGTGAAAAATATAGGTTGAATTAAATAATGATTTTTCAATATTTATGTGCTGTATGAATTTTATTATTAACAAATGCAAATGAAAAAGTTTATGCTTTTTATTTGATTTTCATTTTGCTTTCTATTTAATAATCCTTTACAAATTTTAATATACTTTGTTATTAAAAAAAATTAAGGAGATTTTTAGGACACCTTTTGCATAAATTATAATATAAATAAAAATTCCCAATTCTCTTATATTTTCACTTGCAATAGTACGAGGGAATGGTACGAAAGCCGGTAATTGTAATAAGAATCGCGTGAAGCCTGGTATCTGAGTGGTAGCGCGTCGCACTACCACGCTACAGGTACAGAGTTCGACTGCGGACTTGAGCATTGTTCACTGAAACTTTCATATCTTAGGGGTCGATAAAATGAGTACGAAGCTTGTTTCGGAAATAAATACTCAGAGTTCTGCGTTGCGTTGACCACCCGAAATGAATATATGCCCATGCCTTAGACCCCATGGTCTAGTAAACAGGATTGGACGCTGTAGGCCAAGACCCTTAATGGATTGTAGCAGAATAAGGTTCGGTTACTTGTATAGTGTATCCTAATAATTCAAATATTTTATATGAATATTTATGTGAATATTACAAGTTTTGTTGTTGTTGTTGTTGTTATTTTGTTTGTTTGTAAAATTGATATTAATTTCAAATATTATGAAAATGAGATGTTGGTATATGTACCCTTCATATAAAGCGTGCTATACTACTACCACAATTCTAAAATTATTTACAATGTTGTTAAAGGAAAAAGTCTCCTCTTTTATGAGTTATTTGATTGAATTTTTGTAAACATTTTTCAGTATTTTCAGTTGTATACTTAATATTTATTTTTAGTATACTCTTCCCTATTCATTTTTTATATTTATGTAGGCTTAGTTTTTACCATTTTGCTTTGTCATATATCTATAGCAACACCAACCCCACCCACTCCCTTTAACTTTCTTTCTTTTTCCCCCACATACATTCATTTATTTATGTTTGTGTGTGTATTTGATTCATCTGTTTTTAAATATTTCTAATTTGTTGCCATTAAATTATTGTCCTTAGTTTGAATTTGGATACCTGGCTTTTGTTTTGGTCTTTCTATTAAATAGCATGTGTTATTTTCCTTTTCTTCTATGATATTTTAAATTGGGTCTCATGCTGTCTGGTGACAAAGTATAAATAATTCATTTACTATAAATTATAATGCACTATTATAGTGTATTGTTTAAAATTCATAATATTCTAAACTTATGCAATTATGCTACAGTAATAGTCATCGATCTCAAGATATTCACAGCTATACTACATAGAAACATTACTAGAGTAGTACCTTTGCCATTTCATGATAATGTTGGACAGCCGTCCAATGCCGGGAGGGATGTTCCGGCTAATTCGCAAAGCACCTATATAGACAGCGCATGCGTCACTTGATCTTCTCTGATCTTAACTGAAAATAAATATGTTTTTGTTAATATGTAGATTCATAGATATCAATAATTGGAGCTAATACTTTTTTATGTGTTTTTCTGTTATTAAATGTTAATTGTGGCGTAAAAGGGATTCATTATTTTTAGATTAGTTCACTGAACCCCCAACGTTAGAGTATTAGAATGGGTTTCTCAAAATACAGTGACCTCTCACTTATACGCGATGTTTAGTAATTACTTTTTCGTACCACTATTTTAAATATATTTATAAATTCTGTGATTAAATAAGAATAAAATTACTTTAAAAAAACTGGTGCTGAAAAATAACTACCGTGTATCGCGTATAAGTGAGAAGTCACTGTATTTAGATTAAGTTGATTTGCATTTGAAAGAAATAGAACATTGATCGAACAAGAATGTAGTTTGAATGATTAAAAAACCCATTGAAGATACAAAAATTAGAATTCTGAGCATTTTCTCGTTATAATGCAAAAAAAAAAATATGCTCAAACAAAAAACTTTTTATTAACAAAAATATATTTCATACTGTTTCCATAAAATTTTATATCTCTTTTTAAAGCATAAAAAGACTCACATAATTTTTAACTTAGATTATCACATGTGAATTAGGAAAAATCCAACAATGGCGATTTCATTTATTAGAATCGTCCACAAATTTCCATTTATTAGATTAAATTAAAAAAGACGATTAACTAAAAAAAGATAAGAATAGTTCGAACGTCTCTGACACATTCTTTTGACATCTTAAATTAAACTAATTTATTTAAATCCAGTAGCATCTGTGAAAATCGAGGGGTTGGAAGAGATATTTTGAAAATTCTTTGCTGAGGATATGATCTTGATTATTTATTTTAAAGTAAAATTTATTTCAGTACAGTATTTTCTGAAAAAGTATAATGTCTTTAAGTATAGTATTTTCTGGAAAATTCAAATTGAAAGTGGATAAGAGCCTTTTAAATCTATAAATCTGTTTTCCTATCACAATTTTTAAATATTTCTAAGCTTCAATCAACAGTAAATATGCTTAAACATTTAGAAACATACATTGGTAATATAATAGAAATGCAATGTAAATATTTTTAATTTTGTTCTCTTATTACATTACAATATATATAAATCATAAAATGTACCAACATTTTAGGGCTTCGAGATGACACTAAATATAATATATTTAAGACACAGTTTCTTTTACACGAATGTTTATTTAAAAAATATATAAAACTTCCACTACTTTTTAAGGTATGCTATGACGACATATAGTATTTTAGAAATTTTTATGTGACAGTAATGGAACGGGATTAAATTTTAAGTACTGTGCCACATCGTTCATGCAATACCAACCTTGAATGATACTTTACCCGACATTTCAATATGTCTCTGTAAAAACACGATGCATAAAACTCATCATTTAAAAAGAAAGTATACTGCTTTTTGCCTTAACAATGTTCAGATATTTTCTGTAAAGAGCGTGTTCTTACGAAAATTAGAACACATAGCGATGGCGAAGCATAACTACAATGATTGCCATATCAATGTGGTACTTAGGGTTACAATAGATACTCCTATGCTAATTATTCAAGCAATAATCACCAAAAATATATCTGATTTTTTATATTAAGTATGAAAATTATGTATCATAGTACGATCATTTTTATTCAGAAAATTTTGTAACATAGTTAAATATTTTCCTCTGAGTATTCATTTTTAGGGCTGCCACCGGCGACTATTTTTATATTCTTTTCGAACCACTATTTTTTTTAAATAAATTTTATACTATGTTTCTCTTGCGCATGTAAAGAAAAAAAATCATTAGTTTGATTATTGGCTTTTTAATGTTGTTATTTGTAACTTTTAAATTAAATGTATCGTCTCTGAAAATAGTCATTTTTTTCTTTTATGGATTGGGTTCGACCCTCGGTAGGTTTCATTTGTCATGTTTTTGGATCTAATATTTTTTCTTTATTTATTGACTTTTTTTACTATTTTTGTTATACTTCTATTTCATCATTATATTTTTAAATATTTATTTTTAATTTTTAACTTTTTAAATTTCTTACGGCAACCTTTTGCCTCGCAAGTCAGTAACTTTTAACCTGGAAGTTCAGTTGATACGCAGCTAGGTATTCAATGCGGCTAACTACATTGTTCCAATTTTTTGTCAAAGTGTACGGAAAATATTTTTGCTTTGAGAAAGTCGTGCGAGATAGAATTAAAAAATAGTCGCAAATGTCAGCCCTACATTTTCTAAGGATTCATAGGATCGGGAGAGCAAAAAAGAATCTGCTACTCTTATGGTACTCCCACTATAACTTGGGCAATCACTTTCAAAGAGTTTGCTATGATGAGGTAAAAAAAAGGCTAAAAGATCCAAATGGTGCATGAAATGAATTAACTTAATTAAAAAATTGATTCTGTTAATTGCCAGTAGTGATTGTTGCATCAAGTGACGAATGCATCCATTTAAATTAGCGGTACTCGTTGGAAAAGTTATTACATATGAAGTTTCTCTGTTCTTCTGAGGTTTGGTTCTGCCGTCCGTTTTGTTTTCTTTATTTTGTGCCGAGAAATAACCATTAAATGTGTGTACGCCTGTTTTCATGTGGATACTAGGAACAGTTTGTAATTTAATAAAATTTCTATACAAAACTTCTTAAAATCAATTTAATGCTATTGCAACGTACCACAGGCACTTTTGCAGCACACTTGTATGTCATGACCAGGACTTTACAAATTTTGAGAAATTCTGGTAGCCAGGATTAAATTCTAGTCGCCAGTAAAAATTTTTTACCCCCCCCCCTCCCCGTTGTTGAATTTCAAATAGCACAAACTTTTTTTATGAATTGAGTGCGAAAAAAAAATAACAAACATAGTTTAGAATTATTATTGAATGTGATAGATTAATCCGTTTTAATTCTGAACACAAAAATCTCATGTGAAAGTTACGAAAAAGCGTCAGCCTTTTTTATCATTGCATCCAATTTTTAGAAACCACATAGGTTGCATTGACAATATTTCTTATTGAAACTTCCCCACTTTCCCCACTTTCCCCACTTTCCCCACATTCTAATCATTTGACATGCTGGCCGACTAGAGAGGAAAATAATTGCGTTTTATGTCCATGAAATGGAAAATTCCTTTTAAACTTGGCGTTTCCATTAAAAGTACGAGAGAAGAGGGAGATCACTGCGCTTGCTGTCCACACGAGTAAGAGTGTTGGAGAGACAAGATGTCGTATGTGCTCATTTTAAAGTTCATTTTTGTAAAAAATAAATAAATAACAAAAAGGTCAGACTAAAAAACTTTGTCGCCGGAAATGTTAGTCGCCAGTGGTGACCTGGCGATCGCATTTGTCAAGCCCTGGTCATGACACACCGGTTAAGAAGCACTGATGTAATTAAATGAACAGCAAGACTTTTAGGATTCAAATAATAATAATCTTGAGCAGATCATTTGAATGAAGCTCCAGTAAGGAATTTGATTATGCAGCCATAATTTCAATTTATATAACTTTAATTCGTTGCTTAATCAAGTGTTTTGTAACATTTAGTTACAGTTTTAAATAGCATTTTCACCAACTAAAAGCACTGTCATGTATCCTATTTGTTCTAGAAAAAGTGTTTCAACTTAATACCTGTGTACAACTGTCACAGACACACAATAACTTCAGAAACTGAAAGATTACAAGTTTATTGCTATCTTACAAGAAATTTAGATTAAAAAAAATACACTATCTGGTTAAAACTTTCAGGACACTTTCGATTTTATATGTTTTGTCAAAAATCTAGAAAAATACTTGAGAAATTGTTCCAGAACTTCTGAGATGTAAAGAACGCGTTTGACATCATATTTTTCTGTGAAGAGTTACTCACGCTAGCACTTAGTGCGGGTGGGGGGGGGGAGGGCAACAACAAATTAAATAAAAAGACGTATTTGTACGATCACCCTGTAACAGAAACAGCTCGAAATGATCTGTAACTGTAGCAGATTCCTATGTTGGTCATGTACAACATTTATGTGCTTTTGTAAAAATAGGGATTTCTTTAAAAAAAATTGAAGAAATTTTCGGTAATTTTTTGTGTTTATAGCATTTAGGAATTTCGATCGAATTTTCATTGCAAGAAACTTGAACAAGTACAGTAAAAACCATACGCTGAAATTATCATATAAATATATGAAATATTTGATTAGTTATGATCTTTTGTATGCAACAATGTTTAATTTTGTATGCTTATACGACGATATTTTTTATCATAATAGAGTAGTGAATTATAAAAATATAAAGCATATGTAAAGGTCAGTCAAGTTTCGTGAAATTTTACAAATATATAATGATATAGTTAGTTGAATTTTAGCTGCTTAGACAGTTAATAGAATTGTTGTTGTATTATAAAGGTTTTTCCATAAATTGTAATTTTTTATTGTCTCCCACTAAGGGGTATACATTTAGCGTATGTCTATGCGTAGCTCTTGAACTGAAGCTTTGATTTTGATAATTTTCTTTTTTGTTGAAATGCACTCATTATTATGGTGCTTTAAAAAAACCCGTAAAACATCAATAAAAATTATTATAAAACAAATAAAAAATAAAAAAATACAATTTGTGAAAAATCCTTTATCTTTCAGCAATTTTTAGAAATAAACTGACATTCAGCTCACTAGATCACCAATATCTTTTAGATGTTTCACAATATTCGACTGGTGTTTTTTTTTTTTAATGTCTTACGTTGTTAAAAATTTGCAACAAACTGTCCAGTCATTCGACCGTTTTTATAGAAAACTGTGACATAACTGTAATTAAACTGTGTTTTTACCATATTCTTGCCCATATTATGGCCAGAATAGAGTTAAATTACGGTTATGTAACCGTTTTCATTAAAAACGGTTGAATGACTGGACAGTTTGCTGCAAATTTTTAACAGTGCATGTAGACGACTACTAAATTACGAAAAAAACATCCTATTATCAGTCGTGCATGCACCATTAAAAAGTATTTCATACGAATGATCAAATTTCATCAAATATTTTACATATTTATATTGTAATTGCAGCATCTTGTGTTTACTATACTTTATCAAGGTTCTGAAAGTGGCGTTACGTTTGGTTAAAAACCCTGAATACAATAAACCAAAAACTTGGCGGAATTTTCTTGATTTTGTTTTAAAGAAGCAATTTTATCTCTATGAATATCCGTGCTATTTTTACACAAATGAACTCAAATGACCCACATAGTCATGTGCTACAATTACAGATCATTTCAAGCTTTTTCTGATACAAGATGATCGCACATATTAATTTTTTATTCAATTTGTTATCTGATGTCTAAATGTCCACATGACTAAATCATCACTCAACACAAAAGATGGAAGACATGTTATTTAATTCCCCGAAGTTCAAGAACACTTCATCAAGTATTTCTCTAGATTTTAGACCAAACATCTCAATTCAAAAGTATCCGGATACTTTTAACTAAATATTGAACAAACTTAGGAGATTTTAGGTACATTTCGTAGATCATGACTCCCAGAACCTAAACACACCCCCAGTTTAAAAGTTTATATATTATATATATATATATATATATATATAAAACTTTTTTATGGGCACGATAACTTAAATAATTCTGCACAAATCTCTTCCAAACTGATACATAAAATCAAGGGGCATAAGATCTCGGTCAAGTTCGTTAATGGGCAAAATCGGGACAAGGGCGGGGGGAAGGGAATCTTTTTGTGAAAACAGAAAAAACCCATAACTTACTTAATTATGATACGTATCGAATCCGTTTAAACTAATTATTACCTATAGGAAACGGACCGACAATTTATGTATGGCAGATTTTTGATATAATTAAAAATGACCTCAAGAGGGGAAAAAATAGGGGTTTAAGAAAAAAAATCCCAACTTCTTCAATTCACAAGATATCAAATCCGCTTAGATTTATTATACATCCTCTTAATATTATCTACAACTTTTATACTGACAAGTTTTTTATAGGACCAACACTTACAGGAAAAAAAAATAATAACAACAAAAAAATCCCTTCCGGCTCCGCCTACAGACTCAGGTAGATTTCGAAGTCTGTAGTTCCAGCTTCCGTATCATGGCAAAAAGGTCATTTCTTCTGCAATTCCCAATAAACAGGCGTCCCACGTTCTGCGTCTTCGAAATCTACCTGTGCCTGTAGGCCGTGACGTTAGGGGTTTTTTTCATCTGCATGAATAAACAATTCATTATTCAGTACCTAAGGAGGCAAGATAATGTTCTGAAAAACGGCTTTGTGTTTAATGCATAAGACAGACACCTTTCTCCTGAGAAACAAACAAAAGCAGTTTATTATTTCACTCAAATACTAAAGGCCTACCAATGGCTCTATCAATGGCACTGTTCTGGGAACTAAATATTTTAAATATATACAATTATTATTATACAGACATACATACAATAAATACAATAATCCAACATGGAGTGAAAAATTAGCCAGAGCCAGGAATCGAACCTGGGTCCACAGCGTTCCAGGCTGTCGCTCTAACCACTAGAGCGACAGCCCGGAACGCTGTGGACCCTGGTTCGATTCCTGGCTCTGGCTAATTTTTCACTCCATTTTGGATTATTGTATTTATTGTATGTATGTCTGTATTATAATAATTGTATATCTTTAATTGCTGAATGCAGCGTTGTTTATGTGTGTTTTAATATAAATATTTTAAGCTTTACCTACAATATCTTTCACAGTCACTTCTATTTTTCGCGAATTACTTATAGAACAGTTAAAATAACCAGCTGCAATATAAAAGCATTTAAAAAATAGATAATGAGAAAAATAATATATCATAATGATTTATAAACTATTCAGATTTATTTCAACAGAATATAAATGTAACATTTGTTCTATCGTTTGGTCAAAATATTTTGGAAATCTGCTAATACTAAGTGATGATCATTTCGGCATAGATACATACATCACGCATACACTGTTGAAAATTTGCAGCAAACTGTCCAGTCATTCGACCGTTTTTATAGAAAACGGTTACATAACCGTAATTAAACTGTATTTTGACCATATTCTTGCCCATATTATGGTCAGAATAGAGTTAAATTACGGTTATGTAACCGTTTTCGATAAAAACAGTCGAATGACTGGACAGTTTGCTGCAAATTTTTAACAGTGCTCATATCCAGCGTTTAAATTAATAGTGATGTAAGTCTCGAATTTTGAAAATTAGAATAAAGGGAATGGAATGGTACCTAAATATAGTATATAAATCTGTTAATAGAAATCTCCGTATGGGTAATATTTCCACGATCTTTCATTGTAGATAGAGCCTGAAGATATTTTACCCTATTAAAATTCATTGTTACTCGTCCAGGAAGACCTTGCTTTTAAGCATTTTTAGAAAATGTGTCGTACTCCACTGTGACTTTAAACGCTTCATATATACATGTAAGAAATTTTTTCTTTATCATAATGAATTCGACTGCCTTTGTATAAAATGCAAGAAAAAGTCCAAGAATAAAAGTATTAATAGTAATTAAAACGTTTATTTAATGCAGTTTACGTTTTTTTTTATAGTTTCGGTTACCCTAGGAGTTGATTAAGAGACATTTGGTTTGGTTGGTGTACTATGGAATCCAGATCTATTGGGTAAACGGATGCATAGCTGCAGCGTCAGAAGTACGATAAGTATATAAGCAGAAATCATGAAATGCTGTAATAAAAAAAACGTAGGCATGGCAGGACACTAAAAGATTTGATTACCATATTATTGAAGATACATTCTTTTATTGCAGAGTTGACTCGGAGACAGGTTTTGTTACACAGGCAAATGTTCAATGGAGAGGAGGCTTACAATTTAAAGTTAACACAGAGACAGTAGAAGTAAGAGTGATACAAATTGTTTCAAACCTAATTTGCACTTTTTATTTTGGCGTGCGGTTTTTGTTATCTCCGCCAACATATACAATGAATTTGGCGATAATCATGCAAAGGAACAAAGTATTTTGGAGAGTTAAGGGAGTAATTTTGAAAATGACAGACCGGCAGAAGATTCGTGGGAAGAGAGGGTTGTACAAATTTTGTAATTACATGAAGTGCTGATCGAGCGAGGATTATTAACATAGAATGCATGAACGTTAGAATTTAGACAAAACTAAGTGCTAAATTTAGATGTTGGTTGCATATGAGAACTGAAAATTCGTTAGGAAAATGACGGCGTAGGAGGAAGTACAAAGAAAGCAGTTACTTTATCTTTCTTTTTTTTTTATTCGCAAATGCCGGCTGGTGTGAAAAGGAAGAGAAAAATGCAGTATGGGTGTGAATACATATTTATTGTAATTCTGCAGGCTGAGAAATGAAACTGACATGATAGAAAAATGCGTAATATAAATTAAGTGAAACCGCACTGAATAAAACGGATATTAAAATTTAATAAGCACAAATGGAGAAGGGTAGAATAAAGTTATTTTACTGTTAATAAAAAAATAGGATAAATTTTTTAACCAAAAATAGAAGCGACTTCAAAAACTACTACAAAGTAAAAAATATTTTTTTTTAGGTAATAGTTAATAAGAAATTAAATTAAGAGCATTGTATTTACCATGCATATTATTATATTTATGTACATTAATTTGATTTTTTGGAGTCGGTGCCAGCCAAGCCAAGTTAAAGCCATGTTACCATTTTTAAACATTTCATCTGATGTTATAAATGTGTATTCTCAAATGAGATTAGCAACTTATATGTCGACAAACATTGCTTTGGAAATTAGTTAATCATTTAAATCATTGTATTTTCTAACATTTGATGAGTTATATGTATTTTTTTTATTGTCTCGTATTTATGTAGATTTAACTTATACGCGTGTTACGATTTATATTGGATATTTTGTTTTGAATTTTGTACTTGGCTTGGCTGGCACCGACTCCAAAAAATCAAATTAATGTACATAAATATAATAATATGCATGGTAAATACAATGCTCTTAATTTAATTTCTTATTAACTATTACCTAAAAAAAATTATTTTTTACTTTGTAGTAGTTTTTGAAGTCGGTTCTATTTTTGGTTAAAAAATTTATTTTTCGCTTTTTAGTAGTTTTTGAAGTCGGTTCTATTTTTGGTAAAAAAGTTTATTTTTCGCTTTTTAGTAGTTTTTGATGTCGGTTCAATTTTTGGTTAAAAAGTTTATTTTTCGCTTTTTAGTAGTTTTTGAAGTCGGCTCTTTTTTTTTTTTTGGTTAAAAAGTTTATTTATTTATTTATTACTTTAGTGATATCTATATTTATATTAAACCATATTGTTGCTAATATATTTTTTATTTCACGCTAACCTTGGCAGTAGACTCGATTACGGAAGATTAGAAATTTTATCATTATTCTCACCTAATCGTCTTGGATATTGTGTCATAATCGGGCTGTATACTACAGTTTTGATAACTGTGTAACTCACTGATTTCGGTGCTTATGCTTAATGTGTACCGATTTTTACGATCCGTACAAGGTAAATACACTGCGCCAACAATGTCGCCTATAATACTATTCGGAGTAACCCCTTTCTTTCTATATTGTCACTCTATAGTTAATATTATGTAGTAGAAATATTAAAAGACAATTCCAGAAGCATTTATATACAACTGTATTGTATAATATAATATAGAGATTGGATATTTTAAGGGCAGTTTACAACTAGTGCGCCACAGGTGATAAATCGCCAAATATTTTCTGTAACTCGTACATTTATATGGGATTTGAAACAACAATGTATTTAATTATGCGCCAATAAACGCTCGTCAAAATATGCCAAACCGCTGTGAAACTGCAACAATGGAACTTTTAAAAGATTCAAAAGTAGATTTGTTGTGGCATAATTTATAGTTTTTATCCGTACGTTGTATTATATTTACCCAATTCACAATTTTATGTAATTTTGCTTTTCACATTTAGCAACACTCAAAAGTTTTAGTTTTTGTTTGAATCTTAAAAAGTTTGTTCTATGAAAATAAATCCGACAAGTTAAAGCTGATTTAAATATGTCAGTCTTTTTATTATTTGCAAATTCACGTAATAGAATATTTTATGATATGAAATGAAAGTCGTCAGCCCAACAAATTAATTATTTTTAAAATGCTTATATTTTTTTCGTTTTTATTGAATTTCTGAAAAAGTACTGAACCAATTTTCATAAAATTTAAATGGGACCAATTCGAGAGTATTCTCTTTCGAATAATAAAAAAAATCACATAAATAGGACGCAAAGTTCCGGAGTAATCGGTGAACATACATAAAAGATTTGAAAAGATTCAAAAGTAGATTTGTTGTAGCATAATTTATAGTTTTTATCTGTACGTTGTATTATATTTATCCAATTCACAATTTTATGTAATTTTGCTTTTCAAATTTGGCAACACTCAAAAGCCAACAAATTAACTATTTTTAAAATGTTCATTTTTTTTCGTTTTTGTTCAATTTCTGAAAAAGTATTGAACCAATTTTGATAAAATTTAAATGGGACCAATTCGAGAGTATTCTCTTTCGAATAAAACAAAAATCACATAAATAGGACGCATAGTTCCGGAGTAATCGGTGTACATACATAAAAAAAAAAAATACATACACGTCGAATTGATAACCTCCTCCTTTTTTGAGTCGGTTAAAAAGTTAAATAAATTAAATAATTTTGAAACAAGAAAGGGGGGGGGGGATAATTTTAAAGAATAAGAGGATATGTAATGTGAAACGTCATTACATATCTCACCCCGCAAACAAGAATGAAATTCAATCCTTACCTAATAGCGCGAGAAAAATACCGTGTCTCTTTGCATGAAAATATAAAAAAATACAATAATATAGTAATAAAAAGGTGAAAATGCAAAACAAACCTGTAATGAATCAACATGCAATACTGGCATCATAAACATCATAATTATTTTGACCATCAAAATTTTAACCTCTGTATACTGATCTTTTTTGTATATATAGTTGCGACTTTTTATTTAACGAGGTTTTCTTTGACATGGATATCCTTAGTTATTTTAATCATCTTTCATTTTTATCAATCTTTCTTTAATCATTCGGTACCGGGAAATTTATAACTGACCTTTTTATATTTTAATTTTTTAAGGACATCAATGTGGTCATAAAATAGAGAAGATTAAAGCAGACAAATTATCATTATTCTTCTCAAAAATTTATTCATTTGAATCTAAACTGATACCAAAAATTTAAGTTTACAAAATAAACAAACACATACAATACGAAAACACATTACAAATGTATAAAAATGTAGAAGAAAAGATTATATATATTTTAAGTATAAAATGTAATAATGAATAAGCATAATTAAATGAGCAGAAAAAATATACATATAAAAAGAAAATATTTCGTGCATGGCACGAGACAGAAAAAGAATGCGTGTGGTAAACAAATAAAAAAAATCTGCCCCAAATCTTGTCATGTAACAAATATAATGGCTCAAGCTTAAATGATTTACGTCCTATGGAAAATATTGACGTGATGAGAGTCCATATTATGGTTGTTCTTGACTACGATATTAATTTTCTGCTCCACCTTGAAGACCAGAAGTGATCTCCAACAAGGAGTACAAGTCAATGCCTTGTATGAGTCCTTTTCTTGGAAAATTACTACACCAATTGATGAATGTCTCTCCGCTTTAAGAAGTTTGGGAGCATAGGGCACAAAATTTTGAGCCGACCTGAGTTTCGGATGGTAATAATTATTAAAAAAAATAAAATAAAATTGGATATATGTATCTTATTTATCAATCTGAAAGTACTATCCGAGAGTGTAGAGAGACAGCTTGTCTTAATCGTGAAACTGCAAGTGCGAGTATGTCCTAAATTTAGTTTAGTGTAAAAAAAAATGCATTTATTTATAATATTGAAAAGACAGAATAAAATTGAATTAGGTAATTGAAGTTGGGATTAATGTTAATGTGTGTGAAATTTTTGCATTAAAAACGTTTTGTGATTTTCAGAGTGACACATCAGTCTGTGAAAGAAATAAAACAAGCCTTTTTTTAAAAAAAATAAACACAGTTAAAATGTTCAGTATTAAGTAGAAATGTTTAAGACATGTATTCTTATGTGTAAACATGTAAAATTAAAAGTTACTTGAAGTAAAATTAAAAAAAAAGGATTGTTAATCTAATAATATTATTTGTAGAAGGAAATATATTATGATTATGTGATGTGTATATTTTACTATAAAACAACATAAGCAAAAGAGAAAAAATAAACAGATATTATGTGGTAAAGCCTATTTTATATATAAAGAAAAACAAAACAAAATAGTTTTTTTTTTGGTCGTTTTTGTATCAAGACTAATGTCATAACTGTAACATATAAGAAGAAGAGTGTATGACTCAAGATATCATCTGAGTATTAATGTGTAGAAAGGTGCTGACAGGAATCTTTGTTTACCAACAAAGTGAGGGTGGCCTTAGAATGCCTTGAAATTACACAAAAAAATTGAGTGTGCGAATGATTTACAAAGTGTAAAAAGAAAAAAAATGTGTATACCTAATAAAGCAGACATGCAGGAAGGGTAAAGGAAAGGAAAACTCAACGGTATGTGTGTACAAGACTCATAATCTTTATGAAAATATATCGAGTCAACAATGAACCAAGCACAATATGGCAAACGCTATGACATGATCCAAAGATGTGTCGTGTAATTGTGTCAATGAGAAAACTATGAACTAACCTATGAGTAAACCATGAGTAAAGGTTTCCGTATACACTAAAAAACTGAAAGTACAATGAACTATACGCAATGAGCGTTTTTTTTTTTTTGCATAATACACAAAAAAACGAAACAATGATCTATTCAATGAGTACACAATGTGTAACTATGAGCAGCAGTTTTCCGTGTATATCAGAACCCTAAAAACAAAACAATGAACTATATGTGTTAATGTTGCAATGAACTATATGTCTTAAAAAACATATAAAAATACAGTTGACAGTAAAAAAAACTTTTGAGAGATAAAGTTCTAAGTAGATTTAATAAAAATAAATTAAAATAGCAACGTGGAGGAAAGTGAGAGTATGTTTATGTTTCAATGCAAGTAGGTGTAAAAATGAAAAAAAATTAAAGTTAAAATAATATAAAAGTTTGTATGTTTGAGTGTAAATAGTAAATAAGCGAGGGAAAAAAATGCATATGTGTGTACATAACCAGTTAAAATTACCTTGTATGAGAAAAAAAATGACGACACGCATCAAGAAAATTACCATACAAAATAATACATCATATCATTTAACCATTTCCGATCGTTAAAATAGGTAAATGAAAAGATGAACTAAACTGTACACAGAGATGCTTATAAAAAATAAACTCTAAAATTAACCGTAAATGAATAGAAAGAAATGTAAAATGTAATGTTGTGTATAGAAGTATTAAAATAAATGTATACAAACTGATACGCATGTAGTAGCTGATTTATAAGAAAAAAAATCGTATGGAGTGTGTTTTTAAGTGAGAGGGCAAAATAAATCATGTTATTCATTTTTTTTTAAAATTAACCTAAGTGTACTTGTAAATATGTTTCCGTTCTTTAACAATGTGTCGCTTTAGTGAAGGACAATCATGAGCAAATGCAGGGTGACAAATATCAAATTGAGTGTTGTTATTATTATTATTTGTAATGCAATTAATGCATTTTGGAGTGTTTGCACATTGAGGATCATAGTGTGGACCTGAGCAGACAGCACATGTGAAATCGTTACAACACCCTTTTGCAAGATGTTGATATGTCTGACATCTAAAACAACGTTTAATGTCTATAAATGGTTTCACTGGATAAAATTTTGACTGAATGGGAATCTCTTTACGATAGAGTAATTGTTCAGCACTTTCCGGAGAAATCTCCAAAATCCAATTAAAAGCATTTATGTATTTGAGTTTGTATTTTTTTATAACTTGGATAAAAGGAACCGGTGAATGTAAAATGTCAGAAATTCCTAACAAAATATCAGGGATATTATATTTTTCGGGTAACTTACAAATTATAATACGAGTTAGTTTATGCTCCTGCACATTAGGAGGGTCGATAGACATATTTTGTGAAAATTTGGCAGTTCCTGTACATTTTGACTGACACTTTGTAATGCTATTATTAGTCGTGGTAAGTTGTGAATCTTCGTGACATATTTCCTGAAATGCTACCTTGTGTAAATGTTCGTCAACAAAAATTTCCGTTTGTGTGCATACATTATGCATAAATTTACGTTTTTCATTTTTAGGAAACCTTATCTAAGCAATTTGTGTTTCTTCAGACTTAAGTTCATGTTTATTTTTCAATGATAGTGTGTGAAGTCGTTCTAAGATTTTTTTGTTTACAGTAAATAAATTATCTTTCTCTTTCACTATTTCGTTATGTTCCTGTAAAACAAATTTATAATTTTCTATGAGAAGTTTAAACTGTACATTTATTTGATTTCTTAAGGTCAAGAATTCTTTAGACAAAGTAGGGTTATTAATCGAAGTGACAAGTTTGTCAAAAGCTTCGAAGTCAGTGGAAATAATTTCAGCATAACGATTAAATGTCTCTTCAAACAGATGAGGCCAAGAAATTTTGAAAAGGGCAGATATAAATGGATATAAATGGGATAGAAATAGATAGAATAGATAGAAATGGGTTCGTTGTTCTCAATTAAAGGAGCCTGTTCATATGACGTATGAATATCTTGAATAGATTTCTGTTTATTTTTATTTTTCCTAGGCATTTTTCCGTTAAAAATATAAACAATGATCAATAATACTGAAATGAGCTATAAATTAAAAATTAAGTGAGAGAGAAGAAGTGTGCGAATCACTTTGCACAAAAATGCCTTTTGAAAATACACACTACATAAAATAACGATGCTTAACTGAAACAAATGCTATTCATTTATTATTATTTTTATTATTATTTATGAAAGAAAAAAATAAAATATGAAATATCTGCAGAGAGTTTTTAAATTGAAGTGAAATAAAATCAAAATCGAAAAGTTAGTCTTTTTGATTAATACTATCGAAATGCATATGCGCGATCACCACAATTAGGTTCCAAACCCGAATACTTTAGCAAAAGTCAACCAAAATACGATAAAGTCACAAAATATTTATGCTGGGTTCTAAGTATATATTTTTAAGGTAGAGGCAAAAACTATAATTTCACAAGAATACAAAAACAATATATATATAGTAATGCAAATAATTTCTGTTCTTATAAACGTACTTACCATCAGCATCACTATTACACACAAAAATCCTATCTGTGCTCTTCAATTTTTTTTATAAACATCAAAATTATGCAAACATATTTAGATACAATATAGAACTGATCTTCAGTATCTTTGATTCTATTGGAGGTAAAAAAAATGCAAAACAAAAATAATAACTAATTGAGGAGTTCTCAAAAAGGTGAAGGAGTACAAGAAAAAAAGAATAATAACTAATTGTTACACGATACAAACCTTTGAGGGAAAAAATATTTATATTATTTCCTATAAATGTAAGTTAAATTTGCAAAAAGGCAACACAAAAAAATTAATATATATCTGTATACGATATTGTAAACTATTAAAAATTGTTTCAAACCTAATTTGCACTTTTTATTTTGGCGTGCGGTTTTTGTTATCTGCCGCCAACATATACAATGAATTTGGCGATAATCATGCAAAGGAACAAAGTATTTTGGAGAGTTAAGGGAGTAATTTTGAAAATGACAGACCGGCAGAAGATTCGTGGGAAGACAGAGTTGTACAAATTTTGTAATTACATGAAGTGCTGATCGAGCGAGGATTATTAACATAGAATGCATGAACGTTAGAATTTAGACAAAACAAAGTCCTAAATTTAGATGTTGGTTGCATATGAGAACTGAAAATTCGTTAGGAAAATGACGGCGTAGGAGGAAGTACAAAGAAAGCAGTTACTTTATCTTTCTTTTTTTTTATTCGCAAATTCCGGCTGGTGTGAAAAGGAAGAGAAAAATGCAGTATGGGTGTGAATACATATTTCTTTTATTTCTGCAGGCTGAGAAATGAAACTGACATGATAGAAAAATGCGTAATATAAATTAAGTGAAACCGCACTGAATAAAACGGATATTATAATTTAATAATTTCAAATGGAGAAGGGTAGAATAAAGTTATTTTACTGTTAATAAAAAAATAGGAAAAGTTAAATAAATTGAATAATTTTGAAACAAGAAAGGGGGGGGGATAATTTTAAAGAATAAGAGGTTATGTAATGTGAAACGTCATTACATATCTCACCCCGCAAACAAGAATGAAATTCAATCCTTAAATAATAGCGCGAGAAAAATACCGTGTCTCTTTGCATGAAAATATAAAAAAATACAATAATATATTAATAAAGAGGTGAAAATGCAAAACAAACCTGTAATGAATCAACATGCAATACTGGCATCATAAGCATCATAATTATTTTGACCATCAAAATTTTAACCTCTGTATTTTTTTTTTGTATATATAGTTGCGACTTTTTATTTAACGAGGTTTTCTTTGACATGGATATCCTTAGTTATTTTAATCATCTTTCATTTTTATCAATCTTTCTTTAATCATTCGGTACCGGGAAATTTATAACTGACCTTTTTATATTTTAATTTTTTAAGGACATCAATGTGGTCATAAAATAGAGAAGATTAAAGCAGACAAATTATCATTATTCTTCTCAAAAATTTATTCATTTGAATCTAAACTGATGCCAAAAATTTAAGTTTACAAAATAAACAAACACATACAATACGAAAACACATTACAAATGTATAAAAATGTAGAAGAAAAGGTTATATATATATTAAGTATAAAATGTAATAATGAATAAGCATAATTAAATGAGCAGAAAAAAATATATATATAAAAAGAAAATATTTCGTGCATGGCACGGGACAGAAAAAGAATGCGTGTGGTAAACAAATAAAAAAAATCTGCCCCAAATCTTGTCATGTAACAAATATAATGGCTCAAGCTTAAATGCTTTACGTCCTATGGAAAATATTGACGTGATGAGAGTCCCTATTATGGTTGTTCTTGACTACGATATTAATTTTCTGCTCCACCTTGAAGACCAGAAGTGATCTCCAACAAGGAGTACAAGTCAATGCCTTGTATGAGTCCTTTTCTTGGAAAATTGCTACACCAATTGATGAATGTCTCTCCGCTTTAAGAAGTTTGGGAGCATAGGGCACAAAATTTTGAGCCGACCTGAGTTTCGGATGGTAATAATTATTAAAAAAAAATAAAATAAAATTGGATATATGTATCTTATTTATCAATCTGAAAGTACTATCCGAGAGTGTAGAGAGACAGCTTGTCTTAATCGTGAAACTGCAAGTGCGAGTATGTCCTAAATTTAGTTTAGTGTAAAAAAAAATGCATTTATTTATAATATTGAAAAGACAGAATAAAACTGAATTAGGTAATTGAAGTTGGGATTAATGTTAATGTGTGTGAAATTTTTGCATTAAAAACGTTTTGTGATTTTCAGAGTGACACATCAGTCTGTGAAAGAAATAAAACAAGCCTTTTTTTAAAAAAAATAAACACAGTTAAAATGTTCAGTATTAAGTAGAAATGTTTAAGACATGTATTCTTATGTGTAAACATGTAAAATTAAAAGTTACTTGAAGTAAAATTAAAAAAAAGGGATTGTTAATCTAATAATATTATTTGTAGAAGGAAATATATTATGATTATGTGATGTGTATATTTTACTATAAAACAACATAAGCAAAAGAGAAAAAATAAACAGATATTATGTGGTAAAGCATATTTTATATATAAAGAAAAACAAAACGAAAGTTTTTTTTTTGGTCGTTTTTGTATCAAGACTAATGTCATAACTGTAACATATAAGAAGAAGAGTGTATGACTCAAGATATCATCTGAGTATTAATGTGTAGAAAGGTGCTGACAGGAATCTTTGTTTACCAACAAAGTGAGGGTGGCCTTAGAATGCCTTGAAATTACACAAAAAAATTGAGTGTGCGAATGATTTACAAAGTGTAAAAAGAAAAAAAATGTGTATACCTAATAAAATCAGACATGCAGGAAGGGTAAAGGAAAGGAAAACTCAACGGTATGTGTGTACAAGACTCAGAATCTTTATGAAAAGATATCAAGTCAACAATGAACCAAGCACAATATGGCAAACGCTATGACATGATCCAAAGATGTGTCATGTAATTGTGTCAATGAGAAAACTATGAACTAACCTATGAGTAAACAATGAGTAAAGGTTTCCGTATACACTAAAAAACTGAAAGTACAGTGAACTATACGCAATGAGCGTTTTTTTGCATAATACACAAAAAAACGAAACAATGATCTATTCAATGAGTACACAATGTGTAACTATGAGCAGCAGTTTTCCGTGTATATCAGAACCCTAAAAACAAAACAATGAACTATATGTGTTAATGTTGCAATGAACTATATGTCTTAAAAAAACATATAAAAATACCGTTGACAGTAAAAAAAAACTTTTGAGAGATAAAGTTCTAAGTGGATTTAATAAAGAATAAATTAAAATAGCAACGTGGAGGAAAGTGAGAGTATGTTTATGTTTCAATGCAAGTAGGTGTAAAAATGAAAAAAAAATTAAAGTTAAAAAAAAATATAAAAGTTTGTATGTTTGAGTGTAAATAGTAAATAAGCGAGGGAAAAAATGCATATGTGTGTACATAACCAGTTAAAATTACCTTGTATGAGAAGAAAAATGACGACACGCATCAAGAAAATTACCATACAAAATAATACATCATATCATTTAACCATTTCCGATCGTTAAAATAGGTAAATGAAAAGATAAACTAAACTGTACACAGAGATGCTTATAAAAATAAACTCTAAAATTAACCGTAAATGAATAGAAAGAAATGTAAAATGTAATGTTGTGTATAGAAGTATTAAAATAAATGTATACAAACTGATACGCATGTAGTAGCTGATTTACAAGAAAAAAAATCGTATGGAGTGTGTTTTTAAGTGAGAGGGCAAAATAAATCATGTTATTAACTTTTTTTTTTTAAATTAACCTAAGTGTACTTGTAAATATGTTTCCGTTCTTTAACAATGTGTCGCTTTAGTGAAGGACAATCATGAGCAAATGCAGGGTGACAAATATCAAATTGAGTGTTGTTATTATTATTATTTGTAATGCAATTAATGCATTTTGGAGTGTTTGCACATTGAGGATCATAGTGTGGACCTGAGCAGACAGCACATGTGAAATCGTTACAACACCCTTTTGCAAGATGTTGATATGTCTGACATCTAAAACATCGTTTAATGTCTATAAATGGTTTCATTGGATAAAATTTTGACTGAATGGGAATCTCTTTACGATAGAGTAATTGTTCAGCACTTTACGGAGAAATCTCCAAAATCCAATTAAAAGCATTTATGTATTTGAGTTTGTATTTTTTCATAACTTGGATAAAAGGAACCGGTGAATGTAAAATGTGAGAAATTCCTAACAAAATATCAGGGATGTTATATTTTTCGGGTAACTTACAAATTATAATACGAGTTAGTTTATGCTCCTGCACATTAGGAGGGTCGATAGACATATTTTGTGAAAATTTGGCAGTTCCTGTACATTTTGACTGACTCTTTGTGATGCTATTATTAGTCGTGGTAAGTTGTGAATCTTCGTGACATATTTCCTGAAATGCTACCTTGTGTAAATGTTCGTCAACAAAAATTTCCGTTTGTGTGCATACATTATGCATAAATTTACGTTTTTCATTTTTAGGAAACCTTATCTAAGCAATTTGTGTTTCTTCAAACTTAAGTTCATGTTTATTTTTCAATGATAGTGTGTGAAGTCGTTCTAAGATTTTTTTGTTTACAGTAAATAAATTATCTTTCTCTTTCACTATTTCGTTATGTTCCTGTAAAACAAATTTATAATTTTCTATGAGAAGTTTAAACTGTACATTTATTTGATTTCTTAAGGTCAAGAATTTTTTAGACAAAGTAGGGTTATTAATCGAAGTGACAAGTTTGTCAAAAGCTTCGAAGTCAGTGGAAATAATTTCAGCATAACGATTAAGTGTCTCTTCAAACAGATGAGGCCAAGAAATTTTGAAAAGGGCAGATATAAATGGATATAAATGGGATAGAAATAGATAGAATAGATAGAAATGGGTTCGTTGTTCTCAATTAAAGGAGCCTGTTCATATGACGTATGAATATCTTGAATAGATTTCTGTTTATTTTTATTTTTCCTAGGCATTTTTCCGTTAAAAAGATAAACAATGATCAATAATACTGAAATGAGCTATAAATTAAAAATTAAGTGAGAGAGAAGATGTGTGCGAATCACTTTGCACAAAAATGCCTTTTGAAAATACACACTACATAAAATAACGATGGTTAACTGAAACAAATGCTATTCATTTATTATTATTATTATTATTATTTATGAAAGAAAAAAATAAAATATGAAATATGTGCAGAGAGTTTTTAAATTGAAGTGAAATAAAATCAAAATCGAAAAGTTAGTCTTTTTGATTAATACTATCGAAATGCATATGCGCGATCACCACAATTAGGTTCTAAGCCCGAATACTTTAGCAAAAGTCACAAAATATTTATGCTGGGTTCTAAGTATATCTTTTTAAGGTAGAGGCAAAAACTATAATTTCACAAGAATACAAAAACAATATATATATAGAAATGCAAATAATTTCTGTTCTTATAAACGTACTTACCATCAGCATCACTATTACACACAAAAATCCTATATGTGCTCTTCAATTTTTTTTATAAACATCAAAATTATGCAAACATATTTAGATACAATATAGAACTGATCTTCAGTATCTTTCATTCTATTGGAGGTAAAAAAAAATGCAAAACAAAAATAATAACTAATTGAGGAGTTCTCAAAAAGGTGAAGGAGTACAAGAAAAAAAATAATAACTAATTGTTACACGATACAAACCTTTGAGGGAAAAAATATTTATATTATTTCCTATAAATGTAAGTTAAATTTGCAAAAAGGCAACACAAAAAAATTAATATATATCTGTATATGATATTGTAAACTATTAATAATTGTTTCAAACCTAATTTGCACTTTTTATTTTGGCGTGCGGTTTTTGTTATCTGCCGCCAACATGTACAATGAATTTGGCGATAATCATGCAAAGGAACAAAGTATTTTGGAGAGTTAAGGGAGTAATTTTGAAAATGACAGACCGGCAGAAGATTCGTGGGAAGACAGAGTTGTACAAATTTTGTAATTACATGAAGTGCTGATCGAGCGAGGATTATTAACATAGAATGCATGAACGTTAGAATTTAGACAAAACAAAGTCCTAAATTTAGATGTTGGTTGCATATGAGAACTGAAAATTCGTTAGGAAAATGACGGCGTAGGAGGAAGTACAAAGAAAGCAGTTACTTTATCTTTCTTTTTTTTTTATTTATTCGCAAATGCCGGCTGGTGTGAAAAGGAAGAGAAAAATGCAGTATGGGTGTGAATACATATTTCTTTTATTTCTGCAGGCTGAGAAATGAAACTGACATGATAGAAAAATGCGTAATATAAATTAAGTGAAACCGCACTGAATAAAACGGATATTAAAATTTAATAAGCACAAATGGAGAAGGGTAGAATAAAGTTATTTTACTGTTAAAAAAATAGGAAAAGTTAAATAAATTAAATAATTTTGAAAGAAGAAAGGGGGGGGGATAATTTTAAAGAATAAGAGGATATGTAATGAGAAACGTCATTACAGTTGGTTAGTTGATTGTATGACGGCCGATTATCTACACGAGGGATATAGGCCCTAGTGGGGAGTGCCCTTCGTGGGGGGTCTTTCTAAGGAATCCTAATCCGTCTTTACGGCAAGGTTAGAAGAAAACCACGGAAAACTCCAAACGGTTAGGTCGACGAGCACGACAGGGGTTTGAATCCAGCACCTCTCGACTACCAGCTTTGCAACGTTTGGTTTGAAAGTCATTGTATTTCTTAAATAGGAGTGAATATCGTTCTTCCTATCTTAGTTTATATCTTACTTCTTCTGTTAGTGTTTTAAAAATTTCGATAATTACATATTATTACTGGTGACGAAGTCACAGTAGTGATGGGTGGAATGAATGATTATGATATTCGATTGAATTACTCGAGTGTTTGCTAAAGCATAGCTACCAACCTTCGTATTTTTTTAATCAATCTTGTGGTAATTGATTTAAAGAAATATGAAGGTTGGCAACTATGCTTTTATACATGCCCAAATGATTCATTCGAATGACTAAATTATTCATTTTGCCCACCAATAAGATACAGCCGCAAAAATGGTAAATAGTTAAAAACCTGAAATTTGTTTTTATTAATAACTTAATACATTATTTTTCTATTACATGCATCCCAGAAGTCAATCAAGAGACGTTCGGTTTGAAAGTCATTGGGTGTCTTCAATAGGGAGTAACGGTCGTTCTTTTTATCTTACTTTATATTTCACTTCTTCTGTTAGTGGTTTTGCAAATTTCGATTATTATGCATGATTATTGGCGACAAAGTCCCAATAGGGATGTGCAAAATGAATGATTCGAATAAATCATTCAGGCATGCGCAAAGTATAACTGCCAACCTTCGAATTTTTTTTATCAATCTTGTGGTAATTCATTAAAAAATATACGAAGGTTGGCAACAATGCATTTGCGTATGCCCAAATGATTCATTCAAATGATAAAATCCTTCTTTGAGCCCACAACTAAGTTACAGTGCCAAAAATGGTAAATAGTTAAAAAACTGAAATTTGTTTTTGTTAATAACTTAATACATTAACTTTCTATTGTATGCATCCTAGGAGTCAATCAAAAGTCATCGAAAAGTCATTTGAAAGTCATCGTGTGTCTTCAATATGGTTTCTTGATCGTCCTTCTAATCTTTATATTTTACTTCTTCTGTTAGTCGTTTTGCAAATTTCGATTATTACATATAATTATTGGCGACAAAGTCAGAATAGTGATAGGCAAAATGAATGATTTTGTTCGAATGAATCATTCCGGCATGCAAAAAAGCATAGTTTCCAACCTTCGTAATTTTTTAATCAATCTTGTGGCAAATGATTAAAAAATATACGAAGGATGACAACTATGCTTTTGCGTATGCCCAAATCATTCATTCGAATGACAAAATACTTCTTTGTACCCACCACTAAGATACAGCCCCAAAAATGATAAAAAGTTTTTAAAAATTTTATTTATTTTTATTAATAACTTAATACAATACCTTCCAACTTACATTATATCTTTATTTACATACTGATTTACATGCATCGTTACTTGCATACTTATATACAGACATCTTATTTTTATACATTTTACATCTTTTACACATTTTGCTACATATATCTCACAAAGTGTGCACGCTTCACAATGCCTTATAATGCACAATTTCATCCAGAAATTTACAATAAAAATACCATGCAAAATACTTTTAATAATTACAACTTGCAATACCAAATTACAATACATATAATAAAAGAATAGCAAATAAGCAGTTGATGCTAGGGATCGCTGCAATTAATATTATAAAGGCCATTGATTAGAGAGTATATTCCTGTCCCGGATAATATGCAATTATCCAGATTTGTAATACTGTAGTTTAATACGAAGCTTTCAAAATACAAACTAACAATTTAACGAATAATTCAACAGAAATAATCTACTGCCGCGTAATATAAATTTTAGAAATCAACTTAAAAGAATTTTTATATTTTTTATCGTTTGCATGAGTAAACAAATTTCTCCTTTCTCCCAACGGAAGTGAAATAATGATCCGGAAAAATACTTTGCCTTTGATGCATTAAAACATAGTATTCTTTTCTAAAAAGAGATAAGAGTATAGTTTATTATATCTGCCCATTCGAGTCTCCAGACAGTTTATTTAAAGTACTTTTTTGGTAACACTTTTTTGCTTTACCATCTACATTTTAAAATAACCTCTGTCTCACAAAGCCATGATTGTAAAAACCAAAAATATCTCTAAACCAATCACCTGTGAAACAGTTTTCAGATACCTGCCAGGATTGTTTTTTTTTATAAATGTTAAATATATGTTTGATAATTAACAACATCCAAATATCTACAGGAAATCTTTCATAAAGTAGTACAAGTATCTTTACTATTGAAATAGCATGTAGTTTGATTTTTTAAAATGTGCCTCTAAAAAATAAAAAAAACTTTAAAATATATTTAACAGAATATAAAATCTATTTTTTCTTATCATTTGAAGAGAATTGGAAACGTAATTTCATAGATATATACATTAAACGCACACTGGCGCCCATGTAAGACGCCTGTTTTAATAATCCTCTTTAATAAAAAGCTACGCGTTGCTGACGACTGGGATTTTCGCTAATCGTTGCCACAGATTAATTTCGGAAAATGAAACATTCGAATTTACTGAAAAAATTAATAGCTCGAAAAGTATTTGTCAGAAAATTGTTAGACAAACTGCGTTAGAAAGGTGAAAAATTGTATTTTTCTTGATATAAATTTCAAATCTAATGATTATGCCGTTTTTCAAATATTGAATTTTAAAAATTATCAAATTTCACAATGGAGTGCCATAGCGAAACCTTTACGCGTAAAAAGATAATGATAACAGCAATGTGTCCAGACTGGCTATAGCACGAGTCACAAATTATAGTAGCCTTATTATTCTGTTAAATAATAAAATTGAATTATGATGTCACGAGTGCATGATTTTTATTTAATTTCATATAAAAATGATTTTTGCTATTGTTAGAGGGAAATCAATAGAGTTTTCAATTAAAAGAATGCCTTTCATCTATATTTTGTAACCCGTTAAGCCCGGGTCGGATCCCCTACTAATAATAATAATCATAGAAATCATAATTGAAATTTTTTAATAATAATAGTATTATAAATATAGAAAATCTAAAAAAAAGAGAGAATGTTTGTGTCCAATTTTAAAGTCTAAACTTATCAAATAGCAAGTATAATCGAATTTACTCACAAGCTACATCTTTTGAGGAGAAAAAACATTTTTATTATACTTTTTTTAATGATTTTGAAAACAGTCTAAATATGATTATTCTTTCAATAAAGCATGAGATGGCATGTGTACTTAATATCTTTATTTTCTAAACTATTACAAAATTATTGTTGCTAATATTAATAATAGATTTTAATTGTACCAATGATTTTGATTGATAGCAGATAACAAAGAACTAAGTTTCTTTCAATCAACTGTGTTATTTTGTGGACTATAAAGATAAACACTCATATCTAAAAACAAAATCAAACTATTTTTTTTTATGTTTGACATTGAAAAGATCCCATAGCAAATTTTATATTAAACCTAATTGATAAGATCTTTAAAATCTAATTGAAGTCTAGAAAATTCAAAACGAAACAATTTATTATTTGGCCAAAAGTGTCTACTCTATACTGAACAGTTCTCCAATATGAAAAGGTCCTTCCTGCTTGTACCGGAAGGAAAAGGTAGCTTTTTTATTATATCTTCGTTTTAAAATTTTACCTAATGTTATTCTAAAACAGCAAAATAAAGTGTAAAGAACCCGATTGCAGAAGATTCGTTAATACTGGATTTGAATAAGAAATTCGCCAAATTTGTCAACTACATCCAAGTTGGCTTCATTTACGGAGACTTATTTTTGGCCGCCCAAATTTGGTGGTATTTCGCCAAGTGTCGCCACGCTTGGTGAGAATTTGACACTAACTTATGTGAATATGTAGTTTTATGCGTATGACTGAGAAAATAATTACAACAATAAAAATAATCATTTGCGAGAAATCACGTTCACTAACACACATAAATTAATCGCTTGTTTTTTGTGATCTGCTGCCTTGTTTCAAAATGTCAGCCACCCTAGAATTTCAAACTGCTACATAGGGGAGACCGGGGCAAGATGAAGAGTGGGGCAAGATGACAAATGTCTTAATTTTTCCTTTTTCCGCTAAGTGGCAGCATCAACCAGACACTACTGGCTCTCCTATCGGCCGTTTGTTAAACAATACTATAGAGACGCTGAAATCGCCATTTTTGTGTCAGTTGTGAAGCTTTGATTGTTTTCCGCTGCCACGTTATAACTTTTATGCATGTGTAAATAAGCTCTGCTACAGATACAGGCAATATATATCGTTTCTCTTTAATATTTACGAGTAACTTAGTTTAAATACTACTTACTACCATGAATAAATGTCAATTAATCGCCTTCCTTCATGGCAATGAAAACGAATATTTTTAAACAGGCAGTCCGGGGCAAGATGACGAGCTCGTCATCTGGCCCCGTGTTTCGGAATTTATTAAACTAACTATGTTGTCCATTCTATTTAAATCCTGTAAACGCTTGTTTGTCTTTGTGCTTGTTCGCGCGACCTTGTGCTTCTATCTCCTCTGGGGCTAAGAGCTGCATGGGATCGTTGGAGGTGTCGTTCGAAAGGGGGCGACCAGAGGAAGACATTTTTGCCATCCGCTAAGTCCCCCCCTAGCCTCCAGAAAGAAAAACCCTTTCGGGGTCCGTATCTCTACTTCCAATCCGATCAGTACGAGGAGAGTACCGTTCGACGGGGTCAAGACCTCCCCCCTCCCCCGCTGGTCCCCCTCCTCCCAAAAAATTCAAAAAGCGTTTAAGGCCAGCTTCTGACATTGTGACCCACCAACAGAATAATACATCCAGTGCTGTAAATGCCAAGAGTGGTGGCATGAGAAATGTTCCAATTATGAAAAGGGCATTTTTATTTGTGACTATTGTTAGCTGCACAACTAAACACTTCAACATTACGTTACACTGCATTATGCTTAGTTTGATACTTTGTAAGATGCAAAAACACAGTTATCATTTTTTAAACCATGTAACATATTCAAAAGATAAAATATGTTCAATCTTTTTCAGTGTTGTCATCTTGCCCCAAGGACAAAGTCATCTTGCCCCAGTACTGGGGCAAGATGTCGATTTGTTAATGTTATGAAAAAATAAAATTATCCTTTATTTTTTTTATTTGAAAAATTAAATGGTAATGTATTTAATACTACAAAGGTATAGTCTATCAGTTCATGTAAAATTAATTTTACGATTTTTTTTTTTATATATTGTTTAGTTTTAAATCTTTTAGTGGACGCCATTTTGAAACAAGATGACGGACCAAATGGCCAACCAACTCGGCCGAGATATTGATGATGATTGAGTGAACCAATCGAAACATGTCAATTTTAATATTTTGAATGTTTTTATTGATATTTTGACTTTTTTAAGCAATTAAAGTGTTTTAGCACATATTTTGAAATCTTTTTTGAGATATATTGCCAAAACGTCAGTTGAGGTTGACTGTGGAGACGCGAAAAGTTTTTTGTTTCCGTCTGTTTGTCTGTCTGTTTGTCTGTATGTATGTCTGTCTGTCTGTTTGTCTGTCTGTTCAGCGATAACTGCTGTAAAAATCGAGGTTGATTTTTGGTCTATTAGGTTGATTTTTGGTGGGTATGTTGGTTAGGTACCCGGAATGAGCTGTATAGTTTTTAGATACATTTGGTTCATTCGTTTAAAATACGTAGAACATTTCTTTCTAGGTCGTATTGCTTTCCTGTGGGAATGCAGACGACTTTCAAATTTCATTTTTAATTTCATTTAACTGAAATGTATATCGCATATTTGAATAATGGATTTAAACGTAAAATTACTAATGCTAAATTTTTGATATGGCTGTTTTAAATATAGCCAATAGCTTTGAAAATTTGCTGATACATTCATTAGAATTTAGAAATTAATTGTTTGAATTATTGGAAATTTTTTTTTGCATCTGTTCGGGAAATATAAAACATTTTATTTTCATATTTTTTTACAAATTTTAAAATGGGTTCTTTTTACTTTGCTCTTTAATTTATTAGTTTCTTAACAGCCCTATTTCAAAGAATGTCAAATAATAAAATTCAATTAACTCTCACTATTTTGCTGCAATATTTTATTATCAAAATAAATTATTTTTGTATTCTATTGACATAAATAAAGAATTTATTCTAATACAATGTTATTTTTTTTAAATCTAAAAAGTTACATGAATAAGAAGTTCATAAGAATTTCAGAATATCATTGCATAAACTGTGTTTAATTTAACGCTTCTAATTTCTGAAACCTCCGAAGTATTTTACATGCCTATTAATATGTATGTAATATAAAAAAAATAAATTGCTAAATAATATGAAAATTGATATAATAAAACAATGACTTTTAGAGCTGACTTTGAGGCTCTTGATCTGCAGATTTATTAGTATAATAACGTTTGAATAATGTGCATTTGTAGTGTTATTTTTACTTCAGGTCTGAAGAGGATAGAGCTTTTTTAAATGTTTTCAAAAAACTATATATATATTTGTTTGTCATTCCCATTAAATAATCCGCCCTTCCTTTCCCATAGAAACATTCCCATCACTTAACACATTTCTGTTCGTGACGAAGTTTTATGACTTCCAAATTCAGCTTCATTTTATGTTTTCTTATTCTTTTTAAAGCATTCTTCCGTTTTCATCTTCATTGATCGGGCTTCTATTAATAGCAAAACCCCGAATCCAGGAGCCACATCAGCGAATTATCCGATTGGCCACGCGACGAAAGATGTTTCGTGATAAATACTAAATATAATTATCTTTTTTGGTTTATCTTAGGAATGGGAAAAGAACTACATCTAAAAAAGCATTTCCGAAATAATTTTTCACCTTTTTATTTTCTGTAATCATCTTGAAACGATACACTGTAAAAAAAAATTCGGAAAAGTTTCCGGTAGGAATAGGATTTCCAGTTGCCCGTATAGTACAGGAAACTTTTCCGAACCAACACGGAAAAAAAAACGAAAAAAAACGAAAGTTTTTTCTTTCCGTCAGGAAACTTTTCCTGTTTGATTCAGAAACTAATCTTTAGACACATAATATATTCCTGTTTCTTACGGAAATATTTCCTTATGTAGTAAGAAAAGTTTTTGTAGAGAGAGAAAGTTATCCTTTTTATAGAGGAAAGTTTTCCTAATTAATAAGTAAACTCATCTGTAATATAGAACCTTTTCCTATAAAATAAGGAAAAGTTTCCATTCACACTAAGAAATGTCTAGGTAGAATGGTAGAATAGACAGAAAGTATTCCTTTTTTAAAAGGAAACTTTTCCCGATTAATAAGTAAACTCATCTGTAAAATAGAGCATTTTCCTATAAAATAAGGAAAACTTTCCATTCACACTAAGAAATGTCTAGGTAGAATGGTAGAATAGACAGAAAGTATTCCTTTTTTAAAAGGAAACTTTTCCCAATTAATAAGTAAACTCATCTGTAAAATAGAACATTTTCCTATAAAATAAGGAAAACTTTCCATTCACACTAAGAAATCTCTAGGTAGAATGGTAGAATAGATAGAAAGTATTCCTTTTTTAAAAGGAAACTTTTCCGAATCAATCATTAAACCAATCTTGAAAAAAAAGCAAAAATTCCTGTGTGGAACAGAAACTTTTTACTTTGTTTATGGAAATATATTTTTTAATCGGAAAGTATTCCCGTATAGCAAAGAAACCTTTTCTTGTAAGGAGTAGAAACAACACTGCAAAAAAAAAAAAAGATTTCTTCATTTTACAGTATAATACAGGCATCCCAGCTGCTAGTATTATACTGTAAAATTAACAGTAATAAACAGTAAAATAAGCAGTAAAACACTACCGCGGATGCACGGCAGTGTATTACTGCTTATTACTGTTTATTACTGTTAATTTTACGGTATAATACTAGCAGCTGGGATGCCAGTATTATACTGTAAAATGAGCAATCTTTTTTTTTTTTTTTTTTTTTTTTTTTTTTTTTTTTTTTTTTTTTTTTTTGCAGTGTTGTTTCTACTCCTTACAAGAAAAGTTTCTTTACTGTACGGGAATACTTTGATTAAAAAAATATATTTCCATAAACAAAGTAAAAAATTTCTGTTCCACACAGTAATTTTTGCTTTTTTTTCAAGATTGGTTTAATTTTACAGTATTATACTGTAAAATCAACATTTTTCTTTTTTTTGGTTGTGCAGCGAATGGCAGATGAAAATAGTTGCCTTTGGATTGGACACTATATTGATTTCCTTTTATCAATCACACTTAAATATTTTTGTAAATAGATATACACACATTCAGAATTTCAAATAAATAGGAAACAAGCGATAATATTTAAAGAATTTTGAGGTCATAAAATATTGATATGTTTTGTATTACAATGGTTCAATTTATATTATCACCTTGCAATTTTATTTACTTGTTACAAGTGTACTTATAAGAAGAAGAATCAGTTTAGCTTAAATGTATTTATATTTTTAGAAAATAAGAATGTTATATATGAAATGTTAGTGTTTTCTATATTTAAATTTCTTTTGCAAAAAATATAATTAGGCTAAAATGCATTTTAAGGTTATGAGCAACTTTATAAACGAGGAAAAGCAATTCTCATAAGAAAAGTGTATAAATATAATAAAAAGTACACCAATGAAATGGATTTTATGTTCATAAAATACATAGTACACTTTTATTTTATTTATAAATCTATCCTGAAATAAAGAAAATCTTACTATATTTTAAGCGAGATAAAAAGATATCAAAACAGTGTCCAAAACAAACCTTTTCATCTGTTGATATGCTCCTGTTCCTACTCATCCAAAAGCCCTAGAAAAGTTTTGTGAGAAATGTATTTCATCATACACAGTAGACTCTCGTTAATGCGTCTCCTCTTAAGACGTACCTCCGGTTAATGAAGACAGTTTCCCTCTCCCATCAATTCCTATTTGAAATTTATGTTAAAAATTAGTGTTTCAAAAATAACTATGCTACCATATATATTTTATTTTTAAATATTTCTCTCTGCATGTGGTTTGGATATGAAACGAGAGGGGAGTAAGTAAATACTTGCCAGATATCTCTAGAAGTTTTGAATAGGAGGGAGGGGGGTGAAATTTATGAGAGATATATTGATGTTTTTATCATGTGATTGGTAAAACAAGATCCTCTAATGAAGAAAATCATTTTTGCATCGCAAGCTATTCTAACACATTTTTCTAATTATGTCTATTGCAGAAAATGTTTTATAGTTAGTTGATAAAGTCAAAATTATCTGATCAATTAATGAGGTAAAAAATAAAATTGATTTAGCAAAGAATTCACAATTCCATGAAATTCATTATTGTCACGCAGCAAAAACTTGTGAAAAGATAAATTGGTAAATTATCGTTAAAAAAAGGGGGGGGGCAGATTATTTTTTTTTAGTTAAATTATGCAAGTAATGTAATTTATTTTCATATTTTATTTGTTTAAAGGAATTAAATATTTTATATTAACAATATTTTCAGCAATTTTCTTTTTAACTGCTTTACTAAATTAAAAAAAGGTATTTGTATCAAAATTTATTTATTTCAAAAACTGAATTAAATTAATTCAAAGCAATATTTTTGCCATTAGAATGCTTACATTGGTTAGTGTTAACAAAAATCGACCTCTCTTGCAATTAACTGGAGTTGACTGTAAATGAAAAACAAATCTGACTCAAACAAATTAGCTTATTATCTTCAAATAATTCTCTTTATTATGAGAAAAGATTACTCATCCAGCAAATTCGCAAAGATGAGGTGCCAACTTATCGCAGACAGATTATATACATAGGTGTAGCCAGTCATGGGAGTCATGGGAGGGGGGGGGGCAGACACTAAACATTTAGGTAATACCAAAAAATTTTTGAATATAAACTACTAAAAAAGGAAAACAATATTTTCAATTGCCCTGGATACTCAAAACCCACACTTTAACTATTGGGTATAGCACAACTATATATGGCATTATGCATGCATATGAAGTGAATTGTGATTGAAGCTGCATTGAAATTTTATTGGTGATGGAAAGAATTTCTATTGCTATACAGCCAAAACAAAAAAAAAGTACCCCATTTTACCCTCCCCCCCCCCTCCAAAAAAAAAAATAATAAATTGACATTTGATTAAAAATTGTCTTCTTCCAATTTAAGGTTTTTTTAAAAAAAAAAAAAAAAAAAAAAAAAAAAAAAAAAAAAAAAAAAAGGCTTATGCATTGTCTCTATTGTTAAATTGTGCCAAACCCGAACTTTTAGTAAATTTTATTCTAGGATGCCAAATGGAAAGTCACTTGGTCAAGTGATTAAAAATTATAAAAATTAAAGTTTTAAACTAAATTAATTTGTAATTGATGCAAAGCAAATTGCATTGTGGGGTGTTTTTTCAGCGCAATTCGAAAATTGACAGAATAAGCTGCAATTTAGGATTAGCATATTTGAAGTTTTTAGAAATCTATTTCTGTTAAAAAATATATCATTTATGTTCTTATAGTTTTTTTTTTAAAATATGTATTTTTAAATTAAATTGTGAAAAAAAGGAAATGTGAACTATAAGTTTTTAATAGCTTCTAAAGCTTCTAGAAGCTCCAAATATGCAGATACACAATCACAGCTCATTCCACCAAGTACTTTTTGAGTTATGTTTAAATCACTATCCACATTGCAGTCCTTTTTACACCGATTACAGATAAACTTAACATTAGGAGTTCAAAACTTTAAACTTGCATAATTCCTAAACTACTAGATACAGTATCTTTCTGTTTGGTATTATAGGGTAACATTTATGGAAAAAGCCGAATACGATGCCAAAATTAAGTGTATGTTTTGAAATTTTTAGCGTTGGATACAATTTCAGCATGAACACCACCCTCTAAGTTTATTTTTCTCAACATTAAATGAAAAAAAAAGACAACTTCAGGTAGAATGAGAATTTCAGTTTCTTTTTCCCAACTGCACATATTTTATTGAAATTTCAAATTTGTACATTTTTTAATTTTACTTTCTAGCAATTGAAACAAGTTGGCTGTTAATTCTGAAATTAAAATTTTGTTATAAAAACCTTTGTTTTTTACTTTTAAAGAAAAAATTTTAATATAGTCAACTTTCACCTCTGTTATAAATAATTTTAAATGGCCTGAAGAATGATAATGTCAGAGATGAGGATGCTTTATATCTGTGACATGTCCATGCTCTCATTTAAGTTGTTTCTATCTGAGAAGTCACTTTATCAGAAAAAATTTCTGTGTGGTAGCTAATATTTTCAGTAATGAAAATTATACAAGAAAAACATCTTTCAATTTCTTTTCAGTTCAATATGCCACCTTAACTTTTTATTTAAGCAACAAATATTGAATTGCTAATTTTTAATGGCCAACCCTTAAAATGAAACTTTGTGCATATATTTCATGCAACTAAAGACAACTGCTGTTTAAAAAAATCTACATTTTTGCGTAAAACTTAATCTGGATCAGTATTTCATGGGTAGGTAAGAAGTACATTATTTGAAGCATGACAAATCTAGTTTATACGCTTAGCAGTCGACATTGCCAGGCATATGACCAAAGTTTTTATTTTATTGTTAATTTTTAATCCATTTGCAAGTTGTTGGTAAAAAAAAAATATGTCTCCTAAAGGAACAAAAATATTGTTATACAAGTCATGTTTTGAATTAAAAAAATAATCATAAAACTGAAGTTTCTAATTAAAAAAATTATCTTTTTCAATTCCCCAAAATATAATAGTAAAATAAAACTGTTAATTGATTATAAAAATGTGCATTAAATTATTTTAAATAATGTGAACATATGACAGAAATTTCTTTAACCCCATAATTTTACAAGCACATCTGCAATTTTTTTAAATTCTAAGTCATTTAAATGCTAATATTTCTTTACAAAAAAAAAAAAAAAAAAAAAAAAAAAAAGAGGGACGCAAAAGTGAACAATTATTTTTTTTTTAAATCTTTTTTTTGGTATATACTTGGAACTGAACATTGTAAGGAAAATACATTACAATATGCATTAACTTTTTTACCCTTTTCTGAATCTATTGGAATATATATATCTATATATATTTCATTCTAAATTTTTTTAAAGGGACTCCTTAAATTGCACATGACGTTTTTATTTTATTTTCATTTGTATTTATAAAATTAATATTTCTTAAATATTTGAAAGTGTAGAAAAGTTAAAATACATCTATATTGGTAAGAAAACATATTTCCCATAATATTAATAAAATTGTGTAATATTTATACACCAAGTTAATTTTATAGTCTGCTATTTACTTTTTAAATCATTTTTTGTACTTTTTAACTAACCACATTAAATAAAGGTTAAAATCTAGGTATCAATAAAAAAAATTCAGTTTGGATTTCATAAAAAGTAAAATTAAATGTTATTTAATTTCAAGTATTTTTAAATTGGAAATTTGAAATTTATAGACAGGAAGAATATATATTTTTTTAAATTAAAATAACACACATACAATCAGATAATGTACATTAACACGCAAAAAGTTAAATTTAAAAAAAAAAATTGCTTTGGTGGAAATTTCTTCCCATAATGAAATTCCAATGAATAATTTTGGAAAAATAAAAATATACTAATACAAATTGGGAGATATTGAATATTGCATACATAATATACTAATACAAATTGGGAGATATGGAATATTGCATACATAATATACTAATACAAATTGGGAGATATTGAATATTGCATACATAATACAAACAAATACAAAAATTCAATTGAGATTTTAGAAAAATAAAATGAAATGTTGTTTAATAAAGTTAAAAATTTTCAATTAAATTAATTAGCTTTGGTGGAAGTTTCTTTCCATAATGCAATTTCAATAAATAAGTTTGAAAAAATAAAAAAGTACTAATGCAATTTGGGGGATATTCAATATTGCATACATAGTATAAACTGTAGGTGTATGAGGCAAGCAGAGTTTGCAGAATAGCACGACATAAGACATTTATTTACAATTAAACGAAGACAAGATATATACAGCTCGTATGCGACTGAGCGCCGACATCTTTCTTAAAGTAACAACTGCTCTCGCTTCCGGAGCATCATCATCGTAACTGTACGCGCATGCGCCATATGTGCGGAGAGGAGAAAATGAACGTTGTATTCCAACAATTCCCCCCTTACAACGTGCATTTTCTTAACAAGGCATTAATTACTCTCCTATTATGCAAATATTATATGCAAATTACAGAGAAACAAAATATAAAATTACAAATACAAACAGTATATACTTTAAACTTATATGGAAAAAGGGTACAGAATAACTTTGAATGTTTTTAAACACTTAGTCCTATTAAATCACAACATTTCTTATGTTTATAGGCACTTAAAGCTTTTGTTAAAATGTCAGCTGCCATATTTTCAGTTTCTAGATATTTAACTTCTATATCTCCATTCTCATATATTTCGCGCACAAAGTGATGGCGAATATCAATATGTTTTGTGCGAGAATGATAAATTGGATTTCTTACTAATTTTTGAGCAGACTGATTATCGCAGAATATTAAAGTAGGTGCAGACACTATTTCAGGAGAAAGTTCATTTAAGAACCGTCTGAGATGTAAAGTCTCTTTAGCAACCTCTGATAAAGCCATATATTCTGCTTCAGTTGTGGATAATGCAACAGTTCGTTGCTTTCTCGATTCCCAAGATATAGCACCACCAGCATATTTAAAAATGTATCCAGTATAGGACTTTCTATCATTGACATCTGAAGCCCAATCAGCATCAACAAATGCAACTAAGGACTTAGTATCACGTTTAAAAATCAGTCCTTGATCTTGAGTACCTCTTAGATATCTTAAAACTCTTTTTGCAGCTATCCAATGAGGTTTGCCTGGATTGTTGTTGAATTGACTTAGGAAATTCACAGCATGAGTTATATCAGGTCTAGTTGCTACTGATAAATACATAAGAGAACCAATTAGTTGACGATAAGGAATATTATTCATTTCAGACTTTTCTTCTTCAGTTTTGGGACACATATCTTTAGTAAGCTTCACATTGTTATCAAAAGGTGTAGATATTGATTTTGATTCTTGCATATTAAATTTGCTCAGAATATCTTCAATATACTTCTTTTGAGTAATTTTAATACTGTCCCCGTTTTGCATAAATTCTATGCCCAAACAATAGTGTAACAAACCTAAATCTTTCATTTTAAAAGATTTGGATAATTCATCTCTAATATATTCATAATCTTGTTTACATTTAGTAAGAATTATGAGATCATCAACATAAACAATGATAATTGCTTCAATTGGAGATTTAGAAAAATAAACACATTTATCAGCATTTAGTGATTTAAACTTCATTTGTTTTAATTTTTCATCTAATTTATTGAACCATTGTCGACCTGATTGTTTTAATCCGTAGAGGGATTTTTTTAATAAACAAACTTTGTCAACATTAGATTCATATTTAAAACCTTCAGGTAACTCCATGTATACTTCTTCAGTTAAATCACCATTTACATAAGCCATAATAAAATCTAATTGATAAGCTGTAAAACCATTTTGAATACCATAAGCGATCGCCGTTCTGATCGAACTTAATCTGGCTACAGGCGAAAAATTTTCTTCAAAATCAATTCCTGGTTTTTGAGAACACCCCTTTGCAACTATTCTCGCCTTAAACTTTTCGATTGACCCGTCTTGTTTATATTTAGTTTTTAAAACCCATTTACTTCCTATAATTTTCTTATGTTTTGGCCTATCAACTATTTGCCATGCATTTTCTTGCATTAAAGAATTAAATTCTAATTCCATTGCATCTATCCATTCATGTTTAAATGGCCCGTTTAAAGCCTCAGAAAATTCCGGACATGAGTCAGAAAATAAATTTTCCATTACAGCTTGAGATTTTTCATCTTTTGGAATTATCATTTTAAATTCTTTTCTGGGTCTACCTCTTTTACCAGTTTTTAATTTTCTCGGCCGCCCGCGCGCTCTTGTAGAGGAAGAAAGGGGGTCGGAAATTTCATCCGATTGCATATCAACATCACTGTCGCCACAGCTGTCTGGTTCATTTTTGACGGGAGGAGAAGATGTTTCTGATTCTTGCGTAATTGTTTTATTTTCATTATTTTGAGAAAAGGGAAAAATTAATTTTATTTCACTATTTGAAGGTAAATCGTTTTCAAATTCGTTAATAAATCGGACGTCTCGGCTTATAACAATTTTTCTGGAATTCTTATTCCACAGCCTGTACGCTTTTGATTCATTTGAATATCCAACAAAAATATGCTCTTCTGACCTAGGATCAAATTTTCCTTTACTTTGTCTTTTATTTAGTACAAAACATTTTTGCCCAAATATTTTAAAATATGATAAAGTTGGCTTGATGCCAAAAAATACTTCGTAGGGTGTTTTGTTATCGCTTAAACGTCGCGAAGGACAGCGATTACGTATGTATACCGCACAATTAATGGCTTCGGCCCAAAAAGATTGTGGGAGATTGCTTTGTAATAGTAAACACCTCGCCATTTCAGCTAAAGTTCTATTGGCCCTCTCTGATGTTCCGTTCTGTTGCGGAGTTAGTGGTGAGGAAAATTCTCGTTTTATACCGCTTTCTTCGATATATTTATTAAATTCTTCTCCGAAATATTCTTTGCCATTATCCGTACGAAGAATTTTTATTTTCTTTCCTACACGATTTTCAACTGCTGCTTTGTATTTAACAAATGCATTTTTAACCTCATCTTTGGTTTTAAGAAAACTGACTTCAATGTAACGGGATTTATCGTCAATAAAAGTAACGAAATATCGCGATCCTCCGTGGGATGGAACTCTCATAGGACCACACAAATCTGAATGTATAAGAGTCAATAAATCGTCACTTTTAAAGTTCGATTCTTTAGGAAAAGAACGCACAGTTTGTTTACCTTGAATACAAATTTTACAGTCTTTAAGAGACTCATTATCACTGAAATTTAGATTTCTAACCATATTCTTTGATTTAAGTCTTTTTAAATCAGACTCATTTAAATGACCTAATTTAAGATGCCATTTTAGAAATTCACTTACCTCTGCTATCGCAGCTCTCTCGATGCTTGGGTATACGTAATACAAATCCCCATGACGGACAGCATGTACTAATGTAGAACCATTTGGTTCGATGATTTTAGCAAATCGTTCTTTAAAAATCACTGAACGATTATTGGCTGTTGCTTTAGATGTTGAGAGCAAATTACACTTTAATTCTGGAACACACAGAACGTTCTTGAGTGTGAGATTAGTAATTCCACCCCCGTTAGGTACTGTAATGAAAACTGTTCCTATTCCTGTAATTTTCGCTGTTTGATCAACTGCAAGCTGTATAGTAGAATTCGTACGAGGATGAAACTCTGAAAATAAATTTCTATCTTTACACATGTGAGATGTACATCCACTGTCTAAACACCATGCAGAAGGCTCTTGATATGCGTCATTAAATGCCATACTAGTCGGTATTTCATAATTAGTGGCTATCATCGATCCTTGATTTCCTTTATTTAAAGATGTAAGCTTTTTATCAGCTATTTTCTTTCTACATTCGGAAGCTTTGTGCCCCATTTTCGAACAATAATTGCACTTGAAATTTCGGTAACACCTTTCCGAGGAAAAATTTTTGTTTGGATTCATTTTCCATTTTTCATTCTTCTTCTGTTCTTGATTATTTCTTTTATTTTCTATATAATATGCGTTTTGTGAATCTTGAGTGGATTTTTCTTTTCTTGCATCCCATTCTTCTAGCATCTTAATTTTCAAAGATTCGGGTTTAGGTAACTCATCTCTGGATTCTATAGCGCATCTAAAATTTTCGAAGTTCTCAGGAACACTATATAGAAGTAGAATTGATAATAAATCATCCGCGATTTCTATTTCCATATTTTTCAGCTTATCAACTATTTCGAAGAAAATATTTAAATGATCAGCCATCGTTTCATTTATGGACATTTTTCTAAACAGAAGTTGTTTTAACAGAGTTGCTTTTTTCGCGGGTCCCCTCGATTCATAAACATCTTTCAGTTTATTCCATACAGCACTTGAAGTCGTACAATGCTTTATATGACACAATTCACTAGGATTTATTGAAAGAATTATATCTGCACGAGCTTTTTGATCAGCTTGGAGCCACTTCTTTTCTTCGGCGGTTCCTTCAGCCGGTTTAATTTCTTTACCAATTACGTAATCCCAATGATCATTTTTGATTAATACAGCTTCGATTTGAAGCTTCCAGCTATCAAAATTATCTTTTCCGAGCTTTTCAATTGTCGTTACATGAGACATAATTATGCAGAGTCTCTCACAGCCAGAAATAATGCAAATGATAAACAGAATGAAGAACAATTCTTACTTTCGATTAGGCTTAAGAGTTCCAAATCCGAATGTTCGAATTAAAAATAATTTCTGCTAATTATAGCGCAGTGAAGTAGCGTCTCTGGGCCCATAACCATTTGTAGGTGTATGAGGCAAGCAGAGTTTGCAGAATAGCACGACATAAGACATTTATTTACAATTAAACGAAGACAAGATATATACAGCTCGTATGCGACTGAGCGCCGACATCTTTCTTAAAGTAACAACTGCTCTCGCTTCCGGAGCATCATCATCGTAACTGTACGCGCATGCGCCATATGTGCGGAGAGGAGAAAATGAACGTTGTATTCCAACATAAACAAAACAAAACACAGTTACTGCTGTTACAGCATCATTTATATCATTCACTAGAATTGAATTTTCTCCACAGATGTACATTTCTGTGGAGTCAAATGGATTGTCAATAAAAATAATGACTGGAGCAGATGTGTCTGCTGCAACGTCTTCAATTGAGCAATCTGGCATAATAATTCTGTAAAAACTTGTAGTTTCATCATGTAACACAATGGGTAGTAATAACAGTGCACATATTAATCTGTTCCCTATTTCAGATGTATCGACACCTTCATAATACGAAAAAATTTTCTTTTTTAACTCCAATGACTTTACACGTTTTTGCTGCAGAGATGTCATCTTTAAGGAGGGGTACACTTTTATTAGGTGCGCTGCAACTTGTTTCCGTTGTATTATGTCGGGATGCAAAGTATATTGTGAAATATCTTCTGCAATGATGTTTAGCAGTTCATGTCTTGTTTGCCAATTTAGGCAAGATATCCTTTTCTTCATCTGCTTCTTTAGTTCTGCAGAACACTTATCAAAGTTGATTGTAAAATTCTCTGGCCAAGGCTTCTTAGTAGCAGCACCTGGGGGGAGAGGTGAAAGAAGAGGATTTTAAGTTTAAATTTGTATTGCAGTGTCATTTCCTTTAAAACATGAAATAGTATATATTTTTATTTTTAAACTGTAAAAAAATTTGTACGTAAATCACAGTAGATAAAAAAAAAATTCAAAGGGGATACCAAAAACAAGAAAATTGTTTTCACTATTTCTCCGAGTTGGTTAATGAAATGCTCAAGGAAAAAGAGTTTATTATCCCCTGAAGGGGTTATTTTTAATTTTTCGCATTTGGGAAATTTTAAATTAATGTAATAGTATATTAAAATTTTTATAATGGCTGCATTCTGATACTTCAGTTTAGAAAGAACTAGAGTCTTTTAAAGGACCCTTCACAATTTTTTCACATTAAAGCATAAGACCCTTTACCAAAAAAAAAAAAAAAAAAAAAATTGAATTTCTAAAATGAATCCTTCACAAATGTGATGATTAAAAAAATTAGGAGGTGGGGGAGGGTTGCATTCTGACATTACACTTTAGGAAGAACTTGAGTCTTTTAAAGGACCCTTCACAATTTTTTCACATTAAAACATAAAACCCTTTACAAAAAATAAAATAAAATAAAATAAAATAAATTTCCAAAATGAATCTTTCACAAATGTGATGATTAAAAAAATTAGGAGGGGGGGGGGGCAGTTTATTATCCTCTGAAGGGGTTATTTTTAATTTTTCTTATTTGGAAAATTTTAAAATAATGTAATACATTAAAAATTTTATAATGGTTGCATTCTGATATTTCACTTTAGGATGAACTTGAGTCTTTTAAAGGACCCTTCACAATTTTTTCACATTAAAACATAAAACCCTTTACAAAAAAAAAAAAATAAATAAAATAAAATAAATTTCCAAAATGAATCTTTCACAAATGTGATGATTAAAAAAATTAGGAGGGGGGGGGGCAGTTTATTATCCTCTGAAGGGGTTATTTTTAATTTTTCTTATTTGGAAAATTTTAAAATAATGTAATACATTAAAAATTTCATAATGGTTGCATTCTGATATTTCACTTTAGGAAGAACTTGAGTCTTTTAAAGGACCCTTCACAATTTTTTCACATTAAAACATAAAACCCTTTACCAAGGAAAAAAAAAAAATCCAAAATGAATCTTTCACAAATGTGATGATTAAAAACATTAGGAGGGGGGGGGGCAGTTTATTATCCTCTGAAGGGGTTATTTTTAATTTTTCTTATTTGGAAAATTTTAAAATAATGTAATACATTAAAAATTTTATAATGGTTGCATTCTGATATTTCACTTTAGGAAGAACTTGAGTCTTTTAAAGGACCCTTCACAATTTTTTCACATTAAAACATAAAACCCTATACAAAAAAAAAAAAAAAAAAGAATTTCCAAAATGAATCCTTCACAAATGTGATGATTAAAAAAAAGAAAAAACTTTTGGTGAGAAAAACAGTTTATTATCCCCCTGAAGTGTTTATTCTTTATAATAAAAATAAGTAAAACAAGATACATATGACTAAAATATAATTTCAGAAGTTGTAAGGAAAGTAATCATGTACAACAGGAACAACTTAATACTTGCCTTCATTCAATTCACAAGTATTTTGAGTAGGAAGTGTAGATTCAGACCACTCTAGCACTTCAGAATTTGTAGGTGATGTAGGTGATGTTATGTTCTGCAAAAATATACATAGATAATATAAACAAAAGTACTAGATTAAAAAAGTTTATTAAAAATAGAATAAAGTATTATGCATTTAAACTGTAAAGCATAACTTTAATGTTATATGGTATCATTTACTGAGCTCTTCTGCATAGTGCAAACCATAAAAATCATAAAATTGGATTGAATTTGCATGACTAGAATAAAAAAAAAAAACACACACAAATCCTTACACTATCCTTACACTCAAATAAAAGATAGAAAATAAGCAGGCGTATAACCGCTATGTTAAAATTAAGGTTTCTACTACAGTTTATAAACTTCAATTTAGGACTTCATTTTTTTAGAGTAATTTAAGTAGTGTTCTCTACACAACTATTTGTGATTTAGAAGAACATTTCTATTCACAAAAGTGATATAGTACAGTACTGTTAATCCACAAACCTATGAATGCAAACAAAGAATTTTCCTTATTTCTACTTTTTAGTAAAAATATGCATAGAAATTATAAAAATGTTCTAGATTGCACTAAAAAATTATCTAGAATAAGCAGAGGATTGCGATGAAAAAATTCAAAAAATTATATTCCACAAATATTGTAATAAAATCACTTGTTAATGTTAAATTAGATAATTACTTCTTAAAGTGATAAAAACATTACACAAAGGGCTTAAAAACACCTTGTAATATAAAGATAACATGTTTCACATACTCTAACAGTGACTTCTTCAAGATCAAAATGATAAAATATTTTTGTAAAGTTTTTGAAAATGATAAACAGAAATCAGAAGATCACATGTATAGTGCAAGCAGGTGATTAAATTGGTCAAACTGGAAAAGTAAAAATTATTATTTTATTGCTTTTTTAATTTGTTAATCATCGCATGCCATTTAAAAAAAATTAGATACAAGATGATTCACAAATTAATACAGCAATAAAATAATAATTTTCACATTTCCAGTTTGACCAATTTAAGCACCTGCTTGCACTATACATGTGATCTCGTGATTTCTGTTTATCATTTTCAAAAACTTTACAAAAATAGTCTATTTATCACTTTGATCTTGAAGACGTCTTCCTTAGAAACATGTCATCTTTATATTAAAAAGTATTTTTAAGCCTTTTGTGTAATGTTTTTATCACTTTAAGCAGTAATTACATCTTTAATTTAACATTGTATCCTATTAGCTTTCTCTCAATAGGCAATTTATAAATATTACAAAAGAAATCTTCAGTTTTCAATATTATACTTGACAAAATCCTTGTAATGAAATACATAAAAAATAAATAACATGTTGGTACATTAAATTCATTAAGATCATTTGAGAGTTGAACCCGTATTTTAAAGATATTGGGTTCTTGTTATTCTTTTAAATGTAACATCACCATGATCACTGCACACTAGTACATACTTGCAAACTGGAGGAAGAAAAAAATAAAGAAAAACCCCCCCTAAGTTCTGCTAGGAAAAAAATTATATATATAAGTACAATAAAGAAAATTAATATAAATAATTTTTTTAATTGATTTATGTTGAAACATGTCAAAATAAGAACATACAGGCTGAGATGGATTCTCTCCTTCTTGACATAAAAAAAGTACTGTGCCATCAGGTAACATAGAATATATGTCATTTTCATCTATCTCTGTGCCATCCTCTAAGTATACTGTTAAATCATCAGGTGAGCATGACAAATCTAATTTAGAGAGTCCTGCGTAAGAAATACAAAAGACATTAAAGCTTAAAACGACACTGGACAATAAAAACCTTTTTATTAAATTGTAAGTCAGGTGTTAAAAAATGTTGCATTGAATATAGTGCTGTTTATAGTTGAAAAATACTAAATTGAAAAAAATATACAAATTATAATTAAGACAGTAAAAATAATTATTTGGTAGTTCTATTTAAAAATTATTCAAAGGAATCAATTTTTGCATAGATTCATAATCTTGTCTTATAACTAGCTTTATTTAATGTAACAAAAATTCGTAAATATTTTTTATTAACACTGATAATCATTAGATTTTTCTTATCTTTCTTTTTTTTATAAACATTCGGTAATTTTTCTCAAAATTTTATTAGAAATATAATAGAAAAAAATTAGGTACTTATGTATATGTCACAAAATAATATTATAATATTGTATTATAATTTGACGATAAATCTTGGTTGCTTATGGTTAATGCTTCTATAACACAAAATATGATTACGGAATTATATGATAACTTGCATGTAAAAAACCATTTTAAAATTTTATGAAGTTCAACAAAAATTTAAAAGCTTGGATTACTTTTTAACTTCCTAAAACTGTATAATTAATATGAAAAAGTTAAATATTTAAATTATTTACCAAATAATAATAATAATAATAACAATAACTCTTATTATGTAGCTTATGTCATCATCTTTGAATTTAAGTAACAACTATTATAAACATTTTTTTTAAATTTATAATGAACCCATATTGAAATATAACAAGGAAAAACATTGAAATCTGATTTTTTTTTCTGAAAAATGCATAATAGAACATATAATTTTAACCAAAATATGAAGGTGCTGGCCCATGTAGAGGAGTCCAAGACTCAACTTTAAAGTTATGCATTGACAGGGTGACAGAATTAAGGGCGCACAAAAGTTCATAAGCTCCCAGACAGGGACCTAGGTTCTTAACTGGAATGTAGAAACAGGGAATAACTAAATGGAAAAAGAGCCCTCAAAACGAAGATTGGATTAAAAGAGGGCAATTTATTGAGAATTTGGGGCACAAAATCCTCCAGGAACCCTGTACAGGGCCCCAGGGCCAGGGTGTTAACTGGAATGTAGTTGGGTATAAATAAATTATTTAGTGGTTTATGAAGTAGCCAAAGGACCCTAGAACTATGTTAAAGAAAACTGCAAGAGAATCTCATCATTTTTAAAGAAGCTGCACCAAGGGCCCCCAAAAAGAGATTAATTTTTTTAAGTAGTGGTAGCTAAAGTCTGAGATATATATATATTTTTTTATTCTTTAAGTAGTAGCTGGAGGACCTAAGACGTTGTTATGGAAAAAAAAGCTCGTAAATAGGTCGATTTTTAAGGGAACATTAGTGGGGGGGGGGGGGCAAAAGGGGCCAACTGATAGTTTTGAGCAGGACCCTAAGACGAAACATGGCTAAAAGGCCATAGTACTTAGTTGTTTTTATCCTCAGTTGGTTTAAATTAAGCATTAGGTATAATAAAGAAATGCGCAAAAAAGGGTGAAATGCTTAAAAAAGGGCCCAAGGGTTCAAGGAAGCCCTGACCAGGCCCTAGGGGGCTAAGGTCTTAATTGCAATGTAGAAAGAAGGGAATAAGTAAATGGGAAAGTGCCCCAAAAACGAAGATCGGTTTAAAAGGAACAATTTATTAAACAATTTAGGGCACAAAAAAAAATTCAAGGTGCCCTGTACTCCGCACCAGGGACCAGGGTTTTGACTGGAATGTAGAAAGGTTGCAATAACTAAATGGAGATACGGTCCCAAAAACGAAGGCAAATTCTTAACAATTTAAGGCATAAAAACTTAAAGGGTCCCAAGGTAAAATTAAATGTAAAATTAATTTTGAGATTGGATATGTGACAGGGGCAGTGATGAATTGATTTTGTTTCAAAGACGAAAAAAGTATGTTAAACTTCTAAGTATTCATATTCTGACGATGCAATGAAACAGTTTCAACAAGTAAAAATATAGAGATCTGTACGGCCTGAGGCCCGTACCTGGCCCGCGGGACGTTAAATTCTTTTTGTCGACCCGGCCCGTTTGTTTTATCCTTCGGCCCGGCTCGGCTCGTTAAAAATTGTTTTCTAATTCTGCCGGCCGTGTACGAGCCTCGGGCCCGTTCAGATCTCTAATTTTGCTCTTAAAAATATATTATAAGCCGAAAGAAGTCCACGACCCACCAGTAACAGTGACATCATATTAATGCTGGCAACGACCTAACCAATAAATTTTGCTCTCGCACCAATTTTTTTTTTCTTTTTTTTTTAACTTCTAAACATTGTACAATTTTAATTTTTACACCGTCGAATAGAAAACAAAAATACTTTGAAATGTAATTTGTTTGAAAAATGTATCTGAATTTACTGATTGGTTTTTTTCTAATAAATTTAAAAAAAAAATTGAATCATGAATATTTTAAAATCTGCAAGTAACCCAATTACGAAAGATTAACCCATTTGCTCTTAAAAAATGGGCCTCTTTACGTTTTTAATATCTTGCCCCTTTTTATTCGATCTTCGTTTTTGAGGCTCCTTTCTCCATTTAGTTATTCCTCCATTACTACATTCCAGTTAAGACCCTGGCTCCCTGGGGCCCGGTACAGGGCCCCTTGAAGTTTTTGTTCAAAAAAATTTAATAACTTGCCTCTTTTCAATCCGATCTTCTTCGTTTTAGGAGCTTTTTCTCTAGTTATTCCGCCATTTTAGGCATCTGACCCCCCTAATGGGGCCCTTGAACTCTTTGTGCGCCATGCATTTTCCACCCCCCTCCTAATTGTGTCACCATCTCAATGCATAACTTTAAAGTTGAGTCTTGGACTTTTTTTCCCGGGCCATTACCCTTATATTTTTAATGGGGCCGTAAGGTCCCTTTTTAAGCATTTCTTTAAAATTTTATTCTAATGATTAATTTATACCCTATGCTTAATTTTGACTAATTAAAGATCTAAAGCGCTAAGTACTAGGATCTTTTAAGATGTTTTCCTCTGAAAGTCCTGCTCTCTCAGATTGCAGCTGGCACCAATTTAGAATATTAATCTCCTTCTTGGGGCCCTTGGTGCAGCCTCTTTAAAAATGATCCGATTTTCTTGCAATTTTCATTAACATAGTTCTAGGGTACTCCAGCTAACTTTATAAACTACTAAACATTTTCTTAGACCCCCAACTATCACCCTATTTTAAATATTAATCTTCTGTTCCGGCATCAACTTATGTTTACTCACTACAGCCGTAAATTAAAAATCGCGTTACTGTTATAAAGATAAGTGGTTAAGTTTAGAGAGAGGCGGGGGGATTCATCAGTAAATAAAATATCTCGTTAATGTTAAAGAAAATTCGTTAAATTTACAGAGGGGGGGGGGGCACATTTCACCGCCTGGGGGCTCATTCTTTTCTTGGGTTCTATGGGCTCGATTTCAACAGGGTTTGGGTCATTCGACTTGATATCGAAAACTTGAATTTTTTTAATTTATTATCACAGGCCAGGGCAACGCCGGGCGGGTCAGCCAGTTCCAAATATATTTAAAAAATCCCTGACGGCTCGGCCTACAGGCACAGGTAGATTTCGAAGACGCAGACCGTTGGGCGTCTGTTTGTTGGAAATTGCAGAAGAAATGATATTTTTGCCATGATGCGGCAGCTGGGACCGCCCACTTCGAAATATAAATGTGTGTGTAGACGGAGCCGGCAGGGATTTTTTTGTTTGTTTGTTTGTTTTTTGTTATAAGGGTTGGTCCTATAAAAAACTTGTCAATATAAAAGTTGTAGATAATGTTAAGAGGATTTATAATAAACTTAAGCGGATTTGATATCTTGTGAATGGACGAAGTTATAATTTTATTCTTCGTAACCCCCCCCCCCCCGGGTCCATTTTTAATGATATCAAAAATCTGTCATACATAAATTTTTTGCCCTTTTCCGAGAAGTAATAATAACTTTAAATGGATTCTATACGTATCCTAATTAAGAAGTTATGGGGTTTTTTCTGTTTTCACAAAAAGCCCCTTCCCCCCAAAAGCCCCTTCCCCATTTCCCTCCCTTGGTTCGATTTTGCCCATTAACGAACTTGACCGAGATTTTATGCACCAGTTTGGAAGATATTTGTGCAGAATTATTGAAGTTATCGTGTCCATAATAAAGTGATATAGATAGATAGATAAAGTTTTGAACTGGGGGTGGTTTTGGGAGTCATAATCGGCGTAGATCTGAAAAGAAATTTCAGAAATTCCAACTTAGGAGAAAATTTAATTGGTAGTATTTCTTACGAAATCTACCTAATAAGGATAGACCGAAACAGGTTTTTATGACTGAAACAATTTTTGAATCTTCCGATAACACAGAAAACCGCATTTCGGTAATCTTCCTATTTTCAGCCGAAAACGAAAATGTTCACGTCAAATTCCACATCAAATCAACCAAAAAATTTTAATATTCAACCTGACCATTTCAGATTTTAATGGAACCTTCAGAAATCATTTTCCCTGATGATACAAATGAGAATATACTGTTATAACTTTTTTATCTCTGTAATTAATTTTATTTAATTTAAAATTTTAAAATTTAAACATTTTTTAAATAGTGTTTTATTTAAATTTTTGAAAAAATTATATGTTTTTTGTAATATTGTAAACTTTAAATTCTGAAAGTTTTAGAGTGGGATCTCAATGGGATCAGCAGTTGCAAAAAAAAAAGTAATGTTTAGTAAAATTAAGTTAAAATTATTTAAGTTATTTTTAAAATTAATAAAACAATACTGTCTTTAACACAATCATAATGTTGGTGAGATGCCAACTTTAAATACCAGCCCCAACTGGTGTTTTAACATTTGTTTTTTTAACATAACTGCTGATCCCATTGAGATTAATTATAAACAGTTCGTAGGGATAAATAGTGTCTCATTTGAGCCGATACAGCTCAAATCAATGAGTAATGTTGAAAATTTCCGAAGGAAGAAAGGAGATTTTTGAAATACAGATTGTTTTGGTCAAGTTTCGCTCTGGACGTAATTTCGCTGAAAACGAAAACAAAACAGAATTTTCGGTCGATCTCTCAATAGATTTTATAAAAGTACTACATCATTTTAATGCACTTATAGCAAAAGGTTGTTAATTTTATATATTAAAAATGTGAAAAATTAATTTTGTAATTAATAGTTACAATTATTATCTTAAAGTTATTTTTAATATATTAATCTATCGGCATTATAGCTAATCTGTCATAATTCCCGTTAAGAATCAAAATTTAGTTGTAATAGCAGAAATAAATGAAAACATTTACACTTTATAGGCAATTTAATAAAATAATACTTTTAAGTTTTTCATTTTTAAATGTATACATAAAATATAAAAAATACTTTTGTATAAAATGAGGATTATATATATATATACATAACTCCCCCTTACATTTAATAATCTGTGTTATTACTGATAATGTTAATCAAAACAATCAGGAAGCAGAAAATAATGTTTAACAGTTCCAGTTTTCCTCTGAAAATCTTAATAAACATGCTAAGAACTGGCTTCACTTAATTCATATATTTTTTTTTCCTTGAAAAAAAAAATTGAATGTTTTTGTTTTGATAGCAATAGAAAATTTTGAACTTTATATTCTAATGGCAATTTACAAAATTTCATTTATTTTTCAGGTTTTATGACTATGGTTCATTTCTGGAATGCTTAGTTAATCAATTTCCAGTGGACACTCCATCTGTACTTTACTAAAAAAATAATTGCAGTAATGTTCATAGTGCATAAAATTTTTTGATTTAACTGAAAAGCTAAGTAATCAGATTTAATTTTTAAATAGCACTTACCAGAATGCAATAAAAAAAATTTAATATATAAATAGTTGTTTTTATTAATTTCGCATAATTAATAACATTTTTAAGATTGTAATTAAATAATTTTTTTTAAACCGTGCCTTGCATATTTTATAATGTGGCAAACACCCAATCTGGAAGCAGAGAATAATGTTTAAAGGCATAGGAAAATGAGGAGCTCATTAGGCTCAAGCTCTCCCCATTTAAATAAAGATAATTTTTAAACTCAAACAAGTTGTTAAAAATCTATTTTCTATCTTAAACATTTGATTATTCATCTCTCACAAAACAACTCTGTAAATATATATATATATATATATATATATATATATATATATATATATATATATATATATATATATATATATATATATATATATATATATATATATATATATAGGGTAGATGTGCCAGTAATGGACACCCTTAAGGAATTTCTTTAAAAATTATTTTTTAATTAATAGTTATAATTGTTATATTCCATATTTTTTAATATTATATTAATCTACCAACAATAATTTAACCATGCTCATAGTCACATTTCCCAATGGGAATCGAAATTTAATTGTAAATAACAGAAATAAATCAAAACACCCTAAATTCCAGTAATGGACACTCCACAAAAAGTAATAGATAATTGATATTATGATTGTATTCAAAACTAGTATTTAAAGAAAACATATTAATGAAATAAAAAAAGCTGAATTTTTATTCGTTATTTTTTTATAAACCGAAAACGTTGAAGGTGGCCCATTACTGGAAGGCGGTCCATTACTGGCACATCTACCCTATATATTATTAATTAAATTTATAGTAGTAATGAAATAAGTAAATCTGCAGATCAGGGGGGGGGGGGGCTCAAATGTCAGTTCTGCCAATTTATTTTGAAATTTTTTTATTTGGTATTTAAAACATTCAACCCGCACTTTCATTTATTTGATATCCCCCCCCCCTATATTGGGTAGATGTGCCAGTAATGGACACTCTTAAGGAGTTTCTTTAAAAAGTATTTTTTAATTAATGATTATAATTATTATATTCCTGATTTTTTTTTCTCTCTCTTTTTTTTTTTTATTTTTATTTTTTATTTCAATATTATATTAATCTATAAACAAATATTTAACCATACTCATAGTCGCATTTCCCAATGTAAATCTAAAATTTAATTGTAAATAATAGATATAAATCAAATCACCCAAAATTCCAGTAATGAACACTCTACAAAAGTAATACATGTAATTGTTTTTATGATTGTGTTTAGAACCAGAATTTAATGAAAGTATACTAATGAAACAAAATTGTTATTTTCAAATACATTTAACCATTACGATATCAATAATTAATAAAATATTTGTGATAATTATTCATTGCTTAAATTAATTATTGTCAATATCTCAAAATCAATATTTTAATTATTTTAGATAGCTGATTTAAAATACAAAATGTCAGAGAATTACGGTTATCCAATCAAATAAAGGGTTTAAAAAGATTAGAAAAAAAACTGCAGAACTGATGATTTCAAATTTTACAATTTACGATCTGCAGGTTTATTAAATCAATTAATACATTTTAAGAGTAGTTTGGCCAGGGATAAATAATCAAACATCAGACAAGACAGAAAATAATATATAATTTAATAGAAATTTAACAGAAAATAACAAAACAAAAAAATAATATAATTTTAACAACTTTTATAATTTAATATATTGTTTCTATTTAAATGGGGAGGCTTGAGCCCGATGAGTCCCATCTTTCCCTATGCCCTTAAACAATATTATCTGCTTCTTGATTGGTTTCATTAATTTCAAGATTATAAAACATGCAAGGAAACGTTATATATATATATATATATATAAACATGATGATTTAAAATACTAAATGTCAGATAATTACGGTTATCAAATCAAATAAGGGGTTTAAAAAGATTAGGGAAAAAAAAAAACCCTGCAGAACTGACGATTTCAAATTTTACAATTTACGACCTGCAGGTTTATTAAATCAACTAATACATTTTAAGAGTAGTTTGGCCAGGGATAAATAATCAAACATCAGACAAAACATAAAATAATATATAATTTAATAGAAATTTAACAGAAAATAACAAAACAAAAAAATAATATAATTTTAACAACTTTTATAATTTAATATATTGTTTCTATTTAAATGGGGAGGCTTGAGCCCGATGAGTCCCATCTTTCCCTATGCCCTTAAACAATATTATCTGCTTCTTGATTGGTTTCATTAATTTCAAGATTATAAAACATGCAAGGAAACGTTATATATATATATATATAAACATGATGATTTAAAATACTAAATGTCAGATAATTACGGTTATCAAATCAAATAAGGGGTTTTAAAAGATTAGGGGAAAAAAACAGCAGAACTGACGATTTCAAATTTTACAATTTACGATCTGCAGGTTTATTAAATCTCAACTAATACATTTTAAGAGTAGTTTGGCCAGGGATGAATAATCAAACATCAGACAAAACAGAAAATAATATATAATTTAATAGAAATTTACCAGAAAATAACAAAACAAAAAAATAATATAATTTTAACAACTTTTATAATTTAATATATTGTTTCTATTTAAATGGGGAGGCTTGAGCCCGATGAGTCCCATCTTTCCCTATGCCCTTAAACAATATTATCTGCTTCTTGATTGGTTTCATTAATTTCAAGATTATAAAACATGCAAGCAAAAATTATATATATATATATAAACATGATGATTTAAAATACTAAATGTCAGATAATTACGGTTATCAAATCAAATAAGGGCTTTAAAAAGATTAGGGAAAAAAAGAAAAAAAAACCCTGCAGAACTGACGATTTCAAATTTTACGATTTACGATCTGCAGGTTTATTAATTCAATTAATACGTTTTAATTATGAATAATAAATGCATTTAATATTTACAGTATTTGTTTTTTTATGTACAGAGTAGTTTGGCCAGGGATAAATAATCAAACATCAGACAAAACAGAAAATAATATATAATTTAATAGAAATTTAACAGAAAAAAAAATAATAATATAATTTTAAAAACTTTTATAATTTAATATATTGTCTCTATTTAAATGGGGAGGCTTGAGCCCGATGAGTCCCATCTTTCCCTATGCCCTTAAACAATATTATCTGCTTCTTGATTGGTTTCATTAATTTCCAGATTATAAAATATGCAAGGCAAAGTTATATATATATAAACATGATGATTTAAAATACTAAATGTCAGAGAATTACGGTTATCAAATCAAACAAAGGGTTTAAATAGATTAGAAAAAAAAAACTGCAGAACTAAAGTTTTCAAATTTTACGATTCACGATCTGCAGGTTTATTAATTCAATTAATACGTTTTAATTATGAATAATAAATGCATTTAATATTTACAGTATTTGTTTTTTTATGTACAGAGTAGTTTGGCCAGGGATAAATAATCAAACATCAGACAAAACAGAAAATAATATATAATTTAATAGAAATTTAACAGAAAATAACAAAACAAAAAATAATATAATTTTAAAAACTTTTATAATTTAATATATTGTCTCTATTTAAATGGGGAGGCTTGAGCCCAATGAGTCCCATCTTTCCCTATGCCCTTAAACAATATTATCTGCTTCTTGACTGGTTTCATTATTTCATTATTTTCCAGATTATAAAACATACAAGGCAAAGTTATATATACATATATATATATATATATATATATATATATATATATATATATATATATATATAAATGATTACAATATTAAGAATTTTATTAGTAATCGCATGAAATCAATTAAAAGCAGTTATTTATAAAAAATTTGATTTAATTGCATTATGGTACGTGGAACTTAAAAATTAAATTTTATTAGCTGGGTTTTCAGTGAAGTTAAAAGATTTTATGCGCTATAAACATTAAAGAAATTGTAGGATAGAAGTACCAGTATGGACAATTTTAAAGTATTTCTTTAAGAACTAACTATGAAATTATCTATGAAATTAACTACTCTCGTTTTATCTGTGTAAAAAATTATATTTTTATTTAAGTTTAGTAATCTGAATGGAAATTTTTATGTAAAATGATTAAATGTGAGTGGAAAGTTAAATTCTTACCTTTAACAGTCTGTCGGTGCCGGTGTTGGACCAAAATTTATAAGCGTCTTTGCTACAAAATCTTAAGTAATAATGTAGTTGCTTTCTTGGATGGCTATAGCATGGTATCCAACTCTGCCCCCCCCCCACACACACACAAACTCCGGGTCCTTTTTCTCATAGTTTTAACTATTTTTGCCCAATCTAAAGATCCTGAAACGTTTGGGGGCGGATATCATATATGCTATTGGTTTGGGAATCTATTTTATTTATTTTGTGTATAGCAAAGAGCGCAGCTTCGCTTAATTTTACTGATTTGGTTCTGGAGAAAATATTTTAACAGATGGAAGTTTGAGCACCTGCGTCCTGTTTACAAAATAGCGGAGTTTCAAAGAGTATCCGAAAAGAAAGTTATAGGCAAGATTGGTCACTAGTGCAGGGTGTGGTGTATACAAAATCGTAAACTATGCTAAATACATCTGGAAAAATGCCGAAATAAATGCTCCTAGTGAGGGAGTTGGAAGCGGTTACTGGACACCAAAGGAATTATGTTACACAGTGGAATCCGCGGAAAGCAAGTGATTCTTTTCATCTTTGTGTAACTTACAGATTCCAGCTTAGGGCGGTCTTTTAGTGGGCTTTCAGAAGGCCAGTTGCTACCCGCTTCGGAATTTGACTTTTATTTTTCAATTGCTTTATTACTGCTTTAATTTCTTATTTGTTGAACGCTTTCGCTTGTTTTTGCTAACATATTAATAGTTCTATGTAAATAAATTTTAACACAAAAAATATTTTTTTTTTAAATATATATGAATAAGAATAAAAAGTAATAGAAATCTAGATTTACTATAACAAGAGTTTTGCCACCTTCAAGCAAAATCTGTATGTCTATGTCAAAACATGCATTCAAAAGAATCCCCTATCCCTTATATATATATATATTAATAATGTTACATTTATTAGGACTACATTTTTAATTTGTTATTTGACACGGCTCTTTGGTATCGTGATTTCAATGTATATGGTCAGTTTCTTATGTTTCAATGGTTAAATTTTACTTAAAGTTATATATATATATATATATATATATATATATATATATATGGTAGATGTGCCAGTAATGGCCACCCTTAAAGAATTTCTTTAAAAGTATTTTTTAATTAATAGTTATAATTATTAAATTCCACTTTTTTAAATGTTATATTAATTTACCAACAATATTTAATCATGCTCATAATCACATTTCCCAATGTAAATCGAAATTTAATTGTAAATAACACAAATAAATCCAAACCCTAAATTCCAGCAATGGGCACCCCACAAAAAGTAATAGATATAACTGATATTATGATTGTATTTAAAACTAGAGTTTAAGGAAAGCACATAAATGAAATAAAATAGTCATTTTCAAATAAATTTAACAATTAGGATATCAATAGTTAATAAAGAATTTATGAGAATAATTCATTGTTTAAATTAATTGTCATTATCACAAGATCACTGTATTTTAATTATTTTAGATAAAAGGTTTAAAATGCTAAATTTCAAAGAATTAAATTTTCCAATTATTGAGACACTGGGGGGAGGCGGAAGGGGTTAGAAAGGTTAGTTAAAATCTAAAAAAAAAAAAAAAAAAAAGTATTTGGTACTAGTGCATGGAATCTTATTTCCATTATTCTTAACAGTTAAACTTCCCTGCTTGATATATTACTTTTAGTAATTTATATAAAATATATTAAATAAATGAAAGTGTAGGTTGAATGTTTTTTTAAATACTAAATGAAATTACTTCAAAATAAATTGCAGAATTGAACCTCCTGATCTGCAGATTTACTAGTTTCATTGCTACTGTAAATTTATTTTATTTTACTTTATTTTTTATGTACGTACTAGTTGTTTTATCAGAGAAGAAAAATCAAACATTTAAGACAGAAAATAGATTTTTAATAAGTTGTGTGACTTAAAAAATTGTGGAGAGCTTGAGCCCCATGATCCCCTCATTTTCATGTGCCCTTAAACATTATTCTCTGCTTCCTAATTGGGTGTTGATTGCCACATTATAAAATATCCAAGGTACGGTTAAAAAAATAATTTGATTACAATCTTAAAAATTTTATTAATTTCGTGAAATTAATAAAAACAGCTCTTTAAAAAAAAAAAAAAAAAAAAAAAAATATTATTTTACATTCTCGTAAGTGCAATTTAAAAAATTTGATTACTTATCTTTTCAGTTAAATCAAAAAATTTTATGCACTATGAACATTACTGAAATTGCTTTTTTTAGTAACGTCCATATGCGATGTCCATTACTGGAAATTGACTAATTGAGCATTCCAGTAATGGACCATGGTCTTAAAACTTGAAAAATAAATGAAATTTTGTAAATGGTCATTAGTATATAAAATTTAAAGTTTTATATTACTATTAAAACAAAACATTCAATTTTCCCAAGAAAATAAAAAAGATATGAATTAAGTTAAGTCAGCTCTTAGCATGTTCATTAAGATTTTCACAGAAAAACAGTGGAACTGTGAAATATTACTTTCTGCTTTCTGATTGGTTTGATTAAGCGTGTCAACAATAATCCAGATTATAAAACATGCAAGGGGAACTAATGAAAAAAAAATAAAAAGCTAAATTTGTATTGGTTATTTTTTTATAAACCAAAAACTTTGAAGGTGACCCATTACTGGCACATCTACCCTATATTGTATGACATTGGTTTAACTCTAAAAAATAAAAATCGCAAAAAGTAATACATTAATTGATGTAAAATTACTTTTAAAAAAAAAATGCTAATTCTAAATATCTCACTTATCAACACATAAATTAAACAGGAATCACAATGGTAAGTTAAATCGTTCATATAATAACTTTACGTCATGGGTTATGCTGAGTGAGATAGAAAAATGATTATTTGTTATTATTCAAATGTTCGTTTACGCAGTAGAACAATTAGCAAGCAAATCTTATATTTTATAGATTAAAACACAATAAAGATATTTAACTTGCATTTACATAGTAAAAAAGGGAAATAAATATCAAATCAAAATCAAATTTGACTTACTTTGAATCTTTATTCTCCATTCGAACAGTTTTGTCCGTATCCCATAAAATGGCGGACACCAGATACAAGTAGTAAATTTTAATTCTCTTGTTATCTGAGTGGCTCATTACGTCATGCCTTCTAATAAACACGTCTGCTGAGACTGCGCAGAAAATCCGGGGAATGCTGTTTTCGATACTTCGGAAAGTAATCCGATATAAATAGATTATTTTTATGACTGTAGAAAAAGTTTCCGTTGCGATTCGGATAATTTTTTTTATCGGCTGCTTTCGCAAAGGAAATTTATCTTTTACGAAACGGAAAAGGATTGGAAATTTTTTACAGTGTATTTAGCTTGTATGAGTAAAGGTAATTTATCTTATTACCACAACAAAACATAATTAGCGAAAAATAGCGTTTAACTAAGCATTTAAAATTTAATCTATGTGCAGAGAAACATTTTAGCAGCTGAATAGTATACATTTCAGAAATGTCATGCTCTTCTTTGAAGATCAAATTATTATATATAAAAAAATTGTTTATCTTATGTATTAGAATATCTATTTAACATTACATTATTAAAAAGAAATGCTGAAATTTTACCTTCTTGGTGAGAAATGTTTATAAAAAATACTATAACTCCATTGTTAACCACGATTGTAGAAACTTCCCCGTTATGTTAAGGAATAAGTAGCGGAATAGCGAATCAGAAATTTAAGAAAGCGACAGATTACTTAAATTATTTGAAACGTGCATTCTGAAAATTTCGTGCAATAAAGGAGCTCTGTTAGTTAAGAAAATACTCTGTAAATCTTTAAAATCTGTCTTTTAATAAGTTGTACGCAGTAAAAAAATAATTTTTCTGGATTTCGCAAAGCTTTATGAAAATGTTAAATAACCATTTCCGCGTTATCCACGTTTCCGAACAGCGTTCCTTTATTTATCCAAAAACCAAGAAAGCAATAGATTTCTAAGATTTAAAAAAGCCTTTCTGAAGCAAAACTGCCTTTTTTGGCCATTTCCAAAAACATATAAAAACAAAGCGTTTTCGAGTATATTTTACAATTTATTAATGAATATTCTCAACGTGAAATATTGTCTTATCACATGCTATCAATTCTGAATTAAACATTTTCAGATGCGTAACAGATTATACACAGGCAAAAGTAACAGAAAACGTTAATATTAATTCTAATTGTTTTAATGTTAATTAATGCAAGTTATTTGAAAATTAAGCTTAATGCTTTATCATGTTTCTTAATCAAAATGATTACTTTATAAAAATTTTAAAAAAATACTTTTGTCCAGAATACTGATTAATACACTATAAAAATTACAAGAATGCAAATACTGTAAAAACTAGAACAAAGAAATATTATTTTTAATATTAATTGTTAATACTGTTATGTTTGTTGAACATGAAAATAATATTTACATGAGAATTGATAAACCAATATGTTGAAATTAGTGATAAATGCACTGTAAAAACTACTCGAAAACGTTTATTATTATTATTATTATTATTATTATTATTATTATTATTATTATTATTATTTATATTATTATTATTATTATATAGGGGGGAGAAAAAGAATCTTTTGTGTCAAAAATGCTTCATTAAATCTCAAACATATATTGGTTTCGAAATTTATAAACATCTCGAAACTAATCTGGAAACCCAATCTCGAAACCAAATTTTATCAAGGATATATCTTGGATAACAAAAAGGTTTCATTGTATTTTTTATATTGTTTTTGTTACTATAGAGAAAATCTTTGCTATTGTTTATAATATGTGTTTTAAAATATCAATTTAATTCTGAAATTCTAATTACTGCATATTTAATTTTAATGAATTTTCTTTCTAAAATAAATACAGCCGAATCCGGTTAAAACGCGTTTCAAGGAACTGGAAAAAAGTGGTGCATTAAGCGGGGACGCCTATTAAACGCGATTTGTATAATGTCGCAGGAACTGAGCTTATTTACACATCTAATCTTCTAAATAAATTTTAGAGCTTTCGCTTATATATTTACGGACTAAAATAGTGTCTTTTACTAATATTTAGATTAAAATTAAACTGTATTCGAGTTTAATTCATTGTGTTTTTCTAGAACCGATTAAAAAAATATGGATTCAAATATGACTTTAACGTGTACGTTATGACCAAAAATGAAATAAGAAAAATAATTTTCTTGCTAGCCTATTTTTTATACACAACCAAAAATATTAAATATTTACTGAACAACCCAGTTATTAAAATCATATTTATTACTTGTGATAATAAGTAACACCTTCCTTTTGATTTTATGAATATTCTCCATTTTAACAGAAAATTTGGTAAAACTCCAGACAGATAATCAGAGACGACTTGACTCCATAAAACCCGTGATGCAAGTAACCCACCTCACATGAATAAAAGAGGAAAAGGCATAAATCATGAAAAATTAACGAAGAAATGGAATTGAAACCGAAAAAACTTTTTCCATTTCTCTTCAAACGTGTTTAAAAGCAAAATGCAAGGGAGACTTTATTCACTAAAATGTACAAAAGCAAGAAACAAAAATTTATAACATATACAGCACAAAGCAATCAAAATAAATAACACAAAGCAACAAAAAAAATTGTCTTATCTATCTCTACTTCAGTAAAAACATACACTAAGCAAGAGAACAAAAAATATTTAGACACGGGATCAAAGACTAGTAGCGTTGCTAATCTAGCGAGATTTTTTAAAATTCAAATAGCTACTACTATTTCCAGTTAGTAATATTAGCCTTAATTAATCTGTTATTCAATAAGCTGAATATTACTATTTGAAGATAGTGGTAGATATCTAGAAAAATCCCACTAAATTGCAACTATGGTAAAGACAGAAGAAATTCACATCTTGATCTATGAATTCGCTTATTAAGACCCTACATCAGTCATGCGAAAAAACGCGCAAGCTAATGTTAAGTCTATGGGAAGGTTCTCGCTCGCATTTTAATATTTTTAATGATTTTTTTGCATAGGACAGCTGAGTTCGATCTCTAACGTTGTTAGTTTTTACTTTTTTGATTTTGGTTACAGTTTTTTATATAAGGGTACTTTTCCTTTCAGAACCGGTTCCAACCGGTTCCAAAATAGAAAATGTCCGTTTATAAAAAAACTGTAGTCATAATCAAAAAAGTAAAAGCAATATTTTTTGCCTAAAGAGACCGAACAACATTGTTTCATTACTTTTAGTTAACTCCCAAACAGAATTTTCCTTTGCTCTATGGCAATTATAGGGTGACATTAAAATAAATTTCGCAGATGGGCGACATCGGTAGCTAAAACTAATGAATGAAATGAGAATTTTTTTTTAATTTAAAGCCTTTGAAGACATGAAGAAATGAATTCCGGGAGAAAAAAAATTTCGACATTTAACACGAAGGTTACAGTTGGGAAAATATTTCCACTGTCTGAGTCGAAAAACTCAGCTTTTTCCATTTAATCACACTGTTAAAAAAGACAAATGTTTCTTGATCTTTCTCTCATCTTTCTATTAGCTTTCGAAAATATATTATAACTTCTTGCGAGCTACCTGCGATTTCAAAAAGCGTTCCTTTATCTTTATAAGCCAACGAAACCAATATATTTGCAAGATTTAACTGGAGAATTTCCGAAACAAAAATTTCTTTTGATTCCGGTAATTTTCTGAAACCTCCCTGTATAGTTTTTGCAGATTAATAATTAGTTTTCTCTACCTGGAATATCAGTTTTTGGGCTGCTGTCGACTCTTAAGTAAGCATTTTCAGCTGCAAACAGAATTTATATGTGCAAGAGTAACAAAATAAGATTAATTTAAATGTTAATGTTAATACTGTTAATTTATTAAGTTTGTTGAACATGAAAATGTTTCCTTCAGATTTAATAGCATACTAAACAAGTGTGTAGGTGTGATCGAAGATCGCACAAAGGGTTTCGTTTATAATTCCTTCCAAAACACTTTATCTTTTCTTTAATAAGTCCAAATAAATTTCATTTTCAAAAGAAAAGAAAATTATTTTTTTTTAAAGTAAAATTGGCCGGTCTATTTTTCTCGTTTTTTTCGAAAATCTGAACCTGTCCGATAGCAGGCGGAGCCCGCTATTCTACTCTGTCATAATAATATCTGTCATGTGGCCTAGATGCGATATTAAAAAAATCAATTTCAAAATTAAACATGTTGTATAGAGACCTTCAAAATGTTAGACATCAGATTAATTTTCTTTTTAATTCTCTAATGATGTCCTCTTAAGCTGCTTTCTGTATTTACACATACTCATACTCCTTGTATTATTGAGAAATGTTTGAAAATTTCCGTTTTATTACCAATATGACGTCCTATTAATCTTTTTTTCAATTGGTGAAACTTTTATTTTCATTTTCATTTTTTTCACGTAGAAATCTTTCAATAGAAAATTAATTATTATAGAAAGAATTTTACAGAGAAATTTTAATTGTTGGCAACTGCTATAAGGAAGAATGTTTAAATTTAATAGAAGAAAGCTGTTAGATTTTTGTTTTTTATCGCTATATATTAAAATAATACGATTATTTCAAATTTTAAGATTTTGAGCTTCATAGTACGTATTCAGCTATAAGTACACAAAATTTCATGACTGTGAGTTATATAGTTTCTGCGAACCTGCTCTGTGACGGACAGACAACGAAGCTGAAGTATTAGGGTTTCGTGAGATGAACGAAACCCTAAAAATATGATAATCCAGATCATACTGAGAAAAGTGATTAATTCACTCTAAAAACTCAGGAAATTCATTTTCTAGTACTAATAAACTGTACTCGATACATAGATACTTAACATTAAATGCAACCAGCGGCATGAGCCTCGAATACGTATACAATGAAAGAAATGCGATTTCTGTGTCAATTGATTTTCGAGGATTAAAAAGAATGGTGAGTGTTTAATATTAAGAAGCTAAACACATGTGCCAATCATTGGTATTTGGATAAACTCAACAAATATTTTCAGCAGAAATTCAAATAGAGACATATTGATGCAAATATAGACATCCATAGACATGAATCTAATGTATTCTTTATTCATTTTGTTTTAATAAATAATTACTGTGAAGAAAATGACAGTTAGTCTTATCCATTTTTATAAATGCCAAAGTATTGTCGAATTGAATTTAGTCTGACTATGTCTGGATTTTCTTTTGAAAGTAAAAATTATTTTAATTTTTTTTTTTACTTTCAAAAGAAAATCTAGACAGGAAGGAATATTGTATATTCCCTGGTATTTGTTGCTGAGACAAATAGCTTCGTCTATGCTTAGGAATTTCCTCAATTAGGATTTCAGAAAGCACTTTCATGTTATGTGCAGAAATATGTTGCAACAGCAAGGTTCAATGGGCGGAATAAAGTGCATCTTTCTTTTACATCTTTCCTGATAGCATCCGTGTCACTATTATTTTGTCTTCTGTTTGCAAGAAAAGTGTAAAAGATAGATGCACTTCATTCCATCAATTGAGCCTTGCTATTGCAAAATATTTCTCCATGTAATATGAAAGTGCTTCAAATATATGACCCCATTGATGAAATTCCTAAGCATAGACGATGCTGTTATTCTCGGCAACAAAAACTGGTACTAAAACATAAAGAAGGGCGAAGAATGCATTACTGGTACTGAATTCTGATGTATTATATTGATGCTATGATAAGCCATATATAAATATACGGGCGTTAATTTTACATGTTTCAGTAAAAGGATTCTCACTTAGACGAATTTTTATTCCGTTTTCGATCTAAGGTAAAGCTAGGAGAGTCTGCGCACAATTCAAAAGAATAACAATAAAAAATCTAAATATTAATTTTTTGCTAAACAATTTACTACAAAATAATTTTTACTTCATTTGTTTTTTATGCATTTCCATTGCTATTTTGTTGTTATGTTGCAATTTAACAGAACAGTTGTAATAAAACCAAGAAAGTTATTTTGCGCAATCTGTCCTTGCAGGTTGGTGTGACTGCGCACATGGGTAGGAGAGATTGTTACTAATAATAACTACAATTAAATTGTTAACAATAATAATTATACTTAAATGACATTGTTGTAAGGTTTTTGTGAACAAATATTATTGTATTAGGAGCGAATATTTCAACCTAGTGATTAAGGAATCAGAAAAAGGAAATAATTTTAAAAACGATTAAAAATTTTTAATTAAAGGGAAAAAAATCAGAAAAAGCAAGTCCAGATAAGAGTACAAAATAATATTAAGTTACTTGGTAACACGTTTAACTTAAAATGAGTCCATTTTCATTTTTTATTTTTTATGCAAATTTACCAATAAGCTGCGTAATCTCTCCTAGCATGGAAACTAATGGGAACAATGCGCCATCTCTCCTAAGTAGCAGAGGCGCAAACTCTCCAATTTCAGTAGGAGAGATTGCGCGGCCTTTTATTTAAACATGGCCGTTATTAAAACGAAACGTAGGTGTTCACACTGTTAGTCTAGATTAGTAGCTTATGAGAAATCGTTGAAGTTTAAAATATTTTGTACTACTGACATTGTATAAAAATTCTGACGAATCGCTATGAAAATTCAAGCACTGACTTTGGGAAAACAAAACAAAGTAGCAATGTTTTTCTTAGACGCTCAAAACAATCAACGTGCACTTTCAAGTAGACACTCCACTACTGCTGTTGTACAACTACCTGCAGTCGCTACGCGCTCACTCTACTAATTCCCCCCGAACCTCTATGTGCGCAATCTCTCCGACCGCGCCATCTCTCCTGGCTTTACCTTATATAAAAATTGGAAATAAGTAAGTAAGAAGATTGCTTTTAATTGTTTAATGACATATATTCGATAACATGAAATATGAAATATACAATTAGAAAATTGATATTTATGTAAGTGATAGAAATGGTGTAAAATATTAATGTATTTTTATATCTATACTAATAAAAGAAAGTTTCGCTCTGTGTGTGTGTGTGTCTGTTGGCGATGGCGATGGCTAGGAAAATCTAGCCGACCTAGAAGGCTGGAAATTTAGGTGTGGATAGTCCAAGATCTGGCCATGTGCACCTGAGCCTCAGAATTTTAATATTTTGATAATTAGCCTAGATATTAATTAGTTTCTCATTAACCATCGCTTCTAAAATATCATCTTTTAAATCAAAATGGCGAAAGAAGCGGACAGGCGCATTGGATTTGCAACCGGAAATGAACGAATTCGAAATTATTTAACTAATTAGCGAATTGAAAACTAATTGATATATCAAATTGAAAATTTCTGAGCATATGTAAAAAAATATTTTGTATCTGACTATGTGATTTTTGAAAAATTCGGTTGGTAATTTTTTTTTTAATTTACGCAAAAAACTGCCAAAAATCTGCCGACGCCAGTGAAAACGATCCGAGAAATTTTCAGACAGGGATCGGCTTTCATTAAAAACTGAACTACAAAGAGATCTGTTTCTCGGGCCGATCCCTCTCATTTAGTTTGCGAAAATGAAAGGAAATAATTGCCAAATTTTACTAATGAACAAATATTTAGGTAACTAATTAAGATATAGATTTGAAATTGAGGTCGGGAAGGGGTATCATCTGCCGGCTATTTTAGCGTAGCGTCTTCGTTATGTTCTAATTATCAGAAAAATGTAATTCTTTTTTTAATGATCGCGTTAATGTACGTGACGGTGGTTCTCTTGTACAAATTATTCATTATATTTGCGGGTATGGGGAGGGAGGGGGTTAACGCCTTTCTCTGAGATTGTAACTATCTCGGGCCCGGGCAAAGCCGGGCGGGTTAGTTAGTATTATATATTATTAGATTATTATATTTATATATTATTTATATATTATTATATATATATATATACATATACATATTTCATTTTATTACATTCAATAAGATGAAATCTAAAATGTACATTTTAAATATTTACGAGGGTCGATTTTTTTCAAACTGCAATTGAGTCGCTAATTATCCAGATAAGAGATAAGGGTGCATGGTGGGCAACTTCCCGACGCCTTAACTTTAACCTCTGCTGCTACCGACACCAGCTCGTCATTTTGAGCCGACCATTTGGACGTAAACATGGCTGGTAGGATTGGTGCTCCCGTCGAGTGCGAATTACGTAGTGTTAACCGCTTTCTTTAAGAAGAAGGAAACAATGCAGCAGAAATTCACCTAAGAATGACACAATTGTATGGGGAAAACTATGTGAGTGGTGTATACTGCTGCTGTAAACAAACAGCTGTTAGAGCAGTTTAAATGGGACGTCTTTGATCACCTGCCGTATAGCAACGACTTAGCACGGAGTGATTTCCATCTCTTCCCTGAAGAACTGCCTAGGAAGCAAAAGCTTCCAATGTATGATAAGATTCAAGCCTCTGCTCAGTCTCATCTCATATCACTGGCGGCAACGTTCTTTGAAGAGGGTATCCGAATGCTCGTCCATTGATATGACAAATGCCGCCATGTCGATTATCCATAAAAGTAACTATGTTTGTACATAACTTTTGGCAACACATTCATTTTGTTCTTTACTTTTGTCTTTTTTTATGGTGCGTCAAATATTAAAAAAAAAACTTGTATAATTATGTAAGTGGTAGAAAGGGTGAAAAATATTAAATGATTTTTACATAATTTTTTTTTTAAATTATGGAATTCAAAAAAGTAATGACTATTTTTAAAAACGAAATTCTTCTGCAATTTTTTTAATTAATTGTTATATTTATTACCTATTTTTAGTAGGATTAAATTGTCGTTTTGCAATAGTTTGATACGTATAATTTTTAAATCTATTTTTAATTCCTAGTCATTATTGGTAGAAATAATATTTCCGAACTTTTCATTTTATATGATTAAGATATTACCATTAAGTAATATTATGCTTTAGGAATCTTTGAAATATACATTTGTTTAAATAATATGTGTGCACTTTAATGCATGTGAGTAATTGTAACTTTTCTGATATTAATATAGTGAATTATTTCAGAAGTAACTCTCAGAAAACAATATTGCAAAGAATCGAAAAATTCACATGTAACTAATTCAATAGGTCTCTATTTACAAGAAGATTAATTTTGCCTAACATTTCATTGTACATGTTCAAAATTTTGCATTAAAACAATACAGTTATATATTTTTTTAAATGCTCTGGAAAATACAAATTAAATTTAGAAGAAGATGTAATTTGAAAATTAAAATTATTATAATTTTTTTAATGCAGAGTTGACTGTGCAAACTTAGGTTGGTGCTCTCATGTAAGAATACAGTATCCCCTATTTAGTGCATAGATAAGGATTTATAATTATCTTCAAATACATGTTCTTTAATGGCTTACCAAAGAGTTACTTAATATACGCTGCCATACACTGTCAAAAAAATTCTGAGTTTACTAAAATGTTTTTAGTAAATTTGTATTCCACAGAATTTTTTAGTAACCGGTATTATAAATCGGAATCATTGCTAGCTATTTTCTAGTAATTATTACAGATTTGCTTGTAACTGAGTAAAAATACAAAAAAAAAGTTTTAGTAATTGCAAGGATCAATGAAAAAATTAAATTTTTTTAGTAGATCGACCCATTTTTTTACAGTATACTCAAATAGAGTTGAATTGTATATTTAGGTGTATCTAATCACATATTTATCATTTAATTAAAGAACGAATGTTGCATTCTTATGTTTGAAGTATACATAACACCATTTCGTTCAGAAAGTTAAATATATACTATATACTTTAAGAACTCCCTTCCTTTAGTAAATATGCAGTTCTGTGTCGAATGCTTAGTGGGGCATCATATATTGATTAGCATTGATGCAACTCAAGATCATGGAATGTTGCTTATGATTTTTGTAGCCACATCACTAAAATATTACAAATGACTTTTAGATAATACGTGTCTTGAAATGCTGTTCTGAAAGTACCATATGAGTAAAAGTACCAATGTACTCTGAAAGTACCCATCTTGTGACATAAGTAATTCGATTTGAAACTTTGCGTCCAGCTTGCTGTGTACAGAGTGAGTTCTTGCACCCATTTCTTTGCTGTATACTGCTAAGTTTGTGGAAGATATGCTGCGAAATTACGCATGCCAACATTTCAATGAGAACACTTACGTGATGTTGTGCTTTAAGATGTTAAATGGTGTAATAAGATTGCTAATGATATCAGTGTTCGTGACCAGTATTTAATTTTACCTGACCCTCGTACGTTTTTTAAAAAAAATACAGAAAATCACCAAGTATTACATTTAACAGGAGTCCTACAGGGCAGGAAATTTTCCTGACTTTGTGTCAGAAACGTTTTTGTATTTACATAGAGAAAAACTCACCTTAACCCTAGAATGCTCATTGTAGCATATTTACTGTCATCACACTCAGAAAAAAGTTTTGTTGAATCAACAAAAATTTGTTTGACCCAACAAAACTTTTTGTTTAAATATAGGTCAATAGAAATTTTGTTTGAATCAACAAAAAAAAATTTTTTTGCAATTACAAAAAAAAAATTGTATTGTCAGCAAAAAATGTTTTGTTAATTCAAGTAAAATGGTTCAATTTTACTTGAATTTTGCTAAAACAACCAAAATGTACTCAACAAAAAATGTTTTGTAGTTTTAATCAATTCCTTTTTCTGGGTGCAATGTTGCCAATTTAGCAGATAATTTTATTCACATAATCCGAATTTGTATCAGAAATTCGGAATAATATTTACATTATTTCATGAAAAATAGACAGTGATTAAATACAACGCATTTTTTTTTCTAAATTTCTGTTATGAATTCGGCATTTAAGAGTTTCGGAATTTTTCACATACATTCTACCATGGTCATTACACTGAGAAAAATGACACTTTCAAATCTGAGTAAATTGATGTATTAATTTTGTTATGAAACTTTTTGTTTCAAATAGGACGGCTCAATGCGCTTTCAATTCTAATATCAGGAATACTCAGAATATTGAAACATGGACATTTTAAAAACTGAACACATGGAAGTCAGTTTATACTCAGTTTTGCAACATGGACATACACAAATAGGAGCACATGATGTTTTATTCTTGAGTGTGTACATGTTTTCAGAAATGAGTATATTCATGATTCAAATATGAGTAATTTTAATTCGGAGCCATTTTGCTGAGCGAGGTACTCAGATTTGAGTAATTTTTACTCAGTTCTGAAAGTTTTTAGAGTGTAGAGGGTTGTGCAATCACGCGGATTCATAATTCAAGTTTTTGCATAAGAAAATATCGGTATTTTCTATGAAATTGTAGGAACCCCTTTTAAGTTGAGTACGAAACATTATTTAACCATTTGTATAATTTCAAGACCGTTCCTGTTTTTTTTATTTTCACATGGATACTGCCTGTAATCCATTGTGTTGCATACTTTTCATAAAAAAGATTCAAATAAACTTCAATGAAACATTAAACGCAACACATGAAAGTTAGAGAAATACACACAGTTTTGTTACGGACAGGCTGATACGGTACAGCTAAAATTTCTCGAAATGCATGTAAAAAAAATTGTAGCTGTTGATAGAAAGTTTCAATAATGTATCGAACGAAATATATCTTTAGTCTAAAGATAAAAATGACGCTGACAAAGGATGTGATTTATATTTCACTTTGCAAAACAACGCATAACCAACAGAGTGAAAAATGTGTCCAGACCGGGGATCGAACCCAGATACCCTTGTACGTTGTTTAGCAAAGTGAAAATTAATTCCCATCATTTGTCAGTGTTATTAAATTTACGTGTAGTTTCTGTCCTGTTGAAAATTTAATTGAAGATTTAGTTATTATCCGATGCTGGGAATTTATGCATCTCATGTACGCTACTGGGTAGTGTGCTCATGTATGCCATTCCATCTTACGCTGCGAAGTTGCAGCCTTGCCAACGTATAGGTGAAAAATGTCAGACTGTATGTCGTCCAGATGGCTTAAATGGTAAAGCACTTTGTGCGTTATACCAGGGTATCTGGTTTCGATCCCCGGTCTGGACACATTTTTCTCTCTGTTGGTTATGCGTTGTTTAGCAAAGTGAAAACTAATTCACATCCGTTGTCAGTGTTATTAAATTTACGCGTAGTTTCAGTCCTGCTGAAAATTTAATTGAAAATTTAAATAAAAGATACTTTTAAAATATCCTTTGTTTGCCTCTCAATATTTGTATTTCATTTATACGAAGGCATAATTGGTCGGAACTCGTATTTAAACCCTATCAGTGAATCAAATTTCTAAACATGTATATTGAATAGATCAACTAGGAACAATCGTAGTGATGGGATAGTGTTCCATATGCAACATTAAATTCATTTACATATTACGTTGGCACATTTGTTTCCGTGATTACTGTCTAATGGTTAATAATCATGTAATATTCATGGTATGGAGTATAACACAGAGTTAAACAATTTATATTAGCTGATACCGCACCTTTATAAAGATATTTTGAAGTAAAAAAAAACATACCATGATGCGTATATACGGCATTTATGCACTTACAAATTCATTTTCTTACAAGTGATTATGAAAGTACTGCAAACAATGTATTTTATATTTCAATGTATGTAGTATGTGACAGTTAAGTATGTATATTTTTAAATGACTTTTTTAGTATAAAACTTTTTTGACGTAACTTATTATTTTTAATAATGCTTTATTAAATTATTTAGAATTCCGAGATAGCATTATTCAAAACATTGAATTTAAACACACAATATTAAGACAATACAAATTTCAAAATTAAAACAACATACATAAATTTTCAGACTCTTAAATTACATTTTTTATATTAATTTATTATTTTTCTATTCATTTTATTACATTTTATATGTCAGCTAGTTTAAATAATAGTTGTAACAAACTTAAGCTATATTAGTATCTTGGCATTTTTCTCTAGCACATTGGCATTTTTTGGCATTTTTTCCTGGCATATATGCATTTTTCTATTCCTTCATTACTTTTATATGCCAGCTAGTTCTAAAATAATATTTTTAAAAAACTAAAGCTATTTTAGCATCCCTTTTTATGTTAAAAAAAATTAATATACATAATTCTGCAATAAGGCCAAAATATGAAATAAACAGTTGTTTGAAGATGATATAGACGTAATCTAAAACTGCATTAAATTTACCTTATACATTTAATGGTAAGTACAATTTTTCATGAATAATAAAATCACGTTGAATTTGTAGGAGTGCATAAATATCAAAATACATGACAAGGTGGCAGTCGATTGTGTTCTTGGACGAAATTTAGCATAATACAACTTAATGAATTTGGTATGTAAATAGCAAAGAATACTTGTGGAAAAACCACAAGTATTCTTTGCTATTTACATACCAAGCAATAGTAAGCAATTGGTTTGAAATTACATTTAATCTGAAGCACGTAAAATAACTGAAAAAGTAATTGTGCATTCTATGATGCATCACAATTTTTTAAACAAGTTTGAGTAAAATCTACACTTTATTTTCATAAATATTCTTTAAAATTTCCTTTGATAACGCTTAAAAATTTATGCTTACTGTGTCCTTGTGATGTGTGTAGCAAAGTAACTTCAGATGATGAAAACATAGATATATATATAACAAAATTTAAAATTTATCGCGATAAGCCAAAGTATTTTTATTCCATCCTATTCTAACTTACACTATAATATTTATTTCCTCCGTTTATTAATGTATTTTAACTCTATTTATTCCAAAAACCTCATATCTAAATTCAATATTTTAATTGCTGCTAATTAGTTCGATAAATCGCGTCTTTATCTTTAAATTATAAAAAATCCCTAATATTCATTCTTTTAAAAAACCCGAATAATCCCCTTTTAATTTTCTAAATTCCTAAAAAGACTGTATTTATTTTAATAAGTTCCGATATTAAAAATAATTCGCCAGATCATAAAATATTTTTCTTATATTAAAATGTAAAAACATTTATTTTAATTCCATTCTGGCTGTGTTCCATTTTCGATAAACAATTTTTCTTATTTTCTTTTTTTCCTTTCCCTAAAAGTCAAAATCATTCCATATTCTCGAAACAATAACTACCGGTAATCAGTTAAACTAAAACACTCTGGGTCATAGCTAAATCATCGAACATCATGGAATCTTCTGGAAATTTCCTTGGCGCCAAAATATTAGCGGAAACCATTTTATTCCAATATTCTGGAGCCGTCGCATAGAATCCCGGTTAGATCCCGGCTCACGATTGGCGCACAGGCCGTCACGTGACCCACGTATTCCTACTATTACTGAAAGGATATATCGCCGCTTTCTCGCTTCGGAGAGCATTCGAAAGAGGAACGCTAGATCGGTGTTTGGTTTGTTAAATCGAATCTCTGCCTGGTATTGCCGAAGCGATCTATAGTCTTTTCTGATACTATTTCGGAATGAATATTTACAAAAGCTAACCATCCGGCTTCTGCTGTAATGAATACCCTGTCAACAAAACTAAAAAGATGACTCGTGTTAAACCAGATCTGCACATGATGTCGTTTTAAACTTCTAAAATAAAAGCTTGTTTGTGTTCTTGGATTAAGTTTCTTCTTATGCAGACGACACACGCCATCTACTGTGTATAATATGACTGTCATAAATTCTAGTGCGGAAACTTCCTCTGTTGACTTCTGAAAAGAACATCTAATATTGAAAAAACCATTTATTAAAAAATGGTATTGCTATTGCTCAATCATCTCGGTCCTGGAAATCATCATATATATATATATATATATATATATATATAATCTTGAACAAATTTGCAACGCTGTATATTAATTTAAATTTTAAAAAGTAGGAATTTTTCATATGAAACTTCGAGTGCATTGACATCGGTAGTTGCACAGTAAAATAAAAAAGATATTTTGGCAGAATCAACAATATATTTTAAAAGTTTACAGCAATTAAATTCAATGTGAACATAATTGGCATTGCGATATCCTGAAATACATTGTCATCTTTGGAAGTAATAGATAATCTCTTAACAGAAAAAGGGTCCTTTAGTGGACCGATTCCAAAAAAGTGGGGTGAATCTTCGCGGTGTCCATTGTCATCTTTGGAAGCAATAGACAATCTCTTAACAGAAAAAGAGTCCTTTTGTGGACGGATTCCAAGAAGTGGAGAGAAATCCAGGTAGATGTTACTATTCAAGTTATTCCACCTTGAAAGAAATACCCTACGAAATTCTTGGATTTGTGGCAACTATAAACATTTTGGGAATTTTGTAGAACTTTCTTTTTCCAAGATGTCATGGAGAACCAGTCAAAATGGAGTTACAGATTTCTACTTTATTAGTGAAGAGAAGGGTGGACAAGAGAATAGACGGAAAATGAAAAGTCTTGAGTCAATTTGGACATGTGAAAGAGACTGTTCAATTGAACACTGAATAGGATATGATGGGATCGTTGTAATTGAAACACGAACGCGTGAAGATGTCTCAAGTTGTTTTGTAACTATTTTCCACGATTAGAATTTAATAATATCGTTCTAATAGAGAACTTTTAGATAGAAATTATGTATGATCTCAGAGTTATTATCTATATATAAATGAAAATTTTTAGAACTGTGACCACTTCATCACAGCATATTAGTTATACGTTGTATGCAAATAACATCAAAACTTTTTTTATATTTATATATTTTAAATTTTATATTATTTATTGTATATTTTATCATTAATCATTTTACAGTAAATAAGTAGTTTATCTAAGGTATCAATTTTCATTTGGTTCTCAACATTTTATACAAATAATAAGTACTGGACAGTAATTCAAATCATTACAGAACTTGCATTTTTTTAAGTATCTGTTAATCACATACATTATATTAACAAACTAACGATGATTATGTACAAATACATATGCATGTGTATTATCTTGTATATTAAAATATTTTAATGTTCTTATACATTTTCATATTTTTGGCTTAACAAAGTTATCATTAAAAACAATCTACTTTCCTGTTCAATTGTAGCATAATTGTAACGAAAAAGTCCGATGTTATCATGTTACAGTTATCTCAATGAAATAAAAAAATCTTGATTATACAGACATCTCTCCGAGACTTTCTTATTCTGCATAATTGTAATATGAAGCTAATGCGCTCAAATATCGAAGACTTGGGGAATATTAAGTGAATAAGACATTGTTTTGCTAATGAACACTAAAAGAAATCGAACGACTTTCCTTATTTTTTTTTTAAAAAGGTAAATTTGAGATATTGTCTAGGTTTAGAAAAAGCTAGAGAAAATATCATAGCTGCTAACCTTTCGGATCTTTTATTTCTTTCACAAAAATATAAAAAAACATGAAAGTTGAAATTCTAATTAATAAAATATTTAATAATGTGTCTTCTTTCTATGGGATATTTATATGATTTTATTTATTAATTAAATTTCTGGTTTAAAGTAGGTTTATTTGATATGAAAAAACTCCAACAGGTTGGCAAATATAAAATATGAGTATCAGTCAATGCCTACCAATATAAAAACATAAGTCAGAGAGAATTGTTTCTTAATTTTCTTTTACAAAGAATATAACAATATATGTGGCAAATTTATAAGGGATTCACCGCCCTTTGAATACGAAAAACACTACACCGCTTTATAGGTATTAAAAATTAAAACATTGTTAAATGACACCCGTTCTGAAGAGGTTAGAGTAAATACGTATAAAAATAAAAGCATATCACCAGAACATCCTTTTGAGAAAAACTATACAAATATTCCAATTGACATGAAGATATTAAATATCTACAGCTTTCGGTACCAGTCATGGTCCCTTCGGGGCCTACCTTTTTAAGTTCAAAATATCCATTTCTCCTATTTGTGAGTGTGGTTATGTCGCTCTTGCCTAGTTCTTGGGTATCTGGTTGCTCTTATGGACTCCCGAGGGCGATGATGTCATGATCTTCCCCCTGCGAACCGAACTTGAACAGGCCCCTTTAATACCTATGAGCGGGATACTGTCATAGCGGTAGGATTTCACGTAGTTGATCGCAGCTAATGTGCACTTTTGCATGGGAAGCTATGGCTTATTAGTCTCATTACTTCTATAATTGTCTTTTAAAAGCTTGCTGGCATGTTCTCTGTCCTCCTGTTCTTCTAGACGATTAGCTGGCTAATATTTTATCGCGTCCGGCTTTGCTCTCAAAGCTTTAAAAATCTTTAACTTTCTATGTGACCGTTCTACCTTAATCCATCATTGAGCCAGGGACTCGGGTTTCCTCTTATTAACTGCCCATTGTCAGGTCGGAGCATTGTATCCTCCAGCAGTAACATTATTCTCTACTATTGTCTCTTTTACAAATAGTGTTTATGTTATATTCATATATTCCTTTACCTATTGTTCACCAACCCGCCCTCTGTCGCGCTTAATGGCGAGATTTTGTATTTTATATTTTTAAACCTCAATGAAGGGGACCGAAGGGAATATTTATGCTCTACAGACTTGGTTCCTAGTCTGAGCAGTCCCTTTGTGGTAGTAAAGTACAATAAGATAAGAAACAATTTCTTTGAAAACGACTTTATTTTTGTATAAATTACTACTTTTAAAATAGTACTTTAAGCCTTTATTTTTGCTTGAAAATACATCTGTTAACAGTGCTATTAGTACAATGCATCCTACATTAAACATGTTACTCTATGTATTAAAGATATACTCATAATAAACCGATACAACATTATAAAGACATTTATACCAGCAAATACAATAAAATTTCGTCATTTGGTTTAAACCTTAAGCTTTCCAATTGCAGACACAAACTTTCTTAATTCAATAAAACTTCTCTAGTTTTATTAGTATTTCTAGGTTCCCAGGAAAAAATCTTCTTAATAAAGAGAAGATACATACCGCTTAACGTCACTCAACATTACGGAAATAACGTGAAGACCTTTCTTAGAATATGAAATGATATGTCAAGGGAAAAGTTGCGAACTTATTTTTACGAGAAATTAGTATGCATTTGACAGGAAGACGATTAAATTAAATTGACAAACAGCTTATTATCCCACATATGAATTCATTGGTTTATATGTTTCAGCTTGGGAATGCACTTGTGTTGGTTTGTAATCATTAGAGCATATTTACAAGATAAACTGTTTTACACGAATGTATTTGAAATTCTTTGCAGCTTAACATAAAAGGATGAAATTATTTAAAATTAAAACAAGAATAAGAATTTTGCATTACGCACAGATTATGTAGACTTTTTAACACTAGGAGAATTATATGTATATATATTACGAAAGCTATATTCTATACCTTAAATGGATGTCTTTGATTTATTATGTGTATTAATATTTTTTATGGATGAGTTTCATTACTTTCTCAGTTCTACACTGCTTCGAAATTTTCAGTATGAAATTACGCTTCCACTTGATAGAATTCCAAATACAAATTATTTGTTTTAAAATTTAAAAAAAATGAACAAACAAGTGCAACAAAGCATGCAATAAAACCTACAAATAAACCGCAGCTAATTTGTCATCGGAATATAAAAGAGCAGCAAAAGAACGAATCAATTTTCCGATAATCAGAAAAGCTGATATTTTCCTGGAACAAAACATGAAGTGGAAATTGCAGTTTTCATATTATTTTCTTTCATATAAATTACATTCTAAAAAGACATTTATTTCATTCAAAGGAGAGTAACAGTCATTTATATTTTCTGAAGTTAAAATTATAATTCATTTTTAAATAAAGATGAAAAGTTAAACAAATGAAAATAGTATTGTTTAGTTGCATTTCATCTGATTTCTTATAAGTATTTAATTCTTCGCGAATTCAACTGATAGATTATTTGTTAAAAATATATATTCGAGTAGAAATTTTATTATTTGTAAAATATTTCTTCATTTAAATAACCGTGTATTAAACTTAATAATATGTTGATTTTCTTATAAGATAGTTATGGTTTGAATGCCATTTGGAATATTTTGAAGGCATTTACAAACATTTATTTCAGAAAATAGAAGAAAGATAAAAATGAAAAAGAGTTAAAAAATTAGAAAAAAAAAAGAATTTTTCTTTTATTAATTTGAAGTTATTCATAATTTAAAGGTAAAAAACTATTTTAGTACTTTCAGAACTGATTAAAGTTTTTGAAATTTTGGTTTTAAATTTTATTGTTTTTTATTTATTTAACAATTTTGCATATCGTTCCATGCATAATTTGTCTTATATTAGTACTATAAAAATACTCAAAGCATTTAAAAAGAATTGTTATTTTTAAAGTAGTAAACTTACTTGTAAACGACTTATATATATATTAATTGATCTGTATAATTATATGTACCGCATGCAATAATACATATCGGTTATAGTATTTGGCTCATATAATGCATTTTCAATTCTGTTGTACAGATTAAGTTGTTCTGTGTAATGTTACATTCTTAAAAATATAGAAATTACCTTATGATATTTTGTATATGAATAAAAAATACTGAAATACATTTGTTTTTCGAAACTTATATTATTTTTTAAAAAGCTTTATTTAGGTTAAAGAGAAATATTTAAGCATCTATGAGATGTTATTTTCCCAACTGTGCGAAAATGTCCGGGCCAGGATATTCGTCAATCTTTTCGCCAAGTTGGGAAAGTTACATCTCATATGATTTTTTTTACCAATTTGAATAATTGTGTCCAAATTAATAATTTCAGTATCTAGTTTTTTGTCAAATTGAAAACAAAAATTGTTGCAAAAATCTTTGAAAAGACTGCTTAAAAGATTTAAATCAACTACATACAAAGTAAAAAAAAAAAAAAAAAAAAAAACCTCTAGTTCTAAAATTCGTAGAACCTTAGTTAAAACTGGCTTCGAATTAGTTATTTTCTTCGGCTTTTATAAAATTCCAAATGCAATAATTTTCTTACACTCTTTCAGATCTGTTCTCCCACGTGATCTTTTATCAAACATTATATGAGCGAGAAAAAAGAGCTGGTAAAGAAAACCAATAAGGAATTCATGAATTCACAAAAAAAGTTTTACAGCCACTTCAGAACAAAATTTAAGCCACCGTTTCTAAAATGGTTCTCTACACGATAAACTTTCTCGTTAATCAAACGCATAAAACAGCTGCAGATTTTTAAAATTTTAATAAGGAATGCACTTTCAATTCTGTTGTACATATTAAGTTGCTCTGTGTAATGTTACATTTTAAAAAAATGGAAATTGCCTTATGATATTTTGTATATGAATAAAAAATACAGAAATACATTTGTTTTTCGAAACTTATATTATGTTTTAAAAAGCTTTATTTAGGTTAAAGAGAAATATTTAAGCATCTATGAGATATCATTGGGGGGGGGGGGGGGGTCGGGGCAAGAAAGTGCCAAGCCACATTTTTGGTGAAGTAAATCTAACGCTGTAATCTAATGCTTAATACTGTAAATTAATTTATACAACATATAATTTGTTTCTTATGTCACTTGGCGGCATCATATGTCCCAGGTTTCGTTTTTGTTCCATACATTTATGACCCCAATCATGATAGCTAATTTACGAAGAACGTTATAGTAATATCATTAAAGTAATATCGTATTGTTACTCAGAATATCTCAAATGTTACTAAGACATTGGCGAAAAATCTGTAGGTTATATATCTTGATTTATGTATTCAATCAAATTTTCAAATTGAAATATCTCAGAAGTTCAAAAATGTGACTTAGCACTCTCTTGCCCCAACCCCTTCAATTTTCCCAACTGGGTGAAAATGTCCAGGCCAGTATATTCGCCCAGTTTTTCGTCCAGTTGGGAAAATTACGTCTCATATTATTTCTTTACCAATTTGAATATTTGTGTAAAAATTAATCTAATTTCAGTATCTAGCTTTTTTATTAAATTGAAAACAAAAATTATTGCAAAAATCTTTTAAATGACTTCTTAAAAGTTTTAAAGCAACGATATACAAAGTAAAAAAAAACCTCTAATCCTAAAATTCGTAGAAGCTTAGTTAAAATTGACCTCGAATTAGTTATTTTCTTCAGCTTTTCTAAAATTCCAAATGCAATAGTTTTATCCCAATCTTTCAGATCTGTTCTCTCACGTGATCCTTTATCAAACAGTATATGTGCGAGAAAAAGTAGCTGATAAAGAAAATCAATAAGGAATTCATGAATTCACAATAAAAAGTTTTACAGCTACTTCAGGACAGAATTTAAGCCACTGTTTCTAAAATTGTTCTCTGCACTATAAACTTTCTCGTTGATCAGACGCATAAAACAACTGCAGATTTTTAAAATTCTAGTAAGGAATGCACTTTTAATTCTGTTGTCATATTAAGTTGCTCTGTGTAATGTTACATTAAAAAAAATAGAAATTACCTTATGACATTTCGTATATGAGTAAAAAATACTGAAATACATTTGTTTTTCGAAACTTATATTATGTTTTAAAATTCTTTATTTAGGTTAAAGCGAATTATTTAAGCGTCTATGAGATTTAATTTTCACAACTGGGCGAAAATATCCGGGACAGGATATTCGCCCACTTTTTCGCCCAGTTGGCAAAATTACATCTCATATGTGTTCTTTACCAATTTGAATAATTGTGTCAAAATTAAGCTAATTTCAGCGCCTAATCATTATTATTAATGTTCGGAATTTTTCGTTAAATTGAAAACATTAATTATTGCAAAAGTCTTTGAAAAAACTGCTTAAAAGTTTTAAAGTAACTATAAACAAAATTTAAAAAAAACCTCTCGTTCTAAAATTCGTAGAAGCTTAGTTAAAATTTGCTTCGAATTAGTTATTTTCTTTATCTTTTATAAAATTCCAATTGCAATCATTTTATCCCACTCTTTCCGATTTGATCTCCCACGTGATCCTTTATCAAATAGTATATGGGCGATAAACAGGAGCTGATGAAGAAAATCTATAAGGAATTCATGAATCTTTATATACAAAAGCCGTTCTTGATATGTATGTTCTTAATACAAATCTACAGTTTTTATCCGATTTGAACGAAACTTGTTATCATGCGTTTCAGAACACGAGTAAAACTACTCTCAACTTTAAAATAATTCTTAGACCATTCTTTACCTTTTTTTTTAAACATCTCCTATAGTTTATCATTACAGAAATCTGTTTTTCTTTTCAATTTCTAATGCAGTTTCTTTCCCATTGCCATAAAAAGAAACTGTGTAAGCACAATATTTTTATTAACCAATGAAAATTTGAGATTCTCTCACTATAATTTGAAATCCAAAACTGACGTCATCTTAGGCAGATAAGGTGATTTTTTTCGCATATTACAAAGATTACTATAAGTGCGTTTAAACGACATAGTACATTTATTTAAATGTGTTTGGAGATAAAAATAAATAACTTAGCTCCTAATTTTAGAAAGGTAAATTGTTTCCACTGGTTCACAATAAAAGGTTTTACAGCCACTTCAGAACAGAATATAAGCCACCGTTTCTAAAATGGTTCTCTACACGATAAACTTTCTCGTTGGTCAAACGCATAAAACGGCTGCAGATTTTTAAAATTTTAGTTTTATATCACCCGTTTCCCTTATATTTATTTTATACATAGATGTTTTTTTTTAAGTTTCAAAAAAATTGTTACTGCAAGAAATGGAGCTGCTAACGATATTTAAACCTTTTTTTCATGTAAGATGAAGGCATGCTTGAGATATTTTACCGTTCACATGTTCTATGGAATCGATAACCGTATCATGTGCAGAAACTGTTTTGCCAATCTACCTCAAGAGTTTTAAAGCTTCTGATAAGGGAGTAATTTGCTTCTGCATCGAATATTAAACAGCTGTAGATATTTCAAATATTGGTGTTTATAGGTTTAAAAGTCTTTTTATTCTATTAACTTTTATGTTTGTTTTTATTTTGTATATTTAACCCCCATTTTATTTCCATTTTTTATGCCTTTTATTTTTTTTTCACTTTGTTTCAATTTTCTTTATAATTTTCCTTATGTTCTGCATTCTAGGTAATTCTCCTCTGTGATTGGCTGATGCCTTCTGCTTTCCTATTGACTGTTCTCTTAATTTGTCCCTCTTTCCTTCCCATTTACTTTCAGTCTTGTTTCTGCTTTCAAAGTGGTTCCACGTCTTCTTTGAGCCTGACGAAGAAAGACAAAGTTCTTTCGAAAGGCGTAGCGCATTCCTTATTTTTATGGTGTTATTAAGAAGTTTTTATGCTTTTATAGTATCACACCAGTTTATTCACTACTTTAATGTGATTAGATAGCTATTTGGTTCTATATCGAAAATTGTTTTTTCACCAATTATTTTCCCGTTAAGAGTACATTAACTGCTTCTTACATATGTATTATCCAATTTTACGAGTATTATCCAGTATCATACATGTGTCCAGTAACATACCGAGTATCATACATGTGTATTATCCAGATTTATTGGCTCAGTAAGGGCTGATTACTGTGCCAGGAATATATGCCTATGTGCAGATTGAACTCCGTGAGGGTCTTTCTAAGCATGCATTAGTAATACTTATAACATAATACATATATCGTATCTATAAATGATTATTATTATTTGTAAAGTAATAAAATTTGTTTTGATATTTTTGTATAATTTTATGAACGGAATATAATAATGCAGCTCAGTTTGTATTATTAGATTCCTAAAATGCACTTTCAATTCTGTTACACAAATTAAGTTACCTTTTGTAATACTATATTTAAGAAATTTAGAAATACCTTAAAAAATACTTGAATAATGTTTTTTTCGAAAATTTAATTGTATTTTTAAAAACTTTATTGACGATTATGTGAAGTAATAAGGCAGCTATTTTTCCTTTTTTTTAAATAGTTAATTCATTATTATTTCATCGAGAATTTGTTTAAATTCAAAAATCTTTGATAGGACTGCTTAAAATATTTAAAGAATTATATATGAAGATAAAAAAAAACCTGTAGTCCTAATATTCGAAGAAGCATAGTTAAAATTCATTTTCAAACAGTTCTTTCTTTTCAATGTCGAAAAAATTCCAATTCCTATCATTTTTTCCACTCTTTCAGATCTAATCTCTCACGAAAATTCACAAAGAATCACAACGAAAATTAAACAGCTGTAGATTTTTCAAATTTTAGTTTGTCATCTCCCATTTCCTTATATTTATTTTTTCTATATATATTTATTTTAACGTTCCAAAAAACAGTTACTTCAAGAAATGTAACTGATAGCAATCTTTAAACACTTTTATCGAAGAAAGATGAAGGTACGCTTGAGATTCTACAATGAAAATAAACAGCTGTAGATTTTTCCAATTTTAGTTCCACATCACCCATTTCCTTATACTTATTTTTTCCTTTATATATTTCTTTTAACGTTCCAGAAAATAGTTACTTCAAAAAATGGACCTGATAGCAATCTTTAAACTCTTTTTTAAGTAAGATAAAAGTACGCTTGAGATATTTTATCATTTACATATTTCATTGACTCGATAAAAGTTTTATGTGCAGAAACTCTTTTACCGATCCACCTCAGGAGGTTTTAAGCTTATGATAAGAGAGTAATCAGATTCTACAATGGAAATTAAACAGCTGTAGATTTTTGCAATTTTATTTCCACATCACCCATTTCCTTACACTTATTTTTTTTTCTACATATATTTCTTTTAACGTTCCAAAAAAGAGTTACTTCAAAAAATGGAAATGATAGCAATCTTTAAACTCTCTTTTCAAAGTAAGATTAAGGTACGCTTGAGTTATTTTATCATTTACATATTTGATTGAGGCGATAAAAGTTTCATGCACAGATAGATACTCTTTTACCGCTCCACCTCAGGAGTTTTTAAGCTTATATGTTAAGAGAGTAATTTGATCTAATCTCTCACGAAAATTCACAAAGAATCACAACGAAAATTAAACAGTTGTAGACTTTTCAAATTTTAGTTCCACGCTGCACATTCCGTTATACTTATTTTTATGTTATATATATTCATTTATGTTATATATATTATTTTTTCAGTTCCCAAAAAATTTTATTGCAAAATATGGATCTGATAATGCTCATTAAACTGTTTTTTCGAAGTAAGATGAAGGCACGCTTGAGATATTTTACCCTGTAAATATTTTATGGAATGGATAATTGTTTTATGTGGAGAAACTCTTTTGAATCTGCACCTCAGTAGTTTTTAAGCGTACGATAAGAAAATAATTTGATTCTACAGAGATGGACCGAGATGACTGCTCTTGAACCCAGTTTTCGCTTTAGAGTTGTAGTGCAATACAGAGGAGTAACAGATTTTAATGATGCGGGTTCATCTCAACAGTAAAGGGCTACTATACTCACTTCCCAAAATTATTTCAAATATTTTGTTTAAAGGGCTTTTAATTAAAACGTCCATTGGCACCATACATAGCGTTTGATTATGCGTTGCAAAAAAACTATCTTATTCGAACCTGTTACCAACGCTACTGTGGAACTCTGTAACCTGTTAACCAAAAGTATTTGTATTTCTCATCTCTAAAATATATCAGTTTCTGAGGTTTATAAAGATAAAGAATGATTTTAGAAATCGTGGGTAAGTTGGAAGTGTTTATTGTATATTTTCGGTTATAGTTATATTATACTTTTCTACATTAAGAAACATTTGTCTTTTTTTACAGTGTATATTAATTAAAGAATTTTCCTTAGTTTGAACTCTCTATACTTTTTGGTAAAAATTCTTTTATCAGCAGACTTAAATTATATCTATTTTTACTCCAACAGACATGTAAAGATTTAAAACAAATATATGACAAAGCAATAAACTTCGTTAGACAGTTTAAAGTCTAATAGCTTTCAAGCTGCAGACATTAACTTTTCTAATCTAATCAAATTTCTATCGATAGCACTTCGGAGATCTCAGGAGAAAATCTTCATTCTGAAGAGAAAACATTCACCGCTGTCAGTTAACATTACAGTTAATATCAGATAGCACTTTCTTAGATTATGGGAAAAGGCATCAAGGGAAAAGCTGGTATGCGAGATATTAGTATGCATTTGACAGCAAACTAAATTAAATAAACAAACATCTTATTATCCCATGTAGAAATGACTACGGTTGGTAAGTATAGGTTTGGGAATAAACTTAAATTGGTTTATAATCATTGAAGAATTTTTACGTGATAGAATCTTTCCACAGATGTAGTTGTAATTCTTTTTGTAGAAACACGAAGTCACTAATTAGTTAAAATTAGAAAATATAATGTTTTTCTTTTTTTTCTAAAAGTGAGGTTATGTGTTTGATTATTTTTTAAAGATAGTTTTAAAATAAATTGCACCAAATTTTTAAAACAGTAAAAAATTATAGAAGAGCAACCCTAACTGTATTAGCGGTTACTCTTATGTCAAGCCATCACTATAACAGAAGAGGCAAGACTGAGTAATATTAGACGATAAGTGAAATTTTCAGGTGGTTTTGTATCACCTTTCCCCCTCCACTTTAATAAATTTCAAAATGTATTCATTTTGTTCCAATGTTTCATATCAGATCACTAGTTATATCTAACGATAAACAAAAATATTCTCACGATTTGAAAATAAACTGTGTAGATTTTGTTATTAGCTGCCCATGGTTCAAAAATATATTTGTGATATTGCATATGAATTAAAAAATAATGATAATAAAATTAATGAACATAATCAAGGTTTTTCTTTGAAGAATTGTTAGTTGTTAATGATAAATAACAATTTACCAATTATAGAAAGGTTTAAATTATTTTCAGGTATTGATATTTTAGTTTTAAATTTAATGTTAAATTAGACTGCATTGTTTATTGTTAATATAACGCTTCAATATTTATCTTATAATTGACTGTGTATTTGCATTTTAGTTTAATAGGTGGTTTGTACAAAAGTCTTCAGGTAATATACAGGGCTGTACAAAAGATTTCGAGTGCATTTCCATCGATTGGCAACAATTGCTAAATGTGAATATTCTATATGAACTAAATTTTATCATACTATATATCCACATCTATTGATCATATACAGGGCAGCACAAAATAATTCGACTACTTTTTTTGACACTGGAAGGTAATTTCTGAAACTTTATTTTCCAAGGTGTTATGTGTTTTCTAAACTGTTTACTTACATATATTCTTTTACCTTATTTAACGATGAAGTTTCGTTACAATTTTCTGACTATGTTGGAAAGTGTGTCATAATCTATGCTTGACGCAGGATTTTTCGTTCTTGTTTTATATTAATTGAGAGCAATTCTTTAAAATGCATTTCTATTTCAAAATTTCACAATATTTAGAAAGTTATTTTGGGGATGCACATAACACGGATAAAAAGAGTATTTAACTTATGCTTTATATAAAATTGGTTAAAAAATTTCAAGTACATATATTGACCTAAAAATACTTACAACTTGTTGATATACTTAAAACTGAAATAAATTTTATTATGTGAAACGAAACTAGCTATAAAAAAATATTACAAGCGTTCTAGTGCCCTGTTGTGGTTATATTCAGGATAAAAGTCTTGAATAACTTTTCTTCTTTTTATTAACAAAAAACAGAAACACAACAATTAAATATTAACAATTAAATAAGACTAGACTTAATCTTATTAAAGATTACAGGGGAGCACATGAAAAAAGCTTCTTCTTCGAGATAAATGTATTCCATATTGAAAAAAAAAGGTTTTATCACCAGTTTGGGTTATTACGTAACGGCGCGGGCGACAGCTATAAACTCCGCCCACAGACATGATGTGATACAATCAATTCTCAACATCCTGCCCCACTATGAACGACATGAGGGTTCATCAAAATTTTTCAAGAAAATGCATCATACATTTTTTCTTTTTCTTTCTTTTTTACTTTCTTCTACCTATAATAGAAGAAAGTATTGTAATCGAATTTTTTTTCGACTTCCGGTTTTCGACGGATTTACACGTTTTAGGGGTCAGAGATTCCGAAAAACACGTTTTTACAAAATGTCTGTCTGTCCGTCTGTCCGTCTGTCCGTCTGTCCGTCCGTCCGTCTGTCCGTCTGTCCGTCTTCATTGTATCATCAAAAAGTGTATGAAGTTATGCTTCAAATTGAACCTAATTTTTTTTCTATGTTTTTGGCTATGGCAAGCAGGTTCTATCAGAATTTGAGGATATTTCGATGAAAGGGGGCGCTGTAATCGATATTTTTGTTCCATTTTCACTATTGTACCATCTAAAAGTGTATGAAGTTATGCTTCAAATTGAACCTATTTTTTTCTATGTTTTTGGCTATGACAAGCAGATTCTATCAGAATTTGGGGATATTTCGACGAAAGGGGGCGCTGTGATCGATATTTTTGTTTCATTTTCACTACTGTACCATCTAAAACTGTATGAAGTTATGCTTCAAATTGAACCTAATATTTTTTCTAAGTTTTTGGCTATGGCAAGCAGGTTCTATTAGAATTTGGGGATATTTCGACGAAAGGGGGCGCTGTGATCGATATTTTTGTTCCATTTTCACTATTGTATCATCGAAAAGTGTATGAAGTTATGCAGATAATTAAACCAATTTTTATTTCTGTGTTTTTGACCAATTCTTGCAGGTCCAGGTTGAATTCGGGGATATTTCGACGAAAGGGAGCGCTGCCATCGCGATTTTTGTTCGATTTTCACTATTGTATCATCAAAAAGTGTATGATGTTATGCAGATAATTAAACCAAAATTTTTTAATATGCTTTTGGCTGTAGCCAGCAGGTCCTACTAGAATGTGGGGATATTCCGCCGGAAGGGGGCGCTGTGATAGCCATTTAAAGATTTCAAATTCAAAAAGATGTATAAAAAAATTAGAAATCCTAAAAGTTTTTTCCGTTAAATGTTTGGCCTTGATCCGGAGAATCCGGAGCAGGTTTTGTTTTGTCTCTATATTAAAAAATGACGGAGTTATAGCGGTTTGAAATTTTAGGGTGGTTGACAATTTCAAATAAGACAGCAGAATTCATCCATAAACGGGTTTAATTTAAGAGTTTTAGTTAACAGGGTTTCAGCAAATTTTCTTTCATTGTTGTAACCATTGTTCCTATTTTTAAATGCTTAACACTATATATTTATATTCGCCAACATCAAATTATCGCCAAGCTTGGCGGCAATTGACGAAATATCGCCAAATTTGGCGACAAAAATAGGTTGCCACAAATGAAGCCAACTTGGCTGTAGAAGACTAATTTGGCGATATTCTCATTCAAATTCAATGCTGACGAGAACTGGGAATGAATCTTCTTTAATTGGGTTCCACGCATTTTAAAGCTTCGTGTTTTCCAGTAAAATTAGCTAAAATCGTAAAACCAAGGCATAGGGAGGCTATCTGTTCCGGTCGGTATAGGCCAAAAGAACTTTTCGTAGTTTAGTATACATCAGTTGATTGCATCCCGGTAACCCGATGATTCCCAAGCAGCTGACATACAACAGAATGACGAAAAATATTGATTTTGTTGGCGATGTGAGGACGAAATTAGAAGTATTAACATGATTGAGATAGAAGAAAGTTTTGGGATTGGCACATCCGACTAGTTTTTTTTTATTAAGTCTTATTTTTTGTTGAATCATAGTTGAAAGTGGCTCTGTATCACTCTTTTCTCGCCACTTTACAAAAATTCAAAATTGAATCATTTTAAAATATAGATAAAATGCTTAAGTGATACAAAGATGAACACAAAAGGCTTATAAAAACTTTTTAAAGATTGACATATGTTTCAGCGCTCATATACGGCGCCATTTGCAAGATATGTAATGATAAACAAAAATGATCTCGCAAATTTTTGAAAATAAGCTTGAAAACATAAATCACGAGATCATATATGTAAAAAAAACAGGTGCTTGAAATAGTAAACTGTAAGCGTGAAAATTAATATTTCCTTATTGCTTTTACATATATAATATCGTGATTTATGTTTTCAAGTTTATTTTCAAAAAATTGCGAGGATATTTTTGTTTATTGTTACGTATCTTGAAAATGGCGCCGCGCCGTATGTGAACGCTGAAACTTTTGTCGCTCATTAAAAGGTTTTAATAAGCCTTTTGTGTTCCTCTTTGTATCACTTAAGCATTTTATCTATATTTTAATAATAATTAGTGAACTTATTACGTGATTATGGAATCATTTTGTTGCAACGTTTCAAATCAGATCACTAGCATTATCTTTTATCAAACGTGATGTCAGCAAGAAAATGAGCTGATAAATAAATCAATAAGGTAATAATAAATTTTCTGTTTAAAATTTTTACAGCTACTTTAGAATAAAATTTAAGACGCCGTTTCTAAAATAGTTCTGCACGCAATAAACTTTCACAAATTAAACAGCTGTAAGTTTGGGAAAATATTAGTTCCACATCATCGATTTCCATTTACGCACATTTGTTTTGTTTCTTCCATGTTCGAAGTAAAAATATTGCTGTATGAAATGAAAATGATACGATTTTTTTTCTTTTTATCCACCAGTAATAAGAAGGCACGCTTGAGATATTTTGCCATTTGAATATTTTATAGAGGGGATCAATGTTTCATGTATAAAAACTCTGTTGCCCCTGCAGATCAAGAGTTTAATTAGCGTATGATAAAAGAGTAATTTCATTTTCCATCGGTCATTGATTTTTCAGCAATTATTTTTGCATCAAGAGTACTTTACTTATTTTTTATACATGTATTATCTGGGAAATTTGCAAGGTTATTTTAAAACCTTACATTCGAAAAATGTCTTGCATTTGTTATGTATGGTTGTTTGTAAAGGTTTCATTGTACTCACAATCTATAAGTTCAGTACTGAAGTTAGCTAGATCGGGACTCGATTGTTAGAAGTAAAGGAAATTGTTTATAATTTTTATTTGTTTATGCAGTAATGTTACGCTAAACGTTTGGATCAGCGATATTAAACTGATAAAATAAAAACAAAAAAGTAAACATATAATTTTTTGGAATTCCTGACGAAAACTGGTGGTATAGGCGGTAATCCTAACTTGTTTTAATTTATAATCCTTACTTAATCCATAATTAGTAAATTATAATCCTTACTTACACGTTAAATTTTACTTACGCTTCGAAATGATAGCTGGTAACTCAAACTAGTGACCCAACCCCTGTAATAGTGTCTAGAAGATACACTGTGGCAATCGACCAACACAAAAGCGCTAAAATATTTTCCCATAAAAGTCAGTGAACGATAAATTTCGATCGCAGAGACTTCTGGTAGTTCAAACGTAAAACTTGTAAAAGTTCTTGTCAATTTAGAAAGCGTTTTGGTCAGTGAAGAGCTAGCAGATCTACATTTGGCATTCAGCATCGTTAAAGATTTATGACATCCAATCTTTAGCACTCTTTAAAAGCATTACTGGAATAGCCGGTTTACACACTATAACTTCTTGGCGTTATAACACTAGTATTGATTACATAGATCAAATTCGAGAAATATCCCTCTTGCTACGAAACCGCCCAAGACGCCCGGATAAGCAAAATACTGACAGACCACCCGAACGCCTGTTCTATTTTCTTTCCCTCGTAAATATACAACATTTATAGCAGTGCAGGGTATTATTGAAATGAAATGTTGGGGAGCCTTTTGGGCTAGTTATCTTAAGGAGGTTCCACTTTTACCTCTTATTGTCCTGCTTACAAGTAGGCAGGCAGAAAAAAGAGGGATAAATAATCTCACAGCATATTTCACGTTCGGGCGTTCACCGTAGTTTGAATGCTGTTGAGTTTTCAGACATCAGTATTCAAAGGGTTAAACTTTATTAATGGAAAATCTTCCAATGATTTAAAGTTATTGCTTACATATTGTCTATATGCTGGAAGTATTTGCAATGAAACATCAATATTGTAGAAATATGGGCATTGAAATTGCAAAATACATCTTACTAATATTGGTTCAATATTGAACCATTGTACACATCCATTGTCAGGTCAGTGGTTCATGTCAATATTGACCATGCTATAGTGAATACAAACAATATTGACCTAATACCAATGTTGCTACTAGATATTATTTTCCTTCACTAAAAATACTTCCACTTTACAAAGTACAATTATAGCTAGAGTTTGAAATTTGAACCATTCATATTTGGTATCGGATCCAGAACTCCACTTCAAGAATCCACACCTCATTTCAGAAATACATGATATATGCTTAGGTTTACGTATGGGATGCATATATATGATATTATGGACGGGAGACGTGAATCGGCGTTTTTCATTTCTCAAGAGCAGAAGATGGTAAACGCGAATCGAAGTTATTAGATTTCAGGCATTGGAGATGCGATGCAAGAAATCAGATCCTCTGCGTACAAAACCGTTGTTAAATGAGTAATAATCATTCTATTTATTTGATTTTGTGTGTGTAACGTAACAGATTCACATATCCTCAATTCTATTTTGAACAATTAATCGAATATGAAGCATCAATCTGAAGAATATATGGTAAAGAACGTTTTGCAGATGTGTTTTCATATGTAGGCAGTGATGTTGAGACTGCTAAGGAATATGGCAGTGGTTCTGATACTGATAGTGACTTATATATATATGACGTTCTCGATAAGGTCCAATGTCTTAAAAACTACAACAATAAAAAACATTATTAGTCTCATCGATAAGTGTATCCCCAGGGTTCGTATGCTTTTACCACAACTTTTTAATATAATTTTTTTATTTAATATTTAAATAGCAGAAATTGTAGACGCCTCGTTTAATAGCAGGATTTTTAATGCTTTTCTGCATTTAAACAACAACGAAAAATCATGCGTCAAGCATAGATTATGTAACACTTTCCAATGCTTCAAAAATAATTTTACAAATCACACCGTTTAATAAGCTAAAAGATAACATCTAAGTAAACAATTTGGAAAACGCATAACATATTTAAAAACATAATTTCAGAAATTTCCAACATACACAATATTCGGAAAAATATCCAAATACTTTTATTCAGCCATGTATAGGATCTATAGATTTGTATATATACTACATAGGATGCTAAATTTTAGTTCAGTTAGGAAACGCGTAGCACAGTTTAAAATTCTCCTTCTGGAGTTTTTGTCAATAAACGGAAATGTGTTCGCGAACATTTGTGCTTCCCTGTATAGGATCTACAGAATTTATACACACCACGTAATAGACAAAAAGCGAGTTAAATTTAAAATCGCGTTCAGTAACTTAAAACGCACTTCCAGGAATGATTCTTAACATACAGTAGAGAATTCTTTTGTGTGGCCCTGTAAATGAACGATGACTGCTATACATACAATATTCTGTAGTAGCCTCTTGAAGCGATCCTCTTAGTGATCTATATAAATTTCAATGCGTTTAAAATAGTGAAACATTATTTAAATAAACCGCAGACGATTTTTCTCCATAGACGTAATGTTACGGAATTCTTTTGACGGTCCCTGTAGAGTAACTATAAGTGCTATGCACACCCTATTCCATATTAAGCTTCTTCTAATGCACCTTAGTGATATATATAAATTTCAATGCATTTAAAATAGTGAAAAATTATTTAAATAAACCGCAAATGATTTTTCCCCATAGACCGCAATGTAACGGAATTCTTTTGAGTGTCCCTGTAAAAAACTATAAGTGCTACACACTTCAGTTGAAATAGGGAACATGCTATAGATAACGACAATAACATATAAAAATTGCAAAGCAATCCGAGCATATTTATGGGAGTTAGAGCACGGCCATACGGCCAGACAAACCGATGTCATAAACACTTTTCAACTAGGTTGGAAAGTGTTAAAAAGGCGAAAAATTCTATTAAAAAATTGTGGTAAAAGCGTACGAACCACGTGTATCAAACAATTTTTATTAAAAACATTTAACGTTTAATAAAATATTACCAATGAATTATAACCGCCAATGTAACTGTTTAATAAACCATTTGTGTTTCTTTGTATTTCTTTGAATAGCTGCATTTAATTTTCTCAAGTACACGGAAAATGAGCGGGACCTGAGGCTTGATTCGTTTCGTAGTAGGGCGAAAACCGCAGTTATTGACACCTAACCAGTAACTGACTCTTCAGCAGAAATCTAACTCAAATAAGAATTATCTTGTAAAATTCGGCAAAGTAATGTCATCTAGTGGTACCTCATTTGTCTTAACTGTTATAACTTATTTTTCAGCTATTCGTTTTGCAAAAAAGGTATGGTGTCAGTTACTAGAGATATTGACCACATTCATGACAAAAATTAATTTTTAGTAATAAAAATTATAATTTTCTCAAAATTATGTCAACAATAATTTTTTTAATGTATCTTTACTATACTTTCAAAAACAAAGATAAGTATGAAATAGATTTAAAACTTTTGTAATAGTGATTTGAAGAAGAAATCTTTAAAGTGTCAGTTACTGGGTGTTTCACCCTATGCCGTCCACAATGTGTTATGATTCGTGATATATACTTATGTATTTTTATAATGGTAACAGAAAAATAGATTTAAATACACCTAGCATTTTATTTTTAAAAAGAGTATACTAATCAAATATTTAGATTACATTTAGAAGAACTTGAGAAGATTTAAATTTTACCTCTTTATTAAATTTTTGAAGATAAATTTACTGTTGTGACACTGACGAGAAAATGAGAAAGGAAAAACAATAGCATTTTAAAACGCTTAAAAATAGAAAGAAATGTTTACATTTTCTCCAATAATCATCTGTCTTTCACAAGTTAAAGAAGATTTTAAAATGGCAGCTATTGCTTGCTTGAAAATTTTGTAATTAAAATTCATTTAATCGATAAATTGTCACTAGAGACTGTTAATTATTTCTGTTTATAATGGATTATTTTTGAGTCAAAATTTTGTGCTTTTATTCTATCAGTGACTGCGTGTTTGTTGTCAGAGATAATGAAGTTTAAAACTTCAAGCAAATATTTTTACAAGGGATATAACAAACAAAGATTGCACAGGGAACTTTTTTTCTTTTATATTCTTTACATAACATTTCTATTTAATGTGATATTAGAGAGTCTGCTGCCATTTTCACACTTTACAATTAATATATATTTAATAGGAAATAATATAATATATTTAATAAATAAATAAATGATATAATAATATAATATATGTAAAAGGACAAAAAGAATTCTTAAGGGGTTTTTACTTTTTTCTGTTTTGCAATCTTGCGGATAATTTTTTTTTAAGTTTGTTTTCGCTTAATTGAAAAAAACATTAGAAATTAAATGTATTTTAGATATCCGTGCAGATTTATACATTTAATGCTTAACTCTCAGATGTTTTATGTGATGCTGCTTAATAATTGCTGTTTCTTTGAAACTATTCTTATAATATTAAATTAACATGCAATTAATCTTATAACATACATTAGCATACAAAAACATATAAATTTTGACACTTTCACAAACAAGTATCTATCTGTCGCAACTGAGATAAAATGGAATATGACGGCTCTTGCTGGTTGAAAATTTTGCTAATTAAAATTCATTTAATCAATAAGTTGTCATTGGAAATTGTTAATTATTGCCGTTTTTAATGGATTATTTTGTGTCAAAATTTCGGGATTATTACTGTCAGTTACTCTTTTTTTTTTTTTTTTGCTGTCAGAGATGATTGAGTTTTAAACTTCAAGCAAATAATTTTACAAGGGGTTTAATAAACAAAGATTGAACAGGATAAGTTCTTTTATTTTATATTATGTACATAAAATTTCTATTTACGTTTATATTCAATAATCTGCTCCTGTTTTCACATTTTTGCAACTGGTATACCAGGATGAGAACATATTAAGAAAAGCAGATACCAAATTTCTTTTTTCATATAATGATCTTAAAATTATATCTCTTAAATAATCAAGGTATAACAAACACTTTTTTGTTTTGTTTTTTCCAAATAAGACTTTTGTCAAGGAGGAAAGTTTGCACTTTTAGTAAAGACGATCTAATTAAAATAGAATTAAAATTAATTATTTTTATCAGGTTTAAAATAAATCTTAAAAGACGAAAATGTATTTTAAGGTGTTTTTACTTTTTTCTGCATCGCAATCTTTATGATAAAATTTACAAAAGATTGCTTTCACTTAACTAAAGAAGTCATTAGAAATTGAAAAGTATTTTGAAAATCCATGCGGATTAATTATGCGTTTAATTTTAATCTCTTGGGTGTTTTATGAGATGCTGCTTACTAACAGATGAATACTGTAGTTTGTTTGAAATTAATCTTATAATATTAAATTAACTTATAATGACTCTGTGTAAAGCATTCATAAAACGACAAATAGGGTAAACAAGTTTTCAAGTTCCAAGGTTTCTATAGATAAATAATCCTTTTCAGAATCGTGGGCAACTCGGGAGAGGTTACTATTTCTTTTCGAGTGTGGTTATATTATACTTTCCTGGATTAAGAAACATTTTTATTTCATAATCAGATAATAAGATCACTAATAACAATTAAAATTTAAATAAAAATGCTTAAGAGCCTACATCAGTCATGCTAATAACGCGCAAGCTAATGTTAAGTCTATGGCAAGGTTCTTACGCGATTTCTCGCTCGCATTTTAATGTTTTTAATTTATTTTTTTGCATAAGATAGCAGCCGTCGATCTATAACGTTGTTAATTTTTACTTTTTCGATTTTCGTTCCAGTTTTTCTATATAAGGGTACTTTCACTTTCAGAACCGGTTCCAACCAGTTCCAAAATTGAAAATGTCCACTTATAAAAAAAACTGTAGCCAAAATCAAAAAAGTAAAGACTAACAATGTTACAGATAGACCTCAGCTATCCTATGTAAAAAAAAACATTTGAAAATATTAAAATGCGAGCAAGAAATCGCGCCAGATCCTTCCCATATACTTAACATTAGATTGAGCGTTTCTTCGCGTGACTAGTGTAGGCTCTTAAGTGATACAAATAGAACACAAAAAAGCTTATAAAAACCTTTTAATATAAAGTCCGACATTTGTTTCAACGCTCAAAAGGCGCCATTATCAAGAACTATAACGATAAACAAACTATTCTTGCAAATTTTTAAAATTAAACTTGAAAAACATAAATTACGAGATCATATATGTAAAGATGAATGTGTATATTGTATCATGAATTGTTTTTCGTCGTAGTTCTTGATAATGGCGCCGTTTGAGCGTTGCAACGTATGTCGGTCTTTAAATTAAAATGTTTTTATAAGCCTTTTTGTGTTCTATTTGTATCACGTAAGTATTTTTAATCTATATTTTTTAATTTTTTTTTGCAGTGAATATTAATTAAAGAATTTTACAAATTTTTAACGCTCTATACTTTTTGGTAAAAATACTTTATCAAGAGACTTAAATTATATCTATATTTACTTCATCAGACATGTAAAGCTTTTAAGAAAGTATATGACAGAGCAATGAACCTCGTTAGATAGTTTAAAGTCTAATAGCTTTCCAGCTGCAGACACTAACTTTCCTAATCTAATAACACTTCTATCGATAGCACTTCAGAGATCTCAGGAGAAAATCTTCGTTCTGAATAGAAAACATATACCGCTGTCAGTTAACATTAAAGAAATATCAGGAGGCACTTTCTTAGATTATGGCAAAATGCATCAAGGGAAATGTTGCGAGATATTAGTACGCATTTGACAGCAAAGAGACTAAATTAAATTAGCAAACAACTTATTATCCCACATAGGAGTTTCAACGGTTGATAAGTATAGGGCTGTGAGTAAACTTGAGTTGGTTTGTAAATGTTAGAGAATCTTTACGAGATAGAATCTTTCCACAAATGTAGCTGTAATTGCTTTCGCACAAACAAGAAGTCTGTAATTATTTAAAATTTGAAAATGCAATGAAATATTCGCTGTTTTACTTCCATAAGTGATGTTATTTATTTGATTATTTATTAAATTACAGAACTTTCTAAATAAATTACATATATTTGAAAAACAGTAGTTATTTATTTGATTATTTTTTTTTAATTTAGAACTTTCTAAATAAATTACACGAAGTTTAAAAATCATTAGAAAATTAAACTATTTGGAAATTGTACGGCAAACGTGATAAATGAGGTGCGTTTGTACTATAACTAGTTTTATAAATATTCAGAGCTTGTTGCAATAGCTGTTGCACTCTTATGCAAAAATGCATGAATACAAAAATTATTTTATGTGCAGATTTTTATATTATAGATATTAATTATTTTATGAAATTAAGTTTCAATACACTTTTACAAACAATTAATTAACATTCTCTTACATTAAATTATGCAATGTGAAAAAATCCTATAAGTTATATTTAGAGAAACTTCTTCCATTCTCTAATAACTAAATCAGAAAACTTCCATTTTTCTACGACCAAAACGCACCGATTTAAGATGCTTTGATTTTTATGTCGTTTTCTGGCACTGTAAAAAAGAAAAGTATTTTTGGTAAGAAGAATTGCAAAATATATGTCTGATGGATTTAAAAATAAAACTTTCATTCAGAACATTACTTGAGTATACTATACAAAAAACTTATATTCTAGAAGAAAATTGATTATTACGATGTAAAAACTACTCGGAAACGTTTCCGAAAAGCAAAAGAAAATTCGTTTTTATAGATGCGTACTCTTAATATTGCGTACTATAAATTTTAGTCTTATGCCAATCTAATTAATACTTTGGTTTTGGAAATTTCTATAGATAAATATCACTATTCGGATTTACCATCATACTTAAATTATATCTGTTTATCTGTTTCTACTCCAGCAGACGGGTAAAGGTTTTGAGAAAGTATATGACAAAACAATAAACCTCGTTAGATAGTTTAAAGTCTAATAGCTTTCAAGCTGCAGACACCAACTTTCCTAATCTAATCACACTTCTATCGATAGCACTTCAGAGATCTCAGGAGAAAATCTTCGTACTGAAGAGAAAACATTTACCGCTGTCAGTTACCATTAAAGAAATATCAGGAGGCACTTTCTTAGATTATGGCAAAAGGCATCAAGGGAAAAGTTGAGAGATATTAGTACGCATTTGAAAGCAAACAAACTAAATTAAATTAACAAACAACTTATTATCCGACGTAGGAGTTTCAACGGTTGATAATATAGGGCTGTGAATAATTGAGTTTGTTTGTAAATATTAGAGCATTTTTACGAGATAGAATCTTTCCACAAATGTAGCTGTTATTGCTCTTGCATAAAGAAAAAGTCTGTAATTATTTAAAATTTGAAAATGCAATGAAATATTCGCTGTTTTACTTCCATAAGTGATGTTATTTATTTGATTATTTATTAAATACAGGACTTTCTAAATAAATTACACGAAGTTTGAAAAACATTAGAAAATTAAACTAGTGGGAAATTGTACGCCAAACGTGATAAATTAGGTGCGTTTGTACTATAACTAGTTTTATAAATATTCAGAGCTTGTTGCAATAGCTGTTGCACTCTTATGCAAAAATACAAGAATACATTTATTTTATGTGCAGATTTTCATATTATAGATATTCATTTTATTTTATTAAATTAAGTTTCAATACACTTTTACAAACAATTAATTACAATTCTGTTACATTAAAATTATACAATGTGCGAAAATCCTATAAGTTATATTTAGAGAAACTTCTTTCATTCTCTAATAAGTAAATCAGTAAAACTTCCATTCCTCTATAATCAAAACTTGCCGATTTAAGATGCTTTGATTTTGATGTCGTTTTCAGGCACTCTAAAGAAGAAAAGTATTTTTGGTAAGAAGAATTACAAATAATATATCAGATGGAATTAAAATTAAACTTTAATTCAGAAAATTACTTGAATACACCATACAAAAACTTATGTTCCAGAAGAAAAGTGATTAATACGATGTAAAAACCGTTCGCAAACCTTTCCGAAAATCAATGACACCAAAGAAAAATTGGTTTTTTAAGTACTTCTTTAAATCTAAAAAATACATTAATTTCCGCGATTTCTATATGTAAATAACGTTTTTCGTATTTACCAACAGACTTAAATTATATCTATTTTTACTTCATCAGACATGTAAAGCTTTTAAGCAAGTATATGGAAAATTAATAAACCTCGTTAGATATTTTAAAGTCTAATAGCTTTCCAGCTGCAGACACTAACTTTCCTAATGTAATAAAACTTCTATCAATAGCACTTCAGAGATCTCAGGAGAAAATCTTCGTTCTGAAGAGAAAACATTTATCGCTGTCAGTTAACATTAAAGAAATACCAGGAGGCACTTTCTTAGATTATGGCAAAAGGCGTCAAGAGAAAAGTTGCCAGCTTATATTTGCGAGATATTAGTACGCTTTTGACAGCAAACAGACTAAATTAAATGAACAAACATCTTATTATCCCACGTAGGGATTTCAACGGTTGGTATGTATTGGGTTGGAAATAAACTTCGTTTAATTTATAATTATTAGAGAATTTTTATGAGATAGAATCTTTCCACAAATGTAACTCAAATCCTTTTTGCATAAACATTAAGTCTGTTTTTCTACAATTGATTTTATGTGTTTGGTTATTTTTTTAAATATATAGTTTGCAAAATAAATCACGCAGAATATTTAAAACACTATAAGTTAAATAAGAAAAGTAGCCCATATTGAATTAACGCTTGTGATCCTCTGAGGGTCTGAGGACTTTCCTGCTTTTTCAAAAATATTTCGTAAAACTAATTTTAATTTTATTTTCCTGTTTGTTTCTAAAATATACTTCTTATCTCTTAATTTTACATGCATCTTAAAATACCATTCTGTTAAAAATATTTTGTTCTAAAGCCGATTAAAGTTGTTTTGGGAAAACTAAAAAATACGGGCTAAAAGCTTAAAGGGTAGTCTTAATGCAAGCTATCGCTACAAGACAAGATGCAAGCCTGTGTGATAGTACAAGAAACCTGAACTTTATTATGCATCGTAAATGTATATGTAGGAAGGTAATATGTAAAAATTTAATTTATTGTACACATGAACTTTAATATAATTCTAGAAAGATAATTTTACAACGCTTCGTTGGTACCTTCTTCAAATATATTACATTTCCCACTTAAAACATATAATACACTTACTTTCAAAGAGTCTAATTTGGCCTAACAGTGCCTTTATTGACATTTCATATTTCGACGCTTCCTGAATGATAAGAATTAAAAAGACTGTCGGTTTTTCTAATTTTGAAGATATCTAAACCTTGATCTCTTGATCGAGAATTTTCATAACTCATGCTTTGAAATCATGGATAATAAAAAATACCAGAGTGTCAGCGTCAGTTAATTTGATGATTTGATCATATATATATATATATATATAGGATCTTTCAACCATGACATCAAAAATTACTTACAAAAATATATAGAAAGTAGCGAAATGAAAAATAAACACTGATAGGAAAAAAAATGCAAAACTAACACTAAAACTAATTAATTTTTCATCACGCGTGTACTTTCTGTAATATCAATACAAGAATCGTTGCGTGCAAAATATCAACCCATATTCAGTTAGCATGATTGCAATGGGTAAAAAACTTCTTTTAAAATATTTTGTGACAGATGCTGTCTTTTATTGAATGTTTTTTATATCGTTATGAAGACGATTTTGATAGTTCATTCTGTCATACTATTTTTAAAACAATTAACAATTCATTTCAATCAAACTAACTTTTCTTAGATAACTCCTTTTTACCTCGAAATATATCTAATACACATTACTTGACTATGTATTACGTATATATTTTTGACAATCTCTGTATCTTCATATTAACATAAATAATAATTTTTTGAAGTCTATTTGTATTAATATATTTTATGGACGAGATTAAATACTTTCTCAGGCATATACTCCTTAAATGTTTTTCAGAAGGAAATACGTATTCCACTTTGTATATTTCCAAATACAAATATTGCTTTCTAAAACCAAAGCAAATCCCCGCTCCAGAAAACAACTGAACAAATAAATAAAACAAAGCATGTAATAAAACCTACAAATAAACAACCACTAATCTGTCATCTGAATATAATGCAGCAGCAAAAGAAAAATCATTTTTTTTCATAATCAGGTAAACTGATATTTTCCTTTAAGAGAAAGAAGAAGGATATATTTGCCATTTTCGTATTATTTACTTTCTTTGTCAGTTCCATATGGCTAATAGAGACATTTTTTTCACTTAAAGCACATTAACATTTGCTTATATTTAATGAAGTTAAAATCACAATTTAATGTTTAAATACAGGCGAAAACTGCAGTGTTAAAAATGTGACATTTTTCTGAAGCTGTCTTGATGAGTCTTGATGAATCTAATCGGTATTTTATTTTCGAAATAAAGTGCATTATTAGAGTGGCACAAAAAATTTTCATTTACAAAATATTTCACACTTTAAAACTAGTATGTTGTTGCCCTTAAGAAACTTCCTTTTATATAAATCAAATCCTCTGCAAAAAAAGATAAAAATTAAATTTAAAAAAAAAAGAAATATTTTTGTTCTTTAGATAAAAAGCTATCACAAACATCGTGAAAACAGACCACAGCAGCGACACCTGGAAAGCGTTATACACCCAAACATAATAAAGATCTGTTTATGTCACGATCTAACATGATATGAAGTTTGGTAGAAATCAGTGCATTAGTTAATGAGATATACCTATTGCGAAAATCGTGAAAATTGCAGTATAATGGCGCCACGTCCTGATCGATTTACACCAAAATTGAATCAGCGTCTATGTATGTCAAGATCTAACAGAATAGGAAGTTTGGTGAAATTTCGTGCTTCATTTCTTTAAATATAGCTATCGCGGAAATCGGAAAAAATGTAGCATTGAAGCACTACTTGCTGGATGATTTCCATCACAACCTAACAGCACTAATTTTTGTCAAAGTCTAACTGAATCTGAATTTTGATTAAATTCCGCCAATTAGTTTTTAAGATACAGTGCCCACAAAATTTGTGTCACATACAGACAGGCACACAGAAAGATCAGAGACAGACTCACAGACAGATATTTTCTAAAAATATTCAAATCGTGTTGAGGACATTCTAAAACTTATAAGTCCGTCGAAAACCGGATGTTGAAACTTTTTACGAATCTAATATTTTCTTCTTGTAAAGATAGAAGAAAGTAAAAAACATATACGAAATTAATGATTTGTAGATTTTCTTATTAGATGTTCATTGTTTAGAAATATATTTGCTATACCTCATATGGATATTTTCCAAACAAATAATAAAATTAATGAACTTAATCGAGGATTTTCTTTGAAGAATTATACGTTATTCAACATAAATAGCACTTTAAAAATTAGAGAAATGGAAAAATTATTTTTAAGTTTTTATATTTTAGTTTTAAATAGAATGTTACATAAAACTGCATTTTTCAATTGTAATTATTACATTTAATTTTTTTATATAATCCGCTGAGTAATTGCATAATTTCTAATACATTAGTAATACCTATAACGTTCAAAAGGATTATAACAAATCTAAATCAGTAAAATTTGCATTGAATTTTATATGTAATTAAATGAACCAAATGTAATCATAGAAGTCAGTTATGTTAATAGACTCTTAATTCACTCTTGTACGTCTTAAAATCATATATATTATTTCTCCTGTCAACATCCCCTTTTTCTCAGAAAATACGAAACGCAGAACGGCAAATGAGATACCGTATGAAAGGATTTTGCACAGGCTTCTGACATAGCACACTTAACATTTCGTTAAAACATGTTTTTGATTTAAATTTGCTGAAAATTAAAAATTAAATCGGCATTGTTTTCATGAAAGAAATGAAAGGTTTCCTTCAAATTATTGTTACCACAAAAATAAAATACCACATTATATGATGCTCAGCAATTATTATAAAAAACACCGCACGGGTTTATTTTATATTTATGATTAAAAAGCGAAATTGAAATTGAAATGTTTAGATTTATATTTCTATGTTCCATGTTTTTCCCGAAGCGGATGACGTCATCCTCCAATGCAGTTAAAATACGATTGTTAATTTTTTTTCTCGCGCGTGCATTTTGCAATCTTGGATCAAATTTTACTATAACATTGAATGAACAAATTAGATGATATTCTGGCTTAACTAAAAACTAAATGTTGTTTGCAGATATTTTTATCCTTACTTTTTCGTTAGAAGTTTAAACCTGCATCTAAGAAATATTACATATTGATAAAAAATGGTACTTCTCTATTATCCCGTCGACCACTTTTCATAACAAAAAACTATCGCCAAATAAACGGGAGAACGTTGCCATTGGAATATCAAAATAAATAGATAAATAAATTATAAGAATTTAAGGACACAATTGTTATTTTAATTAATGAAATAACTAATAAATCAGTAAAACATAATGAAAAATACACGCAAATGTCGAGTTAAAAACCACTTGATGACGTAACAAACATGTATAATGCTTCTGACATCAAGTAAATGGGACTGCATTTTTGGCGTTTAATCTTACAGTTTGGCGAAAGTTTTTTGTTATAAAAAGTGGTCGACTTGATAATAGAGACGTACCTAAAAAATATTAGATTTCAGTGCGAAATCCTCGCACGGGCCCTCTGGTCATGTTATAGTTGTATGTATATGTATTATTGTATTTCATAAATTTATATATACCTCTATGACGTTTTACATATTTATGAAGAAAAATTCTTTATATAATTACTATTTCAAAATGTTACAACATTTCCAAAATTATTTTGAGGATACGCATATCAGGGATAGCAGGATTATTTAATTTACGCCTTTCATAAAACTGCTTAGAAGACCCAAAAGAATACTTATAACTCGTTGATATACTTATAATTTTTATCATTCGTTGAATCATAGATGAACATGGTTTTGAAATACATCCCCCCCCCCTCCAATTTAGCAAAACTCCAAATGCAATCATTCTGATCCAATGTTTCTTATAAGATTCCTAAGGTAATCCTTTATCAAACATGATATCAACGAGAAAAAGAGCTGATAAATAAATCAATAAGAAATCACTAATGAATTCACTATTAAAACTTTAAAACTAGTTTACAACATAATTTAAGTCACCGTTTCTAACATATTTCTGTACACAATGAACTTTCATTGATCCAACGTATTAAACAACTGTAGGATTTTGTAAAATATTAGTTCCACATCACGGATTTCTATATATATATATTTCTATATATGTTTCTTCAATGTTCGAAAAATAATTATGGTAAAAAATGAAACTGATATCAATTTTTAAACTTTTTCCCCACCAGTTAGCTGAAGGCACGCTTCAGATATTTTGCCATTTCAATATTTTATAAGGTGGATCAATCATTCATGTACAAAAACTCTTTTGCCGCTGCAACTCAAAAGTGTAATTAGATTATGATAAGAGAGTATTTTCATTCTACGTCGGTCGTTGTTTTTTCAGCAATTATTTTCGCATCAAGAATACGTTATCTATTTTTTATGCTTGTATTATCTGGGACATTTGTAAGGTTATTTTAAAAGAATATATTTAGTTATATATAATCGATTAATTGGTTATAATTGGATTTTTAGAAAGGTGTCATTGTACTCACAATCTATAAGTTCAGTAGATGAAAATTCCTAATGCACTATTGCTAGAAATGGTGACAATTTTCTTATAATTTTTGTTTGAGTATGGTGTAACTTTAGGCTAAATGTTTGGCTCAGCTATATTAAAGCGGATTAAATTGGTACAGAAAAATACACTTGCTGTTTCGATTTTTGGAATTCCTGAAGAATGCTGATATGTAGGCTGTAAGCCTTAATACGATTGTAGGAAATATATTTCAACAGGCTTAATATATGGAGCTACGGTTCTGATGTCCTAGTTCCCGGTAATCTGTACCTACGCTATAATTATAATTTTTACTTACCTACCCTTACTAATTCTATAAATTTTACTTACGCTGTAAGTTCACTTGTAAATAAACTGATAAACTCAAACTGAAGACCCAACATCACCACTTTTTATATAGGTTAAATTGAAGAAAATCATTGTATTCATCGAAAATGCTTCCAAAGATTTAAAGATGTTGCTTACATATTGTTTTTATGCTGGAAAAACTTGCAATGAAACGACAATATTGCAGAAATATGGACCTTACACTGAAAATATTGGTATTGAAATTGCAAACTTTTTTTTCACTTAACATTGGTGCAATATTGAAAAATTGTAAATATTCCACTGTCATGGCAATGTTTTACACCATTATTGATTATAGAATAGAAAATATGTAGCAAATACAAACTGTATTGACCTAATATTGTTTTGTTACTGGAGATTCTTTCCTCATTTAAAAGAAATCCCTTTTGCAAAGCTTAGTTGAAGCTACCGTTTGAATATTGAACCATAGATCTTTGGGATCTGATACAGTAACTCCACTTCAAGAATGAACATTTCAGATATACATTATATATTCTTAATTTAAACATGCGAGACATACTTATCATATGGTGGACGAGAGACGTTATTCGGCGTTTTTCATATCTCAAGCGCAGAAGACGGTATACGCAAATCGACGTTATCTAGTTTTAAGGCATATAAGATGCGAGGCAAGAAATGAGACCTGGTTCGTGTAAAATCTTTCTTGTGTGAGTAATAATCATTGTATTTACTTGATTCTGTGTGTGTAATGTAATACTTTAATATATCATCAATTCAGGTTTGAATGATTAATTGAAAATGAAGCAGAAATCTGAAGAAGATAGTGAAGAGTTTTTTGGAGATGTGTTTTCAGATCTATCAAGTGATGTTGAGACTGCTAATACAAATGACAGTGGGTTTAATTGCGATAGTGACTTATATATATGATCCTTTCGATAAGGTTTGAGGATCAGTTTTAATTACTACCACACGAAAATCACATTAATAGCATCATCGATAATTGTAACAACCAATTTTTAATATAACATTTCGTTTAAAAAAATTTACATTCCTTTGATTAGGTACATTTATTTTTCACATATATACAGAAAATGTGAGGGAACTGGGGCTCGATTTATTTAGAAGAATACCCACTGTACAATTTGTTACAATTTTTTATGATGAGTAATATATATGTATGTATATATTATGTATGTGTAAATTGAAACAGAAAAACAGATTTATAAACTTGTATTATTCATTAAAGCATAAACACTTCATAATAAATAATAAAATTATATAATTTTGGACCGATGAATAGTTATTAATCGTATTATATCATCTGAAGCTGCAAAACTGCTTGCTGATGACTATTTCCAACATGAATAAATGTGGGAAATTGCCGAGCCAGGATGTCGATCTACATGGCTTAATAGCAGAGCATCAGCACTGTATGCTGAAGATCCTTGGTTCGAGTCCTGGCCCGGGTCAATTTTTCACTCCACGTTGGTTCTTATATTGTAGATTTATAAACTTTTCGCATTTTATTTATTACAAATTAAATTAAATTATTTTAGCAAAATATGAGAATATTTAATTTTTTCCTTTTAATTAAATTTCTGATGATAATTGCAATGGTTTTGACACTGACGAGTAAACGTGAAATGAAAAGGAAATGTTAAAATGCTAAAAAACAGAAAGAAATTATGGTAATTTCACAAACAAGTGTCTATTTTTCGCAGCCAAAAGAAGATTTAAAATAACAGCTCTTGCTTCCTTGACATTTGTGCTAATTAAAATTCATTTAATCGATGAATTGTCATTGTAAGCAGTTAATTATGCTATTTTTAATGCATTACTTTTGTGTCAAAATTTTGGCTGTCAGTGACTGTTTGTTAGCCGTCAGAGATAATTCAGATTTAAACTTCACACAAATATTTCTACTAGTTGTCTAATATACAAAAATTGCACAGAACACTTTTTATTTTTAATTTTTACATAACATTTCTATTTAAGTTGATTTTCGAATATATATCGCAATCTTGAGGATAAAATTTGTAAACGTTTGTTTTCATTTAATTAAAGAAGACATTAGAAAGTAAAAAGAACTTAAGAAATCCGTACAGATTAAAAAGTTTAATCTGTATATACTTCACTGTAAAACATTTGGTGTAACGTTACTCCATAAAACTGGAGACAGCATTGCTGCCTCCAGTCTTACAGTGGTGTTGAACTGATATAACTGGTGTAACGTTACACAGCTCTTGTGTAAGGTTACACCATAATATTGTGAAAAGTATCACAAATTTCTGTGTAAGGTTACACCAGAATTGCTTGTAAGTTTTCATAGGAATTATTTGTAAGGTTACACCACAATTGTCTGTAAGCTTTCACAGTAATTGCGTGTTAGGTTACACCATAATTGCCTGTATGTTTTCACAGTAATTGTGTGTAAGGTTACATATCAGTAGGAGTAAGCTTTCACCACACTTTCCTGGAACGTTACCCATTATTATGTGTACGTTTCCACCATATTTATCTGTGCAGTTCAGTATGTATGCAAGGTTACACAGAACTTTTGTGTAACACTAATTATGTGTATCATCTCTTTTCCACATTTTGCTTTCATTTTGAATGAAACTGTTCCAGTTTCTATAAAAAGAGGCATATGGCATCCCTTTTCCTACCTGAAAGGGAAAAAATAAAACAGAATATTTAAAAAGTAAATATAAAGTTGTAAATATTGAAAATATCAAACTTCATGATACAGTACAGGACCTATTATCCAGAATCCTCAGGACCGAATATTTTCCAAATTTTGGGTCCGCCAAAAATTCGGGATCACCCCCCCCCCCCCCACCCTTGAAATCTAAAACTTTCCAAAAACATAAAAAATAAAATAAATAAACAATCCCATGTAGAATATAAATGCAAAACCTATGTTTTACATTTTAAGAAATTATTTGAACAATAATCTCTGTACTATTCAATGGTAACAATGAATAAATAATAATTATAATAATAATAAATGGTAATCTACAAGCTCTATCCTTTTTTTTTCTTTACAGCTATATAATTTACATAAATTTTGATCGATATTTTTAATAAAACTTATTTTTTAAATAAATTTGGATCCCCCCCCCTCATAAAATCTGGAATTCTGCCGGAGTGAGGGGGGAGCGAAATATCTGACTATTTTTATAAAACGAGTCGTAATATAAATTAATTTTTAAAAAAACTGATAGAAAATGAGTTTTTCTAATTTTGGAGGAGGAAGGGGGGTGGGGGGGGAAGAAGGGTTCATGTTCCCCCGCCACTGAAGTAACATATTTTAGTGATTACTAATTGAAACAAAACAATAGACTGAAAAAAATATTAGAAATTTGTAAAATTTTCGAAACATTTCAAAATTTTAATAAAAATTAACAAATTTAGAAAATTTTCAATTTTTTTTTGATAATTTTGATAATTTTGATAATTTTGAAATTAACAAATTTAGAAAATTTTCAATTTTTTTTAATTATTACTTTTGAATTCTGGATAATGGGTCCTTTAAAAATAAATATATAAGGTAGATGTGCCAGTAATGGACACCCTTCAATGTTTTTGGTTTATATAAAAAAATTTCGCAATAAAAATCTATCTTTAATTACTTTTTTTTATAAGTCCCTCTTTATGTTTTATAATCTGGGTTATTGTTGTCACTTCTAATCAAACCATTCAGGAAGCAGAAAGTATTTCGAAGTTCCACTGTTTTTACGTGAAAATCTTAATGGACATGCTATAAGCTGGTTCCATTTAATAAAGTTAAATATTCTTTTTTTTTTTTCAAAATTTCCATGTTTTTGTTTTGGTAGTAATAGAAAACTTTGAATTTTATATACTATTGGCCACTCACAAAATTTCATTTATTTTTAAGGTTATAAGACATGTGTCCATTACTGGAATGCTTAATTAGTCAATTTCCAGTAATGGACACCCCATGTATTAGACACTGCTAAAAATGCAATTTTAATAATATTCATAATGCATAAAATCTTTTGACTTAACTGAAAACTGAAGTAATCAAATTTAATTTTTAAACTGCACTTAGCACTATGTAATAACACCAAAATTTTTATAAATAGCTACTTTTAATTAATTTTGTGTGGTTAATAAAATTTTCAATATTTTAATCAAATTATTTTTTTTTTTATAATTCTGCCTTGCGCATTTTATAATCCGGCGATCAATAAAACAAATCAAGAAGCAGAGAATATTGTTTAAGGGCATCGAAAAAAGAGGGGCTCAATCCCTCTTTCTTTTTAAAAAAAAAAGTTGCGGCAGTTGTTAGAAATCTATTATTTTCTGCGTATTCACATCCGACAAAAAAAAAATGTAATTTTAATTAAATTTATAGTATCAATGAATCTAGTAAATCTGCAGATCAGAGCCCTCACACGTGAATTCTACAATTTTATTTGAAATTATTTTACTTGTTATTTAAAACATTCAATCCGCAGTATCATTTCTTTTATATTTGTAATACTAATTATTACAAATAATATTTCAAGTATAGTTCCGGAGAGTCTAACTTTTAAAAATAGTGGGAATTATACGAATCTATGTAAAACTATTCCAAAACTTCTTTTTTTCAGATTTTTTTTTATTATTACTCTAACTCCCCCCCCCCACACACACACACACACTCAATTTTACAACTGTAATTCCCTGACATTGAGTATTTTAAAACATCTATCTAAAATAATTATAATACTGATATTGTGATAATCACAGTAATCAATTTAAACAGTGAATAATTCTTGGAAATATTTAATTAATTATTGATATCCTAATTGCTAAATTTATTTAAAAATAAATAATTTGTTCCATTGGTATGCTTTCATTAAATGCTGGTACTAAATGTTCTTTTTGTAGGATGTCCATTAGTGGAACAAAGAGTGTCTATTACTGGAACAGAGGGCATTACTGGAATTTTGGGTGTTTTGATATTTTTCTGTTATTTACAATAAAATTTTGATTCATAATGTACACTGGTAATGAACACTGATCTTAAGACTTTAAAATAAATTTTGTAAATGGCCGTGAGTATAAAAAATTCAGTTTAATTCAGTCACCAAACCAAAAACATCCAAAAAAAATAATAAAAAATATATAAATTTATTAAGTGAAGCCAGCTCTTAGCATGCTCATTAAGATTTTCCCTGAAAAAACAGTGGAACTTCCGAACATTTTTTTTATGCTTCCTTATTGGTTTGATTAAGAATGTCAACAGTAATCCAGATAAACATGCAAGGGAAAGTAATAATAATAATTATTATTTTTTTTTATGTAAACCGAACATTTGAAAGGATATCCATTACTAGCACATCTACCCCATGTTTCATGTAAAGTAAATAATATAATTTATGTCAACATTATTACAGCTCAAATATTTTAAATACTGTATATTTTGTCATAAAAATATTAAGAAAATGACAACTTACTTAATATTTAAGCTTCTGCCTTTCCTATAAGACAGTTTTCAGATTCAGAAATGGCGACTGGTAACAGCGCCTTCTCGTGTATCATATTTATTTCTCCCTCTTTCCCGCCTGTCGTATGTGACGATATTTATCATTGCGCATGCGTTTAAGGTTCTACGTCATCCGTCATGCTTGAGGGGGGGGGGGGGGTGTTCCACAGCCTTTGTAAAAGATTCCTCCAGCAATTTGAGTTTTAAAAATATCAGAACGGCTTACTCCAGAATTTGTGTAATGTTACACACAGAAACCATGGTAAACTTACACAAATGTTTTACAGTGTTGGATATTGCATGCGATGCTGCTTAGTAAAATATAAATATTATTATTTCTTTGAAATTAATCTTATAATATTAAATTATCTTCAATAGGACCATAAAATGACAAATAAATGTATTATAATAATGACTACTAAGTTCTTTTAATTAAAATACATACAATTTCCCCTGCACACGATTAAATGCAAGTTACACATTCAAATATCAAACATAAAAATGAACTAGATTACCCCATTATTCCATTTATCCCACCATTGACCCCGTTATTTTCAATGGAGGAATCACAGCAAAGAAATAATAGAAATCTGAAGCTGGACATTTCTTTTTTTATTGCAACTTGCGTTAAGAAATTGACTTTTATCGGAGTGAAGAACACTACAAAAAAAGACAAATGTTTCATACTATAGGAAAATACAATATAACGATGATCGAAAAAATACAATAAACTCCTACGATTTATCCATGAATCCGAAAATCGTTCTTTATGTTTAGAAATCCCAACAAATATATTTTAGTGATTTAACCCTTTTTATCCTGACGGTACTTATAAATACCACTTTAATAAAACAGCTATATATTTGTAATATGACAGTTTTTTCTAACGGTATTCACAATGGCACAAAGAGTGTATTTCTGACAGCAGGCAGGAGATGGCAAATTCAAGCACATATCCTCTTTCTTTGCACTGTAGGTATTTTACATTTGCCACGCTACATTCGAAATCCATTTTGCAATAGAATTGACACGCATGTTGTTCTTCATTTGAGTAATTTTAGTGGTTTATTACCGGTTATTTAGTGCTATTGTTTTCTATTGTTTTCTATACTCTACAGGTGAACATTTCCTATATTTTATTTGAAGTTTACTATTTGAAATTTACTATTTTATTTTATATCATAGGATAAAAAAATTATGGTGGTTACAGTTGCATAATTAACCACTAAAACACTATAACAATTATTTTCCTCTTTCCTATGTTTATTCTACACCCAAACTTATCCAATGATGCAAAAATACAATTAAAAAGTAGCTGGAAAATTAATTCAGGATATAAAGGGTTAAAGATGCATTTATAAAAACAAAATTCATTTAGCTGCTACTGATTTACGGAAACATTTCCGAGTAGCTTTTGTAGTGTCAAAATCCGTTTTCTGAAATCGGAATGTTTGTTTGCAGGATGCTATCAATTCTCATGTTCAACATATGTGTGTACCATGCAAACAAGATAAATTAACATTAAATTAAAATTAATATAATTTTGTTAATCCTACATGAATAAATTTAGTTACGCAAGTGAAAGTGTTTAATTCTGAATGGCTAGCATCCGCAAAACCGATATTACAGTCTGAGAAAACTTATTAATGCTCTCTAAAAACTTTTCTTAAATGTTTTCTGAAATGAGTGACGGACAAAGAAACTAGTATTATTTTAGTACTATATTTAACACAAAGAATTAGAAATAATTTTTTTTCGTCAAATATATGGCCTTGATCCAAGAATTCCAGAGTAGTTTTTGTTTTGCCTCTATCTTAAAAAATGGCTGAGATATGGCAGTCTGAAATTTTAGGGTGGCTGACATTTTGAAATAATGCAGCACGACTCTTCGATAAACAGGTTTAATTTATGAGTTTTAGTGAACAAGGTTTCGGCAAATTTTCTTTCATTGTTGTAACCATCGCATCGTTTCAACTCTTACATGCTTAACACTATATACGTATTTATATTCGCCAACGTCAAATTCTCGCGAAGCTTGGCGAAATTGGAGAAATATCGGTAAAATTGGCGTTAAAAATACGCTGCCATATATGAAGCCAACTTGGCTATGTCTGTCTAATTTGGCAATATTCTCATTCACATTCAATATTGACGAGAACTGGGAATGACTCTTCTGTAATCGGGCTCCATGCATTTTAGCTTCGTGTTTTTCAGTAAAATTAGCTAAAATATTAAAACCAAGCAATATGGAGGCTATCTTTTCCTGCCGATACAGATCAGAAGGACTTTTCGTAGTTTAGTATAATACATCGGCTAATACATACAGGTAACCCGACGATTCGCAAGCAGTTCACGTACAACATAATGACGATAAATATTGATTTTTTTTGGCCATGTAATAGCGAATTTTGAAGCATTATCATGTATGAGATAGAAGAAAGTTTTGAGATTGGCGCATCCGACTAGTAAAAACAAACAATTGTATAATTATTATTTGATTCGAACAAGTTAATGCATCTAAATAGCTAAGATTTATTTAAACGATTACTTTTTAAGCAAATACAGAATAGACAAATAAAGTTGAAGAAGACTAAAGTTAAAGTTAAACGAGAAATCAAATTGCAAAATCGATGAAAGTCAATAAATATAATATTTTGTAAGGCCCAAAAGAATGCCAAACATTCATTTCGAGACTCTCTTGCATAGATTTGAATTTAAAGTTATTGTTAGAATTTATTGAATTATTTAAATCATAATATCCCGAAATTATGAGTTTAAAAGATGGCATTAATATACGTGAAATTGAACCATTGTTTTTCCAAAAAAATAACGATTAACGTTTATTCGTACTTTACATGGGGTTGAAAGTACTTTGTCGTCTCCATTTCACTATTACCTAATTAAATAATTAGTAAACTATGAAGATGAAATTAGAACACGAAACACCGAAATATACTTTCAAGCTGAATTTATGCCGAGAGATAAAGTATTTAATGAATCACGATCGTGCTACGAATTCTTTCTTAACAGGCAGAATACAATTGAACCGATATTGGCAATATTGAGATGACAAAATATATATGAGTTTGATGTTTACATTTTATAATATCGCACCTATATTGGTAATAATTATTTCGTCATTTTCTTACTGGTATATGCTATGTAAAGGGAATATTTTTGTGATAATGAATAACGTTTAAAAAATAATAATTAAAATTTTAGAAATAGTACACTTTAACAATGAAATACATCAAAACTATGTTTTATTAATAATATTAATTATAGGTTTTCTAATCTACGATTAAATTGAAGTCTATTTTCATTATTTCAAACCTTTTTTGTACGCTTAATAAGAATAGTTGTTAGTTTTTAGTCCAAAATTTCTGACAAACAATGTGTAAAACATCGATTATATAAATTAAAATCAATAACCAAAATTATTACAAGTATTGAAAACATTAATTTAGTTAAATATGAATTTTTAACAAAATAATTAAATTATAACTGGGAGATCGAAATTCAAAAGGAGCATACATTATAAATACTTAAACGTTCTGTTTTCTTTTCATTAGAGAAGTTTGATACCAACATTCACAACTACTAGAAATATTTAAAGAAATTTTCGATTCAGTATATGATAGAATATCCGTATTATGTACTGCTATTAGTTGTCCACTGTCACTCTTGTTTTTCTCTTTTTTTCGAAAATTAAAAATAAATACTACTTTTAATAAGCGATACACATTGAAAAACAAAACAATATCTAACTATTTTCCTGCATAAAAGAAAATCAGTAAAAGTTGTTCTATCAGTTGGTGTAAGTTTGTTTTGCAATTCAACTTTTTCTTCTTCAACTTTTTCATATATATGTAAGACACATAGAAAATTTAATGCTGAGAAAAACATTTGAAAATCAGTCGATAGATGTACAGATAAATAAGTTGTCCTTCTGCAATAGAGGCATTCAGACAAATTAGGGATATCCACTTTCCAAATGCTCATACTTTATCGTAAAAATCTGTTTAATTACCAAAAACTATGCATTAATGGTAACTTTCATTGCGTCTGATGAAATTAAAATCATACATAAACATTCATATACAAACATGTAACTTTAAGATGTTTTATTACTTAGGTTTACAGAGATTTTTGGTAATTTTACTGACTGAAATAAAAAAGAAGATAAACGTAGTTTGAACAAAATTGTAGTTAGTGTGAAAAATAAATGGCAGCTAACATAGTTCAAAACTTCGTTTTTTCACAATATACTCGTGCATTTCAGAAAAATAGCTCAAAATCTTATACTGTTATCAATATATAGTGAATAAATCAATTATCAGCACAAATATAAAAAATAGACTACATTGTAAAAAGAGACAAATATTCCTTAATCTACAAAACTATAATGTAACCGCGAAAGAAAATATGCAATAATCACTTGCAAGTTACCCATGATTCCGAAAAGCATTCTTTAGTTTTGGAAACCTCAGAAACTAATATGATTTTGAGATTCAAATAAGCATTTATGAAAACAAAGCTTCTTTTGCCGACAAACATTTTTGGAAATGTTTCCAAATCGTTTTTATAATGTATTAATCAGTTGGCTCAACACAGATTACGTGTTTTAAACTGCTACCAATTCTCAAGTAAGCCGTTTCATGTTGTACAAACGTGTTTTAAAGACAAACAGGAAAAATTGTCAGCATTAACATTAATATTAAAATTATTATTATTTTGTTACTCTCGCACACATAAATTCCTTTACGCAGCTGAAAAGGTTTGAAAGGTTAATTAATATCATCTTAAAAATCGATATTCTGGTTTTTAAACAAGTTATTAATACACTACAAAAACTATTCGAAAACATTTCCGAAAATCAGTGACGGGAAAGCAACTTTGTTTTTATAAATTACTCTTTTAATGTCGAAAATAGATTGTTTCTGAAGTTTAAAATCGGAATCGTGGGTGGGTAACGCTCAAAAGAGTAATACATATTTTCGTGCATTGATACATAATAATTTCATAGATTTAAAATCATTTGTCCTTTTAAACGCTTTCCAATATAGTTGAAATGTGTTTATAAATTCGGTTTGTCTGTCTGTTGTCTGCCTGTCTGTCTGCCGCCTGTCTGTCTGTCTGTCCGTTCTCTAACACGCGTAAATATACTCGGATCGTCATGCTATCGTCATGTTTCTAAAATTGATATATGTTATTGAGGCTTACTGTGGCATGTTCGGGTTTGAAAATGAAGTGTATAGCACTTATAGTTTTTTTTTTACAGGGTCACTCAAAAGAATTCCATTACATTGCGGTCTATGGGGAAAAATCATTTGCGGTTTATTTTAATGATGTTACACAATTTCAAAAATATTGAAATTGATATATATCACTGAAGTGTACTACAAGAGACTAATTATAGAATGTGGTGTGCATAGCACTTACAGTTCCTTTAGAGGGATACTCAAAAGAATCCTGTTACATAACGCATAGTTGCCAACCTCCCGATTTTTTGAATACCAGTAAAATCATACAAAATTTTTCACTTTATTAAATAGCAGAAATTGCATGATTCAATTAAACAAATATTTTTTCATAAAAATACTGGTATGAAAAAATTCGGGAGGTTGGCAACTATGCATAACGGTATATAAAGAAAAATCGTTTGCGGTTTATTTTAATAATGTTTCACTATTTCAAACATATTGCAATTGATATATATCACTAACGAGGATTACAAGAGGCTTACTATAGAATATTGTGTGTATAGTTTTGATCGTGCATTTACAGGGACACACAAATGAATTCGTTTAAAGTACTGTTTATTAATACTAACTAGCCGCCACTGGCGACCAGTTTGGTCGCCCTTAAATGTATGTTAAGCATTGTAACAAATTATTTTTATTCATAATTTATTTTTTTCCTTAATCCTTCGCCAAACAGGAAAAATCTAAAAGACAAATCAAGAACTTTTGCGTAGCATTTCGCATATTTTTTGTTGTTATGTATTTCCTCTTTCTTGACAAAAACTGCTTAACCCACTTTATAATAAATTAATCATTGTGTGTGTTTTATAATAAAATTGTGTGTTTTTTAATATAAAATAAACTATTTCATAATAAAGTAAAAGTACATGCTGTTTTAGTAATCTCTAATAGGTACCTGAAAATGGGATTTTCTTGCCAAAATGGCACAAAACAAAAATCGCGCCAACCCCGGTGCGTCCGTGACAGCTGTTCCAATTTAAAATACATGACGTTCACATATTTTTTAAAAATAGAAAATAGATAAATAAGAAAAAATATCATAAATCAAAACATCTGATTTCAAAATTAAAGTATCGTTTCTAATTTGCACACGCGAAAAATAAAAGCTGACAATTCATTTCGAAATTTGATCCATTAAATATTATTACATGAGTTCAGCTTACGTTAAGAAAAGATCCGGAAGGAAGTTGAGTTGTATAGAACAGAATTATGGTAAACATTCACTGTCTCACTGATGCGGATTTTTTTTTTTTTTTTTTTTTTTTTTTTTTACACCAGGCAGCGGTCCAAAAATTCATGGTTTAATATTTTAAACGTTCACAACGAATGAATCTTTTTTTTGTTTACTTTTATGGATAGAGAATTTGAACTACGAACCTAATTTAAACTGAAGTTATTGCAGAATGTATACATAATTGAACGTAAATCATCTCTCAAATATTAATTTTTTTGAACGATCTTTCTAAAAATGTAACTTTTATGCAGTTTTATTCGAAAAAATAATTTTGAATAAAAATGGCCGCCTGGCATATGAAGAAGTGAAGCGGGCATCCCGGAACTGTTGATGACTGTCACATGACTTACGGTTTTATTATAGAGATTGCTGGGAATGCTTCTTCAGTTGCTGAACGCATTTTTAAATTTAACTCATTTTTTGTCTACTACTTGGTGTGTATAAATTGTATAGATTACAGGGCAGCACAAAAGTTCCTGAGTCTATTTCCGCTTATTGTCGAAAATTCCAGAAGGTAAATTTCAAACTGTGCTACGCATTTTCTAACTGAACTAAAATTTAGCATTCTATTTGGTATACATACAAATCTATAGATCCTATACAGGGCTGCACAAAAGAGCTCGGATATTTTTCCAAATATTGTTGGCAATTCATGAATATGGATTTTAAAATATGTTATGCGCTTTCAAAATTGTTTAGTTAGATATCATCTTTCACTTTAATAAACGGTAAAGATTTGCAAAATTATTTTAGATGTGTTGGAAAGTGTTACATAATCTATGCTTGACGCATTATTTTTCGTTCTTGTTTTTACAGTGTAGACGGATAAAAGGGTTATCGCTAAGACACTTTTCGGTATTTCTTTTGCAAGCATTTAAAAAATGCAGTTCAATTGATGAAAACGGATGAAGCGTTTCATATTTCACCCCTATTTCCATGGAAACTGGTGGTTCCCTTATCGCATCCAGCTAGTCATTATCTGTTTTTCTAGACCATTTTTTTACAAAACACTCCGTCTTTTTTTACATAATGAGGCATGAAATAGAAGACAATGTTCTGAAAGTCATTTTTCTTCAACTAATCTTTCATTTTTTGATACAACTTTTTATTTATTTAAAAAGCCAAAAGAATAATAAGTTAAATTAAGGATATGAGACAAACAAATATGACATAGGATAACAATAAATTGGCATTAACTTTAAATCTACGGATTTTCCCATATCATATATATTATTTCTGTTGTCAACATACCTTTTTCAATGCATTTACAAAACGCACAACAATGAATGAGGTATCATTCGAAAGGTTTTTGAAACGGCTTGGGATATTTTGTTTAAACATGTTTTTTGATTAAATATTGCAGTTAATTAAAAATTAAATAAGCATGATTTTCATAAATGAAATGAAAGGGTTTTTAGCAAATTAGTGTTACGACCAAAACAAAATACCGCAATATATCGTGTTCTAGAATGATTATAAAAAAATAGTACATTTTTTTAAAACTAGTGGCGGACTATTTCATCAACAAATTGTTAATACCTTCCTTATTTTAAACACTTTTTCAATTTACATTGCCTACGTACCTCCAACATGTAAAACATTAAAGCGCGTTTCAATCATTTTGGGACAACCTACATGTTTAAAATATTTCATGCATGTGATAAAATTTCCAGAAAAATAGTACAAAAATATCGTTAAGATGCATTTGTAAAAATAATTTTAGAAAGATAAAAAACATTCTCAAATTAAAATTAAAAAGTAACTTTTAAATTTTCAAGATTTTTTTTTATTTCTAATGGAAATTGATTTATTTACTTAAATTCCGAAGATTAGCTACGTCAAATATTTTAAATCTATTCCCTAAAATAACAAAGAAACAAATCCCCCTGCTTCGATTTGAAATTGAATGTTATGTTAAATTTGATTTTAGTAACGTGAAATAAACAACTTTTATTCATTTTTTTAAATGTTTCATTTTTATTTAATATTTTATTTTAAGTCACCACAATCTCTAACGGAATGCAAATTAAATAAAAAGTTGTTTTTTTATCCGAAAAAAGAAATAAAATTTGTTTTGAAAGACGTAATTATTTATTTTTTTAGTTTTTGAATTGGCATTAAATGAATATCAAGTGAAATTATAATAAGGTTACACCTGACAAGTTTTTCCATTTATTTTACAAATATTTTAGCTAAGCATTTGAATATTAGTAAAAGTAAAATAAAAATAATGCAAAAGGAGGTTTTTTTATTCAAAATATTATTTAAAATATATTTTTTATATGAATGATACATCATCTATGTTAAAAAATCATTTCATATTATGCTAAATCATAAATAAATTTACATGAAATAGTATTAAAATTAACTAAAGTTTTGTTGTACATGTGAAACTATACTTACTCCCTTTTTATGCATTCTTACGTAACTCTTTCAACTTACAAAGCTCGTGTAATTTATTATGTGTTTTGAATCTTTATCCATTAGAGTACATTACGTATCATTCTCCTAACTGAAGTGTAGGTAGTTGCTATATAATTTATTTTATTTTTTATTACATTAACGGCTTTTAGTTATTTATTGCTTCAAATGAATGAAGAACTGTTTTTAATTTCTTTCTTGGTAATATAATATTAAAGTATTACATATACAAAATGCCTACATCTAAAAGTGCGTCAAGTGATGTAACGACATGAAAAGAATGCGCAATTGTAAAGGTATTCAATTACATTAGAGTACATTATGTACCATTATTTTAACCGACGTGTTGATAGTTACCATACATTTATTTTATTTTTTTATTACATTAACTGCTTTTAGTTATTTCCGGCTTCAAAAGAGTGAAAACCTGTGTTTAATTTTTCTCTTGGTAATATAATATTAAAGTATTACATATAATAATTGTCTACATCTAAAAGTGAGTCAAGTAATGCAACGACATGAAAAGAATACGCAATTGTAAAGGTATTAAAGTCCATTAGAGTACATTATGTACCATTCTTTTAACCGAAGTGTTGATAGTTACCATACATTTATTTTATTTTTTATTACTTTAACTGCTTTCAGTTATTTATTGCTTCAAATGAATGAAAAACTGTTTTTTAATTTTTTTCTTGATAATATAATATTAAAGTATTACATATAAAAAAATTCATATATCTAAAAGTGCGTCAAGTGATGTAACGACATGAAAAGAATACGTAATTGTAAAGGTATTAAAGTCCATTAGAGTACATTATGTACCATTCTTTTAACCGAAGTGTTGATAGTTACATACATTTATTTATTTTTTTTTTATTACATTAACTGCTTTCAGTTATTTCTGGCTTCAAGGAAGTGAAAAACTGTGTTTCAATTTTCTCTTGGTAATATAATATTAAAGTATTCCATATAAAAAATGCCTACATCTAAAAGTGCGTCAAGTGATGTAACGACATGAAAAGAATACGAAATTGTAAAGGTATTAAAGTCCATTAGAGTACATTATGTACCATTATTTTAACCGAAGTGTTGATAGTTTCTATACATTTATTTTATTTTTTTTATTACATTAACTGCTTTCAGTTATTTCTGGCTTCAAGGAAGTGAAAAACTGTGTTTCAATTTTCACTTGGTAATATAATATTAAAGTATTCCATATAAAAAATGCCTGCATCTAAATGTGCGTCAAATGATGTAACGACATTAAAAGAATACGCAATTGTAAAGGTATTAAAGTCCATTAGAGTACATTATGTACCATTCTTTTAACCGAAGTGTTGATAGTACCATACATTTATTTTATTTTTTATTACTTTAACTGCTTTCAGTTATTTATTGCTTCAAATGAATGAAAAACTGTTTTTTAATTTTTTTCTTGATAATATAATATTAAAGTATTACATATAAAAAAATTCCTACATCTAAAAGTGCGTCAAGTGATGTAACGACATGAAAAGAATACGCAATTGTAAAGAAATTAAAGTCCATTAGAGTACATTATGTACCATTCTTTTAACCGAAGTGTTGATAGTTACCATACATTTATTTTATTTTTTTTATTACATTAACTGCTTTCAGTTATTTCTGGCTTCAAGGAAGTGAAAAACTGTGCTTCAATTTTTACTTGGTAATATAATATTAAAGTATTCCATATAAAAAATGCCTACATCTAAATGTGCGTCAAGTGATGTAACGGCATGAAAAGAATACGCAATTGTAAAGGTATTAAAGTCCATTAGAGTACATTATGTACCATTCTTTTAACCGAAGTGTTGATAGTTACCATACATTTATTTTATTTTTTTATTACATTAACTGCTTTCAGTTATTTCTGGCTTCAAGGAAGTGAAAAACTGTGTTTCAATTTTCACTTGGTAATATAATATTAAAGTATTCCATATAAAAAATGCCTACATCTAAATGTGCGTCAAGTGATGTAACGAGATGAAAATATTAAGCAATTGTTAAGGTATTAGAGTACATTAAGTATTTACATTGTATTAGAGTACATTAAGAATTTACATTGTATTAGAGTACATTATGTACAATTCTCCCGACGGAAGTGTTGATAAATGCTATACATTCATTTTATTTTGTACTAGCTGTTACCCGTGACTTCGTTCACGTAACATTAAAAGAAAAATAAATGTACTAATCAAGCAAAATATTTCACTCCCGATAATTAAAAACGTAAATAATTAACTAACTCTTTATCACATTTCATAGAAGAAAATACGATATTTCTTTGTTATAGCGGCCTTGACATAAATCAGTTTAAAAAAAGTAAAATTTTGTGCCAAATAACTGCGAAAAGGAAACTGCAACCAATGGAAAAAAGACGGCGAAATAAAATCGTGTAAATCTACGAATTGGGTAAAAAGAAATGTCAATTTTACCTGATAAACCATTTTACTTTTAACGACTTTGAGAAACGTTTTAACAGCCATCATTTAAAAATAATTCATTGGAAATAGTATATGCTTTTTCTTTAAATTCAACTCTTGTGAATAGGGAGTAATAATTCTACACCTAAATGCAAGGAGCTTCAATTGCAAAGCTTTTTGCAGCCCAAAATTACATGCAAACGTAACACTTAAATTGCAAAGCTTTTTGCAACCCAAAATTATATGTAAACATTACTTTTGCATGTAATTTTCATTGCAAATTAACATTTATTACGGTTCAAATTAAAATTAATTTGGGTGCAAATTACATGTAAATGTAACGTTCGCATGTAATTTGGGGTTGCAAAAAGCTTTGCAATTGCAAGTGTTACGTTTGCATGTAACAGCAAATTTGTGTCCTTGGTTTTATCTATAGCTGAAACAAATCTTGATTTCTTGACAATATGCTGACAGGCGATTCTTGCTCTGTAGAATAAATTAATTCATAAAGTTTGAATATGTAGAAATCAAGACTCCCTCATCATATTATTATGATATTATGATATTATGATATTATGATATTATGATAAGGGAGTCTTGGTGGAAATATGTTTTTATTTTTCGGAAATTTTACTGTAATCAAGATTTTTTTTTTTCACCAACTATTCAAATTGAAAATAAAATAATTTTTTTCAGTTTTAATGAGAAAATGACATAAAAATATATTAATCCGTTTTATTTCTCCTTTTTTTATCCACAAAAATGGAGTAATTTAAGTACCGTTTTTAGAGAAAATTCTTTAAAATTTACAAAAAAAATATTAATATCTCGAAATCTAATTCAAAATTTTAAATTCTCAGAATTTATATGACATCCTCGAATCAATGATAACCGATATTAAGTAAATCGCGTAGCATTAAGAGGAGTAGTTCGAAATACACACAATCAGATTTTAACTTAATAGACTTGTGTTCAATTTTCTTTTCCTAATAATCTTACTGATGCTTGTATTATTAATCATAGAGTTCAGAGAATAAATAGAGATGGAATCTTTATGTTTGGCGTGATGCTGAAAATGCAACCATTCAGTCGTCCCAAACAACTGGCGGCTTGCTTTGAAAACCTCTCCCCGTCCAATGAATCTAGTCCTTGTTCCACGTGCAGCCTCTATCCATCCAATGAAGTCATCCCTTGGGCCTAATGATTTGAGCGATAACCGACTTCATATTGCAAGCCGATTTTACAGTTCATTACCTCTCTATTCTTTCACTGTACTCAGTGATTATTAATGTATGAAATTGATACACGCTCCATTTGAAACATATTTAAAAAATCCCGTTTTATTATGACGTCACTTTGATCCCAGAGAAATCTCTTTTCAATGATATAATTCTTGTTAATTATCTTTTCCTGGCAATAATGAAGTGTATTTTAGCAGAAAACTCACATCTGTTTGTAACTGATATTCAAGCATATTATTAATCAGTATCAAAAAATATTTCAGTTATTCATCTTAAATATGACGTCCATTATGTATATACTTTTATCATACACTGATAGTCATGCTATTTGTAATATTACGAATATTTGAAAATACATGTTTTATTTATGACGTCATATTTGTTCAAGCCAAGGAGGATCCTTTTCATAGTTCCATGGTTCAAATGAAATATTTTCTTAGTAATATAGTTATTGTTAATTCTTCTTTCTAGTTATAACGCAGTTTTTGACAGAAAAAGATCTTTTTAATGTAACCGATATTCATACTTCATGTATAATAACAAATACTCCATATTGTTGTTTCAAATACCACAGAAATTCATCTTTATTTGAATTATTTTCATTTTTCACATGAAAATCGCTCATTTGAAACTTAATTGTTGAGGAAAAATTATTTTTCTGCATTTTTATTTATTGGCAACGATTAAAACCCTAGCAACGATAAAGTAAAATGGTTAAATTTTATCTAAAAATGTCCATTGATTGTCTATGAAAATAATCAAATTTTGAATTATTAAGAAAAGTATTTGCAAAAAATAAACAAAAACCAGTCTACGTTCATCTCCGGGTTATAATCCACCTATATGCAAAGATACAGGGCCATTAATTTCTCCATTTTGACGCTGGCTTCAGCCTAACATTTGCACACAATCGGATTTATAATATTATTAGGATTACATTAATTGCTTTTAGTTCTTTATTGTTTCAAAGGAATGAAAAACTTTGTTTCACTTATTTTCTTTGTAATAGAATATTAAATTATTACATATAAAAAATGCCTATATTTGTAAGTGCGTCAAGTGATGTAATGATATGAAAAGAATAGATAATTGTTAAGGTAAATATTTATTTGTGATTTAGTTTTAATAATGTAACTGTCTGTAAACAAAAATAAAACTTTTTTTTTTTTTTTTTACAACTAAAAACTTATAAAATGATGTAAGGCTATAAAAGGAATAAACAGTGAAGGAAATATAAGAATTTATTTTTTTCAATATATTTGCTTTAAAAACGTAAATCCTAAAGTTTAAAATACCCGAGCTATTTCAAGTAAAAGATTTTACATTGAACATTAAAACATTATTTACTTTCTTTACATAAAACATTTATTTATTCAAAATAGAATGATAAGTAAATTGTACTTGCCTAAAACAACCCTTTTCTTACTCAAATAAATTATTTATCAATTTGAAGTTCTTGCGATAGGTAATTTTAACCCATTATAGTGTTAAAATTATCTTCAGTAGAAATTTCCACTAATAAAAATATGATATGAAAATAAATTTCTTTTTAATAAAAATGTAATTGAAAAATACTCTGAAAGACTTTAAAAGTGAAGAGGTTGAAGCTACAGGTTAAGAAAAATGTATCGAATACTTCAGCTGCAAAGTATATAATGAAGACACCAATTTACTTGACTGCCCGAGAGGGACTGCTCAGACTACACTGTAAAAAATGACAAATGTTTCTTATTTTATGAAAATATACTATAACCACGAACGAAAATAAAATATAATCTTCTGAGTTATCCGAATTTCCGAATAGTGTGTTCAATGTCTTTTGAATCCCCAGAAACCAATGCACTTCCAAAATTTAAAGAATTATTTATAAAAACAAAGTATTTTTCGCTGCCCGTATTTTTCAGAAATGTTTCCAAAGGGTTTTTATAGTGTATTAATTAGTGTCATCAGCCTGGAATACCTGTTTTTTTAATGCTATCAATTCTCAAGTAAACATTTTCATGCTCAAAAAATATGTTTAACAGACAAACATGCAAAATCAACAGCGTTATCAATAACATTAAAATTAAGATTATTTATTTACTCTTTCATGTATAAATTAACTTATGCGGCTGAAAAAGTTTACTTGAGAATTTATGACATTCGAAAAACAAGTGTTCCAGGCTGAAGACACTAATTAATACACTGTAAAAACCCTTCGGAAACGCAATTGAATCCATTTGGACACTACACTGTTAACTAGTATTTTAAAAACACAAATTGCACAAATTGTGCTTATTAGTTGCTAAAATCAGTGTAAAAATTGTTTTAAACTCATAAAAGAGCTAAAATCCTACATGTTTCGGCTTTAAACTTAAAGCCATCATCGGGGAAGAGGAACAACACAAACGACTACTGATCTTTTAATTTTCGACACGAGAAAATTGAAATCAACAGTATGGAAAAATTTAAATAAAATAAGCGGGCGCTCTCTGTTGCCAAAGAGCGAAAAACAAAACAATGAATTAACAAGGGGTTAAAAATGTATCCCATAGACTAGGTATGTTGAAAGAAAAGTTATCATTACAAATACAATCTTTTCTAATTTTGATTTCCAATGATTCCCTAATGGCGGCTTTAAATGGGTTATTGAACCTATGGATAATTCTTGCTTTATCGAAATTAATTACAGTATCATTATTTTTAGCGTAAAACCGGGAGAGTGCAGTGGATAACTTTCCAAATTTTATGTCGTTTTTATGCTCTTTTAACCTTTCCAAAAACTTTCTTTTAGTCATACCAATGTAAAAAATTATACTATTATTATTTAAGCTAATGGGGATTTCATAAACACCTGCGAATTGATCAGGGGGGATAGGATCTAATTTACATGAAACTAAGTCAACCAATTTTCTGGGAGGAACAGCAATAAGATGGATATTGTATTTACGGAGGGCCCTTTTAATCCTTTCAAATATAATAGGTATATATTGGAATTTACGATAGTTTGGTTTATTATTGCTAGGGACAGGATGCTGAATTAAATGGCCATTGAATTTTTCTATAATTTTCTGTACGTGATGAGCGGGGTTGCTTATTTTATTTAAATTTTTCCATACTGTTGATTTCAATTTTCTCGTGTCGAAAATTAAAAGATCAGTAGTCGTTTGTGTTGTTCCTCTTCCCCGATGATGGCTTTAAGTTTAAAGCCGAAACATGTAGGATTTTAGCTCTTTTATGAGTTTAAAACAATTTTTACACTGATTTTAGCAACTAATAAGCACAATTTGTGCAATTTGTGTTTTTAAAATACCTTCGGAAACGTTTCTGAAAAATACGGGCAGCGAAAAATACTTTGTTTTTATAACTAATACTTTAAATTTTGGAAATTTATTGGTTTCTGGGGATTCAAAAGACAATGGAACATGCTATTAGGAATTTCGGATAACTCAGAAGATTATATTATATTTTCGTTCGTGGTTATAGTATATTTTCATAAAATAAGAAATATTAGTCATTTTTTACAGTGTAGGAACTAAGTCTGTAAAGCATTGAATTTTTTTTTTTTAGTTTATATCCCTTTCAACCAAACACGTTTACTTTTCATTTCATCGATGTTACTTTTTTTAAATCAAAGGCATCAATTATTAACATGAATTCGGGAAAAACTGGGGCATTATCGTTTACACGATCATTTTGCGGCTCATTAATTTCACATAAAGTTACTTACAAGGGAACAACGAGAAGGGTGTAATTATCGTTTCAGGCGGAACTGGTAGAAAAGATAAAACATACGAATGTTTAGTCTAATGGGACGAGAAAAGACTCTTCTGAATCCTTTTCGTTCCCGTTTTATCCCATTGAGAAAAAAATATAATGTGGAAAATACGAAACCTTAAAGATCTCTGATATATAGAAACTAGTACGTTTGTGACAATAGAGGAACAAGCATAATGATAATAATAAATATAAAAATAATCAAATAAATTTTTTTAATTTAGTTTTAAGACTATCATTCTACTGTGGAATAGTTAGCTATAGAACCTGGTAAAAACGTTTATCGATAAATCTCCGGTATAAAGCATCAAACATAGTGCATATTTAATTTTTTAGAGTTTCGTTCATCCCACGAAACTCTATTCGTCCCACTACGTTGTCTGTCCGTCACAGAGCCGGTTCTCAGAAAATATATAACTTACATACTTGAAATTTTGTGTATTTATAGCTGAATACCTACAATAAAGCTGAAAATCATAATATTTAAAAAAAATCGTATTATTTTAATATAGAGAGATAAAAAACCAAAAATCTAACAGCCTTTTCCTATTAAATTTAAACTTTTTTCGTTATAGCAGTTGCCAACAATTAAAAATCCACAATAAAATTCTTTCTACAATAATTAATTTTCTATTGAAAGATTTCCACGTGAGAAATGAAAATGAAATAAAAAGTTTCACCAATTGAAAAAAAGATTAATATGACGATGTTATATTGGTAATAAAATGGAAATTTTCAAACATTTCTCAATAATCAAGGAGTATGAATATGTGTATGTACAGAAAGCAGGTTAATATTATGGCATTAGAGAATTAAAAAGAAAATTAATTTGACGTCATATTTGAGCATTTCATGATACCATCGTCGGAAGATCTGTGTGGTGACGATTTTATTTTTCAACGTGATTTAGCACCTTCACACAGGTCAGTGTCCACCCAGAAGTGGCTTAGCCAACACCAAATTAACGAACTTCCCTCGCAGGCTAATTCACCGGATTTAAATCCAATAGAAAATTTGTGGTGAAATGAATAAAAGACTGCAAGATATTGCGCCAAAAGACAATGTTGAGCGTCTTTCCAGCATAAAGTCGGCATGGTCATATCTGGGCAGAAAACATTGTGAATCACTTGTAACTAGCGTGGCAAAGCGAGTTCATGCTGTTATAAAATGTAAAGATGACGCTACAAAATATTAAAGAATAACTATATATCCTTAAAAAAAAAAAAAAAAAAAAAAAAAAAACACGTATTATTTACAATGCATTACTCTGATATTTTGAGCCGTGTAAATGGTTATTCTAATATTTTGATTTTTACCAAGTGTGAATAATTATTTTAATTTTTGTATTATTTCCTTTATTTTAATGCTAAAAGATTCTGCAAACTATGTAGATTCTTACAATATTAAGTTTTATCCTTATTACTTTTTGTATAAGCAATACACAACAGAAAATCTTTTTTTACAATTCTTTTTTTCCCTATTATTCTAATTTTTTGTCTTGGAGCTGTAAATTGGATATTTTGTCCCTAATACCCCATTAATAAAGATGATTTCATGCTACAATTGGACAATATCTCTCCACAAAAACCACATAGTGCTTTTGAAGGGCCTTCATCATACATGAATTAAAACCCTTGTTTCAAGAAGCCATTATTATATTTATTTTCATTTAATGAAACACTGATGCATTGAATTTTATTTGAAGTACTGTGCTTAATACTTACCAGAACCAAGTTTTTGTCCAAACTATGGAAAACATACCTTCTTCAAATTGGTGATACTCTTGAACGAGATGGATTAGACAAGTGAAACAACTTAACAAGCATTAACTTGGCAATTATTGGCAGGCTAGTAGTGACGTAGCCAGGGAGGCGATCCAAGTGCTTTTGATACCACTAATATTGTAAAGTTTTCTTTCCCTTGATTATCGAAGAAAGTTCTCCGATAAAAAAAGGCAAAGTAAATGTTACAAAATTAGTGGTATGAAGAGCATCTGGACCCCCACCTACTACACCCCTACGCTACTGCAGGCTCGTCAAGAAGCTTAGCGATTTGTTTTGCCCAAAATTGTCTCAACCAATTAAAATTTTGTATCACGTATGTCGTAACTCGCGTGTAGAAGAGAGGAACGCTGGTCAGAGATTATTACAGAACGGACTGCTGACGAGTCACATCTCTTCATGTAGCGGTTGTACACTGATAAAAATGACACTTTCAAATCTGAGTAAATCGATGTTTTCATTTTGTTATGAAAATTTTTATTTCAAATATGTCGACCCAATGCTTTCAATTCTGAAATACCAGAAATACTCAGAATATTGAAACATGGACATACTCAAAACTGAGCACATAGAGGTCAGTTCATACTCATTTTTGAAACAAGGACATGCTCAAATATGAGCATATGATGTTTTATGCAGTGTGCGCATGTTTTCAGAAATGAGTATAAACATGTTTCAAACTTGAGTCTTTTTACTCGGAGCCATTTCGACAATGCGACATACTCATATTTGAGTAATTTTTGCTCCGTTTTGAAAGTGCTGTTTTTAGAACATAGGGACACGGATTGTTAGGTTATTTAGATTGTATTCCCAGTTAAATCAAAGTTCGATATGTATGTTGAAGAAATCAGGTTAAACGTTTATTCAATAACGGCTACTTCTTGCCAAAAGAAGATGTAAAAAATGGCGTCCTTTCAGTCGTTTCGAGTGCCTGAAATAATGTGTAATTCTAGACGCAATATGGGACTGAAATACATAACACTTTTGTTTGTCTGAAAATTAAACTAGCCGTTTCCGACACTTTTTACTCTGAAATTTAGACATTTGCATTTACAGGGTACAGATAATTTCAGTTTAAAAAAAGCAAGAAAATCTTATGTAATCTCTTGATAAACAGCTCGATACTCCAATTTAATTTTAAGAATTTTCTTTTTGTATGTGTTGTTATATTTTAAAATGATTTGATGATTTGTATGGGATCAATGGACGATAGATTCAGGTGTTTTTAAATAGATTTTAATTTATAAATATTACAATAACAGTTACAGAAATATATTTTGTCTAGAAACCTTTCTTTTAAAAACTACATAAAAAGTACACATTGAATAAGTTAGTGGTTATAAACTGTTTGATTTAATGTTCTAGATGTTTAAATCTACCAAAGTTTATTTTTAATTATCAAAACTTCACAACACTAATTAAAGGTGTCAAAAACTTATCGCCAAAGATAACAAAATCCCATTAATCATTAGAGGCATTAACAATTAATCATTAGGAAATCATAACAGAATTTATGTTTAACCCCAGCTAAGTTTGAGATAAATCAAAGATTAGTTTCTTCTGGGAAGTTGCGTTCAGTTTTTCTTTTATTTGTCATATACAGATAAGTTTAAGTTAAAAAGAGAAAAGTAGAAATGTCTTAAATAATCCCTTGACAAACTTTAAAATCTTACTTAGATCGAAATACTTCCTTTAACGGCCGTAATCTAAACAAAGGATAATTAGTATTTTAACTTTAAATAGTATTTTTGTTTTGCTTTTAACAACATAAGTTTAAATATCCAAAACAAAAGAAAAAACTGCCAGCGACATCACGTTATGTTTAATATGGACTTTCAAAAATGAAGAATAAAATTATCTGATAACGGAAGTTCACAAAAAAATTATTAGTTTCATTAAAAAATAAAGAACAAATATTTCTTATATTTTAAAGCATAAACACTATGTCTGATTACTTTATTTTACAATATATAAGAACACACATTTTATCAGACAACTAAATACACTAAACCAACAGGAGTGAAAAATTGACCTGGGCCAGGACTCGAACCTGGGACTTTCGGCGTACCATGGAGATGCTATGCTACTAAGCCACAAAGATCGATATCCTAGACCGGTAATTTCCCACATTTATCCATGTTGGAAACAGTCATTGGCCAGCAGTTCTCCAGCGTCAGATGAAAATAATACGATGAGTAACTATTCATCGGTCCGTAATTAATTATATATTAAAGCATAAATACTACGTCTGATTACTTTATTTTACAATATAAGAACACACATTTTATCAGACAACTAAATACACTAAACCAACAGGAGTGAAAAATTGACCTGGGCCAGGACTCGAACCTGGGACTTACCATGGAGATGCTATGCTACTAAGCCACTTAGATCGATATCCTAGACCAGCAATTTCCCACATTTATCCATGTTGGAAACAGTCATCGCCAGCAATTTTGCAGCTTCAGATGGCAATGTGTTCTTATATTGTAAAATAAAGTAATCTGACTTAGTGTTTATGCTTTAATATATAATTAATTACGGACCGATGAATAGTTATTCATCGGTCCGTATATTTATATATTTTGTCATCTGATGCTACAAAACTGCTGGCCGAACACTGTTTCGAACATGGATAAATGTGGGAAATTGCCGGGCTAGGATATCGATCTGAGTGGCTTAGTAGCAGAGCATCAGCACGGTACGCTAAAAGGGGTCGAGTCCTTGTTCAGGTCAGTTTTTCCCTTTTGTTGGTTTAGTGTATTTAATTGTCTGATAAAATGTGTGTTCTTATATTATCAAATATTTCATTTAATGTACTACTTGTCTGATACTTAATTTAGGACTGTCACAATCTATTTTCTTCTATCTAATACTAGATATTTAATTTATGATAAGAAATATGCAAATTTCTTACTGAGCTTGATGTCACATTTCAAGTGATAAATTGTCAGCGTACATTTAAAATTCTACTGGAATTTAAGTATTTTCAGATGAAAGAAAATATTTGTAATATAACCGCTGTATAAGGGAGTCACAGTCACATTTGCAAAGTTTAATCTAGAGTAGAAAACTCTGTTGATTATAAACGAAACAGAATGACCATAACCAACCGTTATATAAACAATACAATGAATTATAAATTATACAGTTAAGACTAATATATATATATATATATATATATATATATATATATATATATATATATATATATATATATATATATATATATATATATATATGTTCTATACGTAAAACACATGCAAAAAATTAGTTTATGAAACAAATATTTGTTTTCAAAATATGGGATTTCTCTACTAACTGAGTTTCTTATTCCAATACCCAGAAACAAATATTTAGACTAAATAATGCTGTTCTTTCTAATATCTGGAATTGAGAGAGTTTATTTTATTTTTTATTCAAAGGAATAATATTTCGAAAACATTGTACATATCCGAAATTCAATTTTTATTTTCTTTTTTTACTTTTTCGAAAATACCATTTTTGTTTATTCAATTCATTTTAAATGAAATATGTGGCATTTTGTAATGTTAGAAAGGTCAGTTTATATTTATTTACGAATTGCCTTTCCGAAATGATTTTCCTCTAAAGGGATTTCGGACATATTTTGTTTATGATAAATACACTGCGTTTGAACAAAATGAAAAATGATAAAAAAAGTTAGGTTAAATAAAGTGAAATACAATTTAATGTAGTATCTGACAGATGTCGAAATAAAGGAAATAAATAGAACAAAAGAAAAACATAGTAATTAAATATGTATCGAACTGTTTTTAAATAACTTAATTAGTTGTAAAGATAAGCAGAAACATTGAGATGTGTTACCTATAGATTAATTATTCATTTATCTTTTTCAGAATTCAACAGAGATAGACAGGGTGGCCCACCTGGTTTTCTAGTGGAAAAAGAACCGGCTACTAGATAAAATGTGCTGGGACAGAATCCCAAATCAGGCATGGATGTTTGTACACTGTGTCTCCCAAATTTTCCCAGACTGATCCGAAAAATAAACAAGTTAAGAACTGAAATGAAAATGTTGACCTATGTTTATTAGAAATAATCCCTATGGACCGAACACACTTTTTACAACGAATGTAATAGTAATCAAAACAGTTCTGGAAGTCCGCCTTTGCAATGTGCGTCAAATAGTCTGTCGCAATCGTTTGAGGTGGTTCCCTTTAGGTGAAATGTCAACTTGGGGAACAGGAAATAGTCACAGGAGATAAATCTGGTGCATAAGGAGAATGGCTCAGCACGACGACCCCTTTAGAACTCAGAAAATTCCGCCCAATGCGATCAAAGTGTGTGCTGGTGCGTTGTCGTTCAAAAACAACCGACTGCCTTGCTGTCTGTACTGAGGACGAACTCAGCCTACTCGGACCATGAAACGCAACAGCACTTCCAAATAGCAACGTCCAGTAACAGTAGTACCTTAAATTTTATATTCGTTCCTAGTTCAACCTTCGCGAACTCCGACATGATCACACTACACTGTTACAACAAACCGAATCCACTTAGCATCACACAACAGACAGCAACGTGAAATTGTACCGCTTTATGAGACGAAGTGTAGTCGTGCTCGCGACATCACCTGTGGACACGCAGCGCCATCTATTGGCCGATAATTTAACCAGTCCGATAAATGTTTGGGACGGACTGTGTAGTGGGTCAGATTTCACTTTAAACGGTGGTTTTGGTCTGCGTAGCAACCGTTTGTGTTTCATTTTTATTTTATAATTTTTTTACAATGTGTACCAATCCAGTTTTCAAATCAAAATGTAGAAGTCATAAGCTCAATATGTAATTATTATCAGCCATAAATCTTAATTAGACATTTCAATCGCTGCAAGTGTCCTTAAAATTGATCCATTAATGGTCGAGTTTTTGAGCATTGACTCATTGATTCTTCTGTCTTTTCACTGTTTTCTGAAAAATTAATTTAATATTTAGGGTGTTTTTCCATCAGTTGAAACACTGTAGATGGCAGTACTAAAAATTGAAAATGTGTCTGTTCGCTAGCGTCATCCATTTCATTGATGTATTTTACTGTAAATAGCTTTTCAATGTAGTGTAGTTATGTATCGATGTCATGATTTTACGTATTGTGTTTGTGAAGTGTAATTAAATATGTAAAATGGATTTCACTCGACCACATTTATTAAATATGTGTTCTTACTTATTTTAATTAATAATCAAGAATTAATAATATCCGAATGCGAGAAACTGCAGATTGTAACCAGAAAAATACTTTATCTGTCCCTGGTAAGTTTAGTGTTTGTTATGCAAGAATGTGTGAGCGTATTGCGGACAGATTGTCCAATTTTTTTTTTCTGACAATACGTTGTCTAAATAGTCGAATGAATTTAGCAATAGATTTTTTCTGAAAAACACAGTCACACACTTAAATTTATATATTAGTATAGATTATATTACTGATCTAATATTTAAAAAAAATTCTGAAAATTTAGAAATAAATAACAAGAGGGTCAGTAACTTGCCTCTGCGCAGTAAATAGTTTAGTGTGCAAAGTACCACAACTATTTTTATAAATGTAAAACTTAATATTACATGTCTAACTTTAACTAATTATATTAATACTAAATACATCGAGCAATGCTAAATTAAGAGTGAATACTTTTAAGCAATATTAATTTTTTTAAACAATAATAACTGGAAGTTAAAACCTGAAACATCATAACTATAAAACAAATTAAATACAAAAAATGAAAATCAGGAGGAAATCAAGTTATTTATGTGCAAAATAGTGAACCGCATGATTTAACTTCCAAAGAATTTTTGACTTAAATATGTTTCAAAGTAAAAAGGACAGAGATCCAAAACAAGGAGAGGAGAGAAGAGTTTTTTTTTTTTTTTTTTTTTTTTTTTTTTTTTTTTTTTAATAGCTTTTGAACTTGATATTCCGCTTATTACTTCCAAAACATGGTTTTTGATAAAGGGAAAAAAAACTTTATTTTTTTCCCTTTTTTCCCCCTTTTTTTTTGGTTAATATTATTTTTTTTCACATTTAACTCAAATGAGCTGATTATGAAAGTTTATTTATTTATTTAGTTCCGGTTGGTTATTTTTAAGTTTGTTCTTTATTTAGAGAATATTAAATAGAAATCAGTCATGTGTGTTAGGGGGAAAATATGTGGAAATGCACATATTTCTTTTACATCCTATATTCACTGGAAGAAAATGTATTTGTATCATATCATTTTTAAACTGTTTTGATTTAATAAAATACTTATGAAACATTTGAAGAAATAAGCTATTTAGATTTCGTTAATTTGTTTCAAAATTACCAAATTTGTTTCAATATTTTAATGTTGATACACCACTTATTTGAAATGTGTTTTACAATTTCTATCTGCTGGTAAGAATATGAAACATTAAAATTTTGCTTTAAGGAGAGACCGTTAAACAAGAAAATACAGGAAATTCAAATGATAAACTTATTGTTTTAATGATAATGTTTAAAGAAAATGATTTTCCTCCAAAAAATCCATTTAGAACAACACTATTAAACTTATTATATTAATTTTTGACACAATTATTCTAATTGGTAAAGAAATCATATGAGATGTAATCTTCCTTAATGGACAAAATAGTCCGAGTCAGGATTCAAACCCGGGATCCCTTGGTTGAAACAGCTAATGCTCTAACAACTGAGCAATTCCAGACGAATATGGCTCAACTAATTCACCCAGTTAACCTTAATGATCATAGCATCTGGTCTGATATCTGAATAATATTATCATATGATTTCTTTATCAATTACTATAATTGTGTCAAAAATTAATCTAGTGTAATCACGTTTCCAACGTTTACTAGAGGTCCCACCCCTTGTGATTTATTCTGTTGTGCTGATTCATATATCAGACCAGATGCTATGATCATAAAGGTTAACTGGGTGAATTTGTTCAGCCATATTTGTCCGGGATTGCTCAGTTGGTAGAGCATTGGCAGCTTCAGCCAAGGAATCCCGGGTTCGAATCCTGGCCCGGATTTTTTAACCCAGTTGGGATGATTACATCTCATAACACTATTATAGATTCAAAAGCAATTAATGTGCAGTTTCTTTTTCCAGGTGACGCAGACCGTACTTCTCTGGGAAGAAATTAATGTAATTCTGTAAAGGAATCTTTAATTCTTTGATGTGTACAGTAAAAGAAAATGATAGAAAGAAAGCTGACATTTAAGAGGAGAAGGAGTCAAGAATTGTCATACATGTGGGTTCATCATTAGCTTCAATTGTGACGGATTAAATACTCTGATCATATGAGTAGGCGATGTTTTTAATGAGAACGTAAGTTGAATACAAATTGTCCATATGCATAAAAGTTGATCAAGGCTACCTTTCTTTAATTTTCGACGGATGACTGTGAAAACTTCGGAACTTGTAAGTTTCTGCTTTTCATCGATATTTATGCAAATTTTGTTATAGCTGGTCATTCGATGTTTGGGTATATAAGTTTCGGAAATACGTTTGGAAGTCGGTACTTGGGTCGAATCCTGTCTCAATGAGAGTACGTTAGATCCGGCTACTGGATCTTCAATCCGAAGCTGAATAGCGTGTAATCAGTTGCAATAGTCTAGACGGACATCTTGAGATCAGTGTTTGCCTAGTCTACAGCGTGGAGTGGGATTCTTGCTGAAGGCATCCTGACTTGTCGTTATCTTCAAAGTTGTGAATCTTTATATTTAATATATTCAAGTTTTACTTTACTGAGTAAAGTTTCTGGAAAACTGAATATGTTTTTGGAGTAAGGAAAATTTAGTAGTGCCCTTTCTCAAATCCCAGCCCGATTAAGTTTAAATAAACTTTACTTTTTTTAAACTATACCTCTTGTGTTCTCCTTTAAGACTGAACGGCCTGGTTCATTCTTACTAACAGCAATGGCCGTCACAAAATATCCCACTGACTGTGTTCAGGAACCATGGGATTGTCAAGCCGACGCACATTCACTTTCCGTTTACAATCAGAAGGTAAAATCCACTGTCAATCGAAATATGAAGTCAAAATTGTTTGAAAGTGTTAAATTTTAATACAATTTCAGATGTTGACAATCCATCAAGGAAATTTCACACTACAAAAATTGTAGAAACAAAAAAGAAAGAGGGTTTGTTGTAAATAGATATATTTTGCGACTTTTAAAATTGAAGTAATGCACATCGTTCGAATTTTGTGACGTGATGTGCATTTATTTATATAAATTATTGAAATCCAATTTGTTTAAAAAAATAACCAAAATTCTTAGTGTTCAAAATCCATCTATAAGTATTAAACATAGTTTATTTTATGATAAAAATTTATTAAAATATTTATAATTCAAATTTTACGGATTTTCTATGCTTATATAAAACTAACATATGTGAATTTTATAAGTGAAAATAACATGGATATTTTAAACCATAGTATTTCCAAAACTGATTGAAATGAAAACTTGTGTTTTATCTCGGGGAATCCTCAATATTGTAGGCTAAACATTTGTAAATGTTTTAAACAGTTCATATCTAATATTTACTACTTTAAGGTTACACAAATGTGGTTTTATTTCATTAATTATGAAAAACAGTATAGGGATAAGGTTCTTGAACCTAATGCGCAGTTTATCTTGGTGAATTATTAGAAAAGAGTTTATTTTTATGAAACATAATGCGAAGATACACAATGCTCCATATTTCGTTAATTTGCTTGAAGAAGAGCGTATCCGTGAAACAGAGTGAGGCCGAAGAAAACATCATAACTGTGTTATTGCCGGCACTAATCCGATACTGCCGACAGTGGTCCGATTGTGTTCTAAAAGGTGTTTTTTCTGGATTATAGATTATTTGGTGATGTTATAAGAAAGCCAACCTAAGAGGAAAAACCATTACACCTCCCTTCGAGAGTTACTACTTCGAGGTTACACATATGTGGAACATATGTTTATTAATTAAAAAAACAGTATAGGGATAAGGTTCTTGAACCTAATGCGCAGTGTATCTTGGTGAATTATTAGAAAAGAGTTTATTTTTATGAAACATAATGCGAAGAAGAAGAGCGTATCCGTGAAATAGACTGAGGCCTGAGAAAACATCATAACTGTATTATTGCCGACACTAATCCGACACTGTCGACAGTGGTCCGATCGTGTGCTAAAAGGTGTGTTTGCTGGATTATAGATTATTTGGTGATGTTAGAAGAAAGCTAACCTACGAGCAAAAACCGTTACATCTCTCTTCCAGAGTCCGCGAACGCGCAAGAACGTATGTAATCCCTTAAAGCATTTTTAAACCATTTTCAAACCATTTTGTGTGAATTATATAGAAAAAATTCTCAAAGAAATGTGTCACAGTATACATGATATAAAATGCGACGATATACTAAAGCAATAGTGAATCAGTGGTAAAGTCTCCAGTTTGAAAGAGACAGAACCACTCTTCGAAATCAGCTTATTTCATTGTGTGAGGAATTCATTTGATTCTAGAGTATTCTGTCAAATGTTCGGAAAGTTGAGATGAGTCATTGAAAAAATTATTCTTTTTAATAAATTTTGTTTTTGATCCATATTAATAAAACAATGTTTTGCTCTGTGTGGGTGTCTGTCTGTCTGCGATGACTAGCGAAAGCTAGCGCACCTAGAAAGCTTAAAATTTAGGTAAGGATAGTCCAAGGCCTCTCCTGATGCACCTGAGCCTCAGAATTTTAATATTTTAATAATTAACCAAAATAGAAATTACAAACTGTTCAAAAACTCACTTCTTTCTTAGCGAGCCGTATTTCAGCATTCGCACATGCCCAGAACCCACGTGACGGTAGGGAACGAGAATGAAGAAACCATTTAAATGAAAAATGTTTTTATTTCCAATTCCGTTTTCACTTCTGCCGACTAAACCGTTTGGTTTATTTAAAAACGAAAAACATAGTCTGAAAAATAGCACACTTATGTTTCAAATTCCGTAATCAATTTGAAAAAATATATATATTAACTCTTTGAAAAACATTTTTGAAAAAGAGTCGTTTTCCCGGATGAATGTTGCCCCCCCCCCATTACGGAAACACCCCTCGAGAGCGCAATTCTAGAGATACAGACAAACCAAACATATGTTCTTAAAGCTGAAACCTTTTTCTAATAGACAGCAGACTTAGTTTTAAAAAATACGAATTTTAACCCTTTCAAACACACCGACGAACGCAGGTCATTTCGTGCCTCACGAGAAAATGTTTTTCTTACGCTAAAAGTTACTAAACGTTCGTATTTCGGCACAATATTTTTAGCGCATCTCGGTAGACCAAATATTCATAACCTACAACAATTTCGAAACGTTCGGACGAAAAGAATTTTTTAAAATCAGGAAAATTTTCGGCGAAAACCCATAATAACAGGTTGTATCTGCGCGGTCACGCTCAGCTTCGGGTAACGTTTTCACTATTTACTATGCATATGTATTTTCACATAATGTTATAGATGACTTGGAAGAGTTATATTTATAAACGACTAAAATTTCAGAGAGTTTGGATGACGAATAGTATTTTTTTATATTAGCGGACTCGGAGCAAATACCAAAAAAAGCGAAAAAAAATATTTATTTTACAACCAGATAACAATATTTCTGACGTAATTTTTACACTGGCTGTAAAACCGTTATATTTATAACCATTCAAAATTTAAAAGGGTTTGGACAACAAAAGCTATTTTTTTAAACTATGAAACGAACCTACGTGAAATAAGAAAATGTTTTCTTACGATATCGTGATTTTGTCATTAAAAATATAAATTCGTGCAAAATCGGGTTACAGATATAAAATAATAGAAATTTGGGGCTTATTTAAGGTTTTATCACGGGCGTGGGCAACGTCGAGCTAGTTATTTAATAAATTTTAAATTGTGAAAATATGTTCACTTTTATGTTTTTTACTTAATTCTACAAATCATTCTTTTCTTTAAATGAATAACCCTAAATACGCGACAAAAATTGGACTCTTTATACTGAATAAGTTATTCAACGCTAAAGTTATTAATAAGTGCTTAATAGAATAGAATATGTTAAATACAAAAGGTCTGGTTCGTTTAAATTATATTCCAGGAATTATCTTCATATATTAGAAGTTTCAGAGATGGACATTAATAATCGAATTTATACTTGACTGCAGCTAACTTTAATTAAATATTTAATGTGTGTAGTGTGTCTTCTAAAAATACGTTTATCTCTACTCCTCTGCAAATTTTAATGAAAATCCACGCGAAATTTGTTTTATTCAATTTCGGTAAGCTTCTACCAGGTTCTCTTTTGAAGTTTATACTAGTAACGCAGAAGCGGCAATCAATGAGATAAAGCGAATGATTCATTATTAATCAGTGAATTACAGGATTCAGTTAACAAGTAAATTTCGTTCCGAAAATTAAAATCTTAAATACATTACACTCCGTACTTACCCATCATACGTAGTATAGGGTAAGACTTGTAATCGTTTTGAAAATCGAAAAACAAATTTTTGACGGATTTACAAGTTCCAGACACTGGAGATTCCGAAAAACATATTTTTAGAAAAAAAAATTGCCGCCCGCCTGTCTGTGTGTGTGTCTGTAAACGCTCTATCTCCGGAACAAATTGAGATAGAGACTTGAAATCTAGTAAATACTTAGTATGTAATAATGGGAAGAAGCTTATTCAATTTCAGTAACCTTGATTATCCGGAATTATTTTTTTCGGACTCACGAAATATTCTTTCTGATAAAAATTATATACAAATTTTCGAAATTGTTTTTTTAAGGAATAAATATAAAAGACAATAAAAAAATAAATTGTGCATAAAGAATGAAGTCGATCGGATAATGAGTTGCCGAGATATTTGTAATCGTATTTTCCATTCTCTTCGATATTTCATGACACTGTATTTCATTCAAAATTCAAATCAAAGATATATTTCAATTGGAAATGAGACGTTTAATACGACGCAATAAACCGTTAGTTAATAGGATTATAATTGTTGGAGTTATAGGGTTTTTTCTTTTACGCAATTCAGTAATAGAGCATTTAAAATTTATGACGTCATGAAGCCGCGATTTTATTCGAATTGCAATGCATTTTATAAACAGTTTACACATGTTTTATTTTTATACTTTATATTATGCATATCCATGGTGGGTAAGTATTACGGTGGCCCCCAACGACTAGTTTTTTTTTTTTTGCTTTGATAACCAAAATATTCAGTATTTAATTGTTATTCCGTCTAATAAAATCTTATCATTAAAAGCGATGTTTGAAGGTATGATGTCTTCAGAAAGTTATTTTATTTTGTTGAAAACAGAGAAAATGTTAAAATAAATGAAAGAAAAATGTAATGATATTGTGCAATTATAAAATTGAAAGAATTTAAACGGAATAGTTTGGGAAATATTATATATAACACAAGTTTCAATTCTTAAAGTATCAGCACACCTTTAAAACGTCATTTTCCATGAAAATATAGATTTTTCATTTTTGCAATAATATTAAAATCCGATCTTTTATCTATCGAATCCTGCTTTAATTGCGTCTGTATCTGAATTAGAACTTGAGTTACATCCGTTTAAAATTACATCTATTACAGCTTGCCGAGGAATTTTACAACCGGAAATATTGTTCTGCAAAACTGAAGTAAGCTGAAATGTATGTTTACATTCTTCTTTTTCGAGCTTTATCATTTAAATTGGATTATATGTTCAAGAAAATACATGGAGTACATAATTAAAATTGTAAAGAATAATAATTATTTTTATTGCAAGAACCGTCTTTAAAATTTATTTTTAGGTTTTTCTCAAAATGAAGTTTTTCAGATTTTTACTGTACGCAAAATATCCTATAGCAAAATATTATGCATGAAATGTCTTAAAAATGTTTTTATTTATTTTACAAATAATTGAGGGAATAGACTACAATCATGATGATATAATAATTAGTTTTATATTTACACTGGTATAAGTAAAAATATTGCAAGAAATTTTACGATTTTTTTATTATATTAGTACTTTAATTGCCAGAGCTTCTGTGATAGAGATGCTATTATAATTCGGCTAGTCTATGTCCCAGATAATGTTATTCTCTTTATTATGCAATTGACAAAATGGGAATGCATTGATTTAATTTTCAGTTATGTTTTGCCCAAATGTCACTTTTTCACATAATTTTGACTATTTTTCACTTAAAAAAATATTTCTGTGTAATTTCTAACACGTTTATACATTTTTCAAAGTTTTACCTTGAATGTACTTAGAAAAAAATGGTATAAAGAGAAATTTTCAAAAATTAAAAAAAAAATACCTCCGAAGTTGTGCGGATACCTTAAGTGTGTGCAATAGAAGTAAATACTCTTTCAATAGAATTAAAGAAATAGGTAAGAACTTTCAATTATTGCTGCGAGATTTCTTTTTAATTGTGATTTTACATGCAAATCTAACACAAATGTCTTAGCATTTGTTATTAAAGGTTCTTTCGTGTTAATTGGTATAGCACACAAAGATTCGTGTTTTCTAGAATCTTCTAAAAATAAATTCTGGCAAAGCTTACAATAAACTAGATGCCCTTTCTGCATACATTTGATGTAACCTCCACAGGTTTCAGCATACATGCACGAATATTTATTTATACAAATTATTGAAGTATGGTTTAAACAACATAGCCAAATTTAAAATCACTTAGTACCCATTTTTAAGTATTCAATATGGTTTATAAACATTCTTATAGTTCCAATTTTAATGAAATTTCAAGTTTATATAAAGATTTTCCTTCATACATAAATTGAACATAGATATTTAATACAAATTGTTGAAGTATAGTTTAAACAGCATAGCTAGTTTTAAAAGAACTTAGTACCCACCTTTAAGTATTCAATATAGTTTGTTTATAAACATTCTTATAGTTCCAATGTTAATGAAATTTCAAGTTTATATGAAGCTTTTACTTCATACATAAATTGAACATAGATATTTTACACAAATTATTTAAGTATAGTTTAAACAGCATAGTCAATTTTAAAAGCATTTAGTACCTAGTTAATATAGTTTATAAACATTCTTATAATTCCAATTTTAATGAAATTTTAAATTTTTATGAAGCTTTTCTTTCATACATAAACTAAACATGGATATTTTCTACCACATTATTTTCTAACCTTAGTGAACTGGAAAATTTTCCTTTATCCTGGGAAATCTACAATATTATATATTAAACATTTAAAAAGAAGCCGCTATAACTTTTTACTACTTCGATGTTATTTATCTGCTATTTTACTTTGCGCAATTGAAAACTTTCTTGCATAGAAGTGACCCAAATGCAAGTTTTTTTACACCACATATTCCCAGTACGTTATAGAGCAATTTCTTTTATCAGTTTTCTACGTGAGTTTTCTGTCAATGCAAAAAGTTATAAATAAAGCTTTTACTTCATACATAAATTGAACATAGATATTTTACACAAATTATTTAAGTATAGTTTAAACAGCATAGTCAGTTTTAAAAGCATTTAGTACCTAGTTAATATAGTTTATAAACATTCTTATAATTCCAATTTTAATGAAATTTTAAATTTATATGAAGCTTTTCTTTCATACATAAACTAAACTTGGATATTTTCTAACACATTATTTTCTAACCTTAGTGAACTGGAAAATTTTCCTTTATCCTGGGAAATCTACAATATTATACATTAAACATAAAAAAAGAAGCCGCTATAACTTTTTACTACTTCGATGTTATTTATCTGCTATTTTACTTTGCGCAATAGAAAACATGTGTTTATCAACACATGTAGTTTGATAAACATATATTGTTTTTCCCAAAGGTAAGAAAGGTAACTGAAAAAAAGGGGGGGGGGGTGAATATAGAACTTTCCTAAATCTTTTAGAAACCTAGTGAACATTTGTTAGATACGTTTTAATCAATCCGAAATATAAAAATATCTAGAGCAATAATATTCTTTTTCTAAAAGCAGAAAATTACATATTTTGTATAATTCATATAATGTTTATAAATATCTAAACAAATTTTGTTTTTTCTATATAAAAAAAACCCATCTTTTATTATATCGAAACTGTCGAATAATAGTTGCGATAAATAGCCAAAAGTTAATTGTTTCAGTGAATTTGAAAAACTTTTTTTTTTTGCGCAAATATATGTTGTATTAAAAAACATTCAGAGTAAAATTAGTTCAATTTATAATAAATTTGCCCTGAGAGAAAATGTATTTTTATTCAAATCAACACTTTGAAATCTTATTTTTTACCTACCGTAAATATCGGAAAATAACCCCCCACCCGAATGTAAGCCTCCTCCCAATTTTTCAACAAATTTCAGTTTTCGAAAAAGTTCCATTTGTAAGCCCTCCTACCGAACATCTTTGGTTCGAATGTATTTCACTCGCCCCTTGACGATGAAATTTTTGACGGGGTCCATAAGTTGACTAAGGTTAGTTTATTTGTTTGCATGCTCCCATGTACGTAAATGTCCCATGTAAGTTTAAAGTATATTTCAGTTTTATTTACATGAAATACCTGGTATTTTTATCATCCCCAAGTTTACAGGTAAATTCTATCATTTATGTATTAGACATTAATTCCGACATCAAATGTCTAATAATTGACGGTCAGAATTTTCCGGAAGGAATTAGTTTTCCCAAACGGAAGGAACTTTCCGAACGACCCAATACATCGAAACGCCAATTAATTCTGTCTTTCCGGTAAGCACGTGATTTATTCACGCTCTACCTCTGTGATTGCTGAATCACAGTTAGTCACTGTTCCCGGCGTGTGCTTGTACGCTTTGACGTCATCATCCGTGAACCAATAGCGTTTTGCGTACGATTTTTGCTTTCCGGAATGGTAAATATATGAGTTGATTTTGGCAGTGTTTTCTGAAAGATCTTCTGGGAAAAAAAGGAAAAGGAATTGTAAAGTTTTAAAGTAAAGGAAAGGATTGTAAAGTTTTTGTATAAGAAAACCTGCAAATTCATACGTTTCTAAACAAAAATGATTTAAAAATCCTAATAATATAATATCTTAATAATATAAGCAATCACAGAGGTAGAGCGTGAATAAATCACGTGCTTACCGGAAAGACAGAATTAATTGGCGCTTCGATGTATTGGGTCGTTCGGAAAGTTCCTTCCGTTTGGGAATCTGATTGTGTGCAAATGTTAGTCTGAAGCCAGCGTTAAAATGGAGCATTTAATTATCCTGTATCTTTGCATATAGGCTGATTATAACCCTCATATGAACATAGGCTGGTTTATGTTTATTTTATTCAAATATTTTTCTTAATAATTCAAAATTTCCTTATTTTCATTGAGAATAAATGAACATTTTTTCGTATAGCATTTTAAAATGGTTAAGTTTACTTTACCGTTGCTAATACTTTATCCTTGCCAAAACTAATTCAAAACCCGAAAAAATAATTTTTACTCAACAATTTAGTTTCAATTGAAAAAATTTCACGGGAAAAATGAAAATGAAATTAAAAAAATTAAAGAATTAAGAAGAAGATTAAATAATATTATTAGAAATAAAACGTACTTTTTTTAGTTTTTGATAATACAAGGTTTCAATATGCGTAACCATAGGAAACAGGCGAATATGACCTCATTTATCGAAAATAAAGCGGATATGCTTTGATTGGTGAAATAAAATGATCTTGGGGTTTTTTCTTCACGTTTTTTCTTTTTTTTTCTCTTCTATGGTAATAATACTTGCCGTTTTGCCGTCTGCGCACGGCTAATATAACTATACCGTATTTTTTATTTAAATTTTAAAAAAGTAAAAAGAAGTTTCAAAAGAAAATGGTTAGCAAATGTCAATAATGTGCTCCGCAAAATTATCCATCTCGTAAATGATGTCATGGATAGCGAGAAATAGTGATTTTTCATTCTTAAAACTAAAAGAAATAACTCGATTACCTAAAAAAAAAAATGACGAATGTTAATAGTTCCATTTTTCTTGATAAAACCTAAAGATTTAATATTATTTCGTTAAAGTAACATAATTTTCCCTATGCCAGTATTGAAATTAATTGCCTGGAAAAGAAAATTAACAAGAATTATGTCATTAAAAAGGGATTTCTCTGGGGAAAAAGGAGACGTCAAATTTGAAATAAAACGGGAATTTTCCAATATGTTTTAAAATGAGTGTGAATCAATTCCTTACATCATATAGCCATATTACATCAATAAGTATAGAAAGTAGATGAGTTTCACGCCATATTTATAACGAAAAAATTAAATGTTTTTTTATCTATACTGATTATTAAGCATGAGTATCCGTTATTCCGTTATTTCGTTATTTCGTTCTGCATGAGTATCCGAGAAATATATTTTAAGAAAAGGAAAATGAACACGAATCTGACTGTGTGTTTGTATTTCGCAACTACTCCTAGACTATCGAACGCAACGCGATTTACTACCGGTTAGTTTACAACCAGTTTAGCGAATACCGGTTATAATTGATCCGAGGATGTCATACAAACTCTCAGAATTAAAAAAATTAAAGTAAGCCAATTTTTTTAACGAAGGTTCTCTAAAAACGGAAAGTAACTTATTTGTGTATAAAAGGTATATTTTTCATCAGTATATTTTTTACACCATTTTCTCATTAAAACTGAAAAACAGAATTTAATTATCCTGTAAAATTCTGATTATAACCCTCATATGAACATAGGCTGGTTTATGTTTATTTTATTCAAATATTTTTCTTAATAATTCAAAATTTATTATTATTATTTTCAAACTCTCAGCAAATTAGATAATTTTGATATTCTGGTTTTAAACCATCGGTTAATCCTTTCACATAAATGCAATTTCCTACCAATTTCAATTTTCTTTCTAAAATAAGTTTCTAAGTTACTTAAACTATCCAATTTCAAAGCAGAAAATTCAGAAAATTTCGGGTCTTGAAAAAATACAATGATTCATGAACGAATCACGAGTGAATGTGAATGACTCGTTTGTGAATGATTCATGAATGATTCACGGGGGAATGACTCATTTGTGAATGATTCATGAACGAATCACGAGTGAATGATTCATTTGTGAATGATTCATGAATGAATCACGGGTGAATGACTCATTTGTGAATGATTCATGAACGAATCACGGGTGAATGATTCATGAACGATTCACGGGTGAATGACACATTTGTGAATGATTCATGAACGAATCACGGGTGAATGACTCGTTAGTGAATGATTCATGAACGAATCACGGGTGAATGACTCGTTAGTGAATGATTCATGAACGAATCACGGGTGAATGATTCATGAACGAATCACGGGTGAATGACGCATTTGTGAATGATTCATGAACGAATCACGGGTGATTCATGAACGAATCACGGGTGAATGATTCGTTTGTGAATGATTCATGAATGAATCACGGGTGAATGATTCATGAACGATTCACGGGTGGAATGACTCATTTGTGAGTCATGAACGAATCACGAGTGAATGACTCGTTAGGGAATGATTCATGAACGAATCACGGGTGAATGATTCATGAACGAATCACGGTGAATGACTCATTTGTGAATGATTCATGAACGAATCACGGGTGAATGACTCGTTAGTGAATGATTCATGAACGAATCACGAATGAATGATTCATGAACGATTCACGAGTGAATGATTCATTTGTGAATGATTCATGAACGAATCACGGGTGAATAACTCAAGAATCACACATTTTCTCATTTCATTAACAAGAAGGCAGCCCTTAAAATTTGCTAATTTGCTTGATGAACACTTGTGACATTCGTCTGGGCTTGAACTCCATTTTGAAACTAAAATTTGGTTAAACGGGCTGATTTCATGCCAATGGTGAAAATAATGAGTAGACAGAAAGAAATAGTCAGAATTCCTGAAAAATTTATTAAATTTATTATTTCCGTGTCTTCTCTGTAATCTCGAGTTTCCGGTCTTTATTCCCGGACTGTCGATGATTCTTCTTGACAAAGACTTTGACAGGACCTACAGCTCAATCAAAAGAAATGTCATCAGTACAGGTAAAAATGGTCTTCAAATGCGGTTTAAGTATAAAAGAATATTAACGTAAAGCTCCCGAAATCTGAAATATGCTGGGAGATTTATTTTCTCCCCCATTTTTCCCTGACAGCAACACAATAAAAATTCATCTATCTTTAAAAGTCGAACCACCCTCGTTCATTACGATAATCATCCGATCATTTCGGTAAAGCTAAACTTTGGACGGTAATTTTTGGATTTTTCAGAAGTTATTTGTTAATTGCTTCTAATTAACATATTTGTAATTAATCTATCTGTTAATGGTTTAATTAAATAATTCTGCATTTAAATTCTTAAAGTATTTATTGTAATGATTTCATCAGTGAGACGTCACAGACAATTCAACTCTGCATATCGACCGTAAATTTGTTGCACACAAACCACTCAAATAACATTGACATACATCGCAGTGGTTTGTTTGTAACCATTTTGAGTTGATTTGCTTTTAACGTCACCACTGATGGATTTCATTAAATTAATTATTATAATTATTTAAATTGATTCTTACCAAAGCATTCTTTTGTCCAAAATTGTCGGAACAAATCAAATTTTATATCCGTTATAAAAAACTGTGTTATCATATCATATATTCTAATACGAGCAAATCTTGTGTATGGTTATATATAAATGCAAATTTTATCTTAAAAACGGCTCTAACGATTTTGACGAAATTTTGTATCGTACCGTTTTGGGGCACCAGAAAACCATTGGGCTAGGTCACGTGAACGAGAAAATTCAATTAGGCGGTCATTTTGTGTCATCAAGGGTCCAAACGATTTTGGCAAAATTTTGTATCCTACCATTTTCAGACACAAGAAGACTATTGGGCAAGGTCGAGAACTTTCGACTAGTGGGTCATTTTTGGGTCAATCCGGGTGAAGTTAATTTTATCTGAAAAACGGCTCTAACGATTTTGATTAAATTTTGTATCCTACGAGTTTCGGGCACGACAAAATCATTGGGCTAGGTGACATGTCCCAGAAAATTCGATTAGTGGGTAATTTTTGGGTCACTGTGGGTCAAGCTAATTTTATCTAAAAAATGGCTTAGACTATTTACACTAAATTTTGCAGAGAAAATTCGATTAGTGGGTCTTTTTGGTCCGGTGTCATTATGGGTCAAGCTAATTTATCTTAAAAACGGCTCAGACTAATTACACTAAATTTTGCATCCTATGGTTTTCGGGGACGAGAAGACTGTTGGGCTAGGTCACATGTTCGAGAAATTTCAATTAGTGGGTCATTTTAGTCATGGGTCACTAATAACTCCAATCATGTATTTCGTCTGAAGGCAGCATTATGGCTCTATCTCCTAAATGGGAAACTTCATAGATAGGAGAAACATTGTCTGATGGTTGCGACATAGGGGTCGGCACAACGCCGCACCGCACGAGGGACGCTCGCCGCATGTCAGACCGTTTCGCCTGGACGGAGGCGATACTGAAGTTTGGAGAGGCTGGGGTGTCTTTCACGCACTAAGCCCAGGTCGGCGCGGACACAAACACCAAAGAGTTCAAAGAGTAAAACTACCTAGACTCGCGACACTCGGAAGAAGATGTCTCGCCGCAAGAAGAGGAGCAAGACGAGACCAGATCCGGCCGATGCAACGTGTTCTCCTGCCGAAGAGCGACCAAACAAAGCCCAAAAGGGTGGAGACTAGGGTGGCTTGAACTTGATCACACGGATCTGGAGGAGTCTTCGGACCCTGAAAAGCTGGCCCAGTCAACGTGCCTACCTGACGACGAGCGACCCGAACAATGTTCCCTAGGAACGGAGACCCAGGCGGCTCTGAAAGTGGGCGAAGTTGCTCACACAGCGCCTGCAAGGTCAGAGGTCCTACAGGAGAAGGACGCCGGTAAGTCCGGGAATGACGGCCCATCCATCGAAGAGACCCCCAAACCACTCCCCAAAAGGGAGGGGTAGAATGGGTCTTCGAGGGAGGGTGTAGAAGCCCACACAATTCAGAAAAATCTCTCTAAGGAACGTTTCTCCTCCAAACATACAAAGTCTGCGAAGAAGTCTAAGGCGAAGACAAGTCATAGGGACAAGCCGACTTCTGAACATACGGACTCAACCTCGAACGCAAAAACTCCAGATGGCGAAACTCCCCAAAAGGAGGCTGAGCCCTAGACTGTCATAGTTAGCAAGTCGAGGAAGAAGCTGCAGAAGATGGTATCTTTTGGGACACCCGAAAGATGTCCGAAAGGCAGATAAGAAGATTCCAACTAGGCCCCCCTGCGCTACTCAAACCCTTGAAAATCACGGCCCAGGGTAATCAGAAGGGGTCCAAGTCTCCAACAAAGACCCCAGGGACAGAGGAATTCATCCTCTTCGTTCGTCCGCAGGGAGCAGACGAACACGCCGCAGCTTCTTTAGCTGAGACGCTTAAGCTAGTAGCCAGCAAGATTGAACCAATAAGCGCCAAAATTTCTCTTAGGCGTAACCCACACATCTCGAGAAGTAGAATAGCCTTCCATGCGCAGAGCGCAGAAGACCTTGCGAAACTGGAGGCCGAACTGGGTAAATCAGAGGTGGCGAAGGATCCGGTAGTGTCGAGACCCCAACAGCGCATCCCGCAAATAATCCTTTTCGGGGTCGATCCAAATCTGTCAGAGGAACGGATAGTGAGTGCAGTAATAAAACAAAACGACGTTCTCAAGGAGTCATCCCTCGAGCTGCGGACCTGTTTCACTGGCCAGAGAGGCCATAACGCTGTCCTCTAGATAGACGAAGGATCGTTTGAGCGTCTGAAAGGGCTTCGATATGTGCAAATCGGCTGGGGTCAAGCGGAATGTTGTAACTGTGCATCGCAACATTTTTCAAAGCTTTTCATTTTTAATATCAAGACATCATTGTTTAATGACGTAATTGTTTTTTCAATTAACGAAATCACTAATTAAATCAGTAAAATCTTATTAAAAATACAAAAAACGTCAAATTAAAATTCTTTGATCACATAACTAACACGTGTAACGCGAGGCTAACGAAAAAGACAGGCTACCGCAGTGCATTCCAGTTATATTTTTTTACAGACCGCTAGAGTGACGTTATGCTCTTTTCGTACACCTGCATTGGTGCATTCGAGCATCACGTGACTCCCGCGGTCTGTAAAAAAAGATACGCGTAAAGCACCGCGGTAGTCTTTCTTTTTCGTTAGCCTCGGTGTAACGTATCTGACGTCAAGTGAATGTGACGCCATGAAAATGTATTTTTGGCATTAAATCCTACAGTTTGGCGATAGTTTTTTTTATGTAAAGTGGTCGATCGTATAATGGAGATGTATCTATTTTATTTACTATTTTTTTATGTTTTGTGTTGCTTTTGATCCTCGGAAAGGAGCTTTTGGTCATCTTCCGAACTGGTTGTAGAGTAAGTCTCAGGTAGTGACTAGTTCCTGGAGCGATGGTTCTCTCCAATGGGCTACCATTCGTAACCCAGGGGAGCGCTAATGCGACGGGCCTAGCTTGGGGACAGGACCTGCTCAGGCCCCTATCAATCACTGAGTGGGAGCCTATCGCAACTGTCCAAAATCGGTTAAAGACCCTGTCATGTCCAATATTTGATGAGTACAGTAGGTAACTGGTTTTAAATATATCAGTCTTTTTTTATCAATTTGTTGGTTAATACTTTATATTACTACTTGGCACTATACTAAAGAAGGTACTTTATTTACTAAATTGCTTTTGATTTGTGTTGTTTTTGATCCTCTGTCAATGAGCTAGTAGTCATGTTCCGAACTGTTGGTAGAGTAATTCTCAGGTACTGGCTTCTTGCTAGTTCCTGAACCTACGGTTCGTTCTTATGGGCTGTCATTCGTAACCCAGGGGATCGATGATACGACGGGCTGGACATACTCCGGCCCCTCTCAATCAAAGAGTGAGAGCCTATCGCAACGGTCCGGAAACAATTAAAGGCCCTGTCATGTCCAGTACCGGAAAAGTCTGGTCTTAATTTAATTAGTCTTCTTTTATTAACCCTTTGAGGGGCGGTGGTATATATTATATACCACCTAATTTTAATCCGATTCAAACCAGAAACTTTTAATTAAATTTTACTTTTATAGATTTGACGGGAAAAAGTTAAAAAATTGCTTTTCCTTATTTTGAACTGTATTCGTTCGTAAATACCGGTGTGAATTCGACGTTACAGGAACACAATTGCTTGCCCCTGAAAGGGTTAATTTGGTGTTTGTTACTTTTATACTACTACTGTTCATTACATTAAACAAATATATCATTTAAAAGTGTTATTTAGACTTTAAAATGCCTCGTCACATACTACTGTGGGCAAAAAATAGTAAGACTTTTTAATTTAAATTTCGCGCGAAAACCCATTCGTCGAAGTATTTTTTTCTTAGTTGGTATGACTGTCAGTGACATCTGTGCCAAATGTCACATCAAAATAATCATTAGTGTTTAGTATACGCTTGTCTTTCTGAAGTACAAAAAGTGCATTCGGCGATTTTTACAATGAGTGAAATTATTCAACAAAGAAGTTCCATTAAATTTTGTGTGCGGAATCAAATTTCTGGTGTCGAAACGTTCAGAATGTTGCAAAAGTCCTTCGGGGATAATTGTTTGTCGCGAGCAAGTGTTTTTGATTGGTACAAATTATTCAAAGAGGGTCGAGAACGCCTTGACGACGAACCACGTCCAGGACGGCCATCAACATCAACTGATGATCAACACGTCAATAAAATCAAGGAATTGGTGCTTGAGAATCGACGATTAACAGTCAGAGACCTTACTGGCATCGTTGGAATATCGGAAGGATCAGTGAAAACCATTTTGAAAGATGCACCGATAATGCACGGTCGCATACTGCATTAATTCTTCGTGAGTTTTTCGCCAAATTTTCAACCAATATCGTACCGCAAGCACCGCATTCGCCTGATTTAGCTCTGTGTGACTTCTGGCTATTCAGCAAACTCAAACGACCACTCCGGGGAAACCGTTTTGAGTCAATTGAAGACATTAAACGTAAATCGCTACGCGCATTGAAGGCTATTCCGGAAATTGACTTTAACAACTGTTTCGAGGATTGGAAGAAACGTTGGCACAAATGTATTGGGGCCAGGGGGAATTACTTTGAGGGGGACGAAATAGATTTGGAAGAATAAATTAAGAATTTTAAAATTATGAACAAAGTCTTACTATTTTTTGCCCACAGTAGTACATTACTCCGCCGATGTTATTTTGGAAACTGTCCATGTTTTTAATGGTTAATACTTCTTGATTAAAAATATATTTTTGGAACTTTTTTTGGAAACATTTAAAAAAAGTAGTTGGTGCAAAAGTGATCATTTAAAAAATGTAACATTTTTAAATTTTAGACTTTCATGAAGTATTTTATAAAAACAAAGCAAATATATCTATACCAATTTAAAGAGAGAAACCTGACTGAATGACTGGTAGACCCATCAACGCCCAGCTGAAACGACTTAAGTTAGGATCACGAAATTTGGTCAGTAGATTGCTGTTATGACCTAGGCAAGCAATAAGAAAGGATGTTTGAAAATCCCCGCCGAAGGGGGTAAAAGAGGTTTTCGAGCATTTTAGGTGATTTCGCCACATCTCAATAGCAGTTTTGAGTAGGAGCGCAAAATTCAGGAAAACAAATCTACTAAACAAACGATTTAACACGTATTTCAGCTATTTTAGAAATTCACCACGTAAGGGGGTTAAAAGGGTGGTCGAACGTTTTATGTCGTTTCACCATATTTCAGCTGCAGTTTTAGGTAGGAGCAGTAAATTCAGAATAAAACATATACTAAAAAATAGTTAAACACGTATATCATCGATTTCAGAAATTCACACTCTAAGGAGGGTTAAAAGGGGGGGGGTCAAACGTTTCATGTCATTTCACAATATATCAGCAGCAGTTTTAGGTAGGAACATGAAATTCAAAATAACAAATCTACTAAAAAATGGTTAAACACGTATTTCAGCGATTTTAGAAACTCACCACTGGGAGGGTTAAAGGGGGAAGGTGTTAAACGTTTTAGGTGATTTCGCGATATCTCAGTAGCAGTTTTATATAGGAAAATGAAATTCAGGATAACAAATCTACTAAAAATAGTTAAACACCTATTTCAGCGATTTTATAAATACAACAATTGGGTTAAACATCGGATACGAACCCGATTAGGAAAGATTAGACGAATAAGACAACTAATACTGATTTTTATTAGATATTTTGCGTAAGACATTTTTAAAAGGAAATACATTGTAGTCGGCACATTGTCCATCCGCGCAAAGCCGGCACGGTCAGCTAGTACTTAAAATAAAAGAACAAATAAATATTATTTATACTATTATATAAGGAGAGAACGCCTGACTGACTGACTGACTCATTATCAGGAGAAACGACTGAAGTCAGGATCACGAAATTTGGACAGTAGACTGCTGTTATGACCTAGGCAAACAATAAGAAATAATTTTGAAAATCCCCCCCCCCCCGAATAGGATTAAAGGGGTGGTAGAGTAATTTCGCCATATCTCAGAAGCAGTTTTAGGTAGGAGCGCGAAATTTAGGAAAACAAATCTACTAAAGAATTGATTAAACACGTATTTCAGCTACTTTAAAAATTCAACATCTAAAGGGGTTACATGGGGGGGGGCGAACGTTTCAGGCTATTTCGCCTCTTTAACCCCAGTGCGGGTATCACTGTATCGCATATATGATCGCATTATGAACATGAAATCAAAACAAAAACATGACTGGATGCAGCATCTTGGTTGTATTAGAATTCTCAATAATAGACGAAATTCGTTAATGCCGCGATCACTGTACCGTATGTATGATCGCTTCGGGAGCATGAAAACAGAAAAAACAATCACTGGATGCAGCAACCTCGTTTTATTGTTATCCCAAAATGCAGACGAAATTCGTTAACGCCGCGATTACTATACCGCATGTATGATCGGTTCGCGAACATGACAACAAAAAAAAAAAACATCGCTGGATGCAGCAACCTAGTTGTATTGTAATCCAAAAAAACCCGAAATTCGTTAATGCGGCAATCACTGTATGAACTTCTATATCGTACTTCGCGAACATGAAAACAAAAAAAAAACCACTGGAGGCAGCAACCTCGCTCTATTGGGATCCCAAAAAGCACACGATATTTGTTAATGCCGCGATCACTATACTGCATGTATGATCGCTTCGCGAACATGAAAACAAAAAAAACATCACTGGATTCAGCAACCTTGTTGTATTGGAATCCAAAAAATACACGAAATTCGTTAATGCTGAAGTCACTGTACCTCATATATGATCGCGTCGCGAAAATTAAAACAAAAAAAAAACATCACTGGATGCAGCAATCTTGTTGTTTTGGAATCCCCAAAGATACACGAAAATTTTTAATGTGGCGATCACTGTACCGCCTGTATGATCGCTTCGCGAACATGAGAACAAAATAAACATCCCTGGATGCAGCAACCTTGTTGTATTAGAATCTCCAAAAATACATTAAATTTGTTAATGCGGCGATCACTGTACTGCATGTATGATCGCTTCGCGAATAGAAAAAAAAACATCACTGGATGCAACAATCTCGTTGTATTGGGATCCCAAAAAATACACGAAATTCGTTAATGCCCCGATCACTGAGAAATAGTTTGAGAAATTCCAAGATCTAAAGAAACATTATCTAGTCCGAATCATCATCAGGTAAACAATATTTAGAAAGACAACAACCCATACACGAGAAAATCAGCAATCACAAAAAATAACCTACTTACTAGCATTCAAAGGTGGAAGATAAATGAGCAGAAACTTGTGCCGAAATCAGGAGCGATCACAGACGATAATTCTCACCTTCCGATCTTCTCTTTTCATCTGTCCCCACCTTCTATACTGGGACTTGAAAATTGACTAACCCGATCCAATTTGCGTCACACCTCGAAAGCGCCGGTGATTGCAGCTACCATCTGGAAAGAAAAAATAATAAGGGTTACTATAATTAGTATTATAGGCTTCATGGATGGTGCAATTGGCTCAAACTTGGCCCAGATAATACTAAGTACCCTTTCGTGTTATAGCGGCCTCCACAGTAACGATTTTGCCAAGACTGCAGTTAAGATTCTCCAAGATCGTAGCAAAGTCCATAATACGTATAATACTTCTAATGCTCATATATGTGCCATTTACGTCATTGTATACATATAATTTGCGTCTTACATGCCATATACACATAACATACATCTTATACACATGTCATATATATACGTCATATATTCGTCATATATGGCTATAACTGGGCAATATACATCACAAAATGTTATTATACATAATATATATGTATAATAACATTTTGTGATGCATATATATGTTTTATAATTTGGCGATAAATCTTGGTCACTTAGCGATTCATTCTCGGATGCCGCTATAACACGAAAGTACTATAAATTCTTATCATTTACTCACAATTTCACAATTTAATGCTTATTTAAAAAAAAAAAAAATAGTGTGGCCATAAAGTCTTTTCCTGATTACAATAATTTATTGCAGAAAAACACAATATATTTAGGCATACGCTTGTTTCATTATATTGTAAAGACATTTCTGAATTTTTTAGTACAAGTACTTACGTCAGTAAATTTCGATGTGAGCACCCTTGGTAGCTCGAAGAATGTCAAGGCGGTATTTCATTTCTCGCCACGTATTATACAAAATTTGGTCTGTTTCATTAAACGCAGCGTTTGCGATTCTAAGCTTGAGTGTTTCAATATCATTTACTGGTGCTGCAAATACTCTGTCCTTTACGTACCCCCAAAAGAAAAAATCTAGAGAAGTTGGTCCATCCCGACCGATCCATCTTCTAGGAAATTTGTCATCAAGGAACTCACGAACGACGGTAGAGACTGGATTAAAAATACTAAAGAACATGACTTTTCCATAATAAAATTTTACAGTATTACATTCAATGATTATTTCGTAATAATTGCAATCAGAGAAAGACTTTAGGACCACCCTAAATAATGCAAGATTATTTTAGTATTTTTTTAATTTAAAAAATACTAATAAATGAAAATAAAATTTAAACTAACAATGAATGTAGATCATTCATTCAAAAGACAATGGAAGACAGCTTGTTTAATGTCATGTCCAAATAGTAGTTGATCAATTTGTGTAAAGTAGGGTAATAAATCTCTCATATCAAATATTATTCTGAATTTATTGTTTTCAGACTTTCACTTCGTGGTTAGGAAAAATAAAAGGCTTTTTTCTTTTAAAGTCAGACATTTTAAACATTCATATATTTTTGTCAAATGCTCATAACACAAATAAACTGATATTTCAAGAAGGAATAGAAACAAGCTCTAAAAGTTTTGAATGGATAAAATGTTTGAGACTTAAATTTCTCAGACCCCCCCTCCCCCCCCTCTTATAATTTAATGCATTATGTATATAGAGGATGAAACCCTCAGTAACTGACACTTTAAGCATTTTTTCTTCTTAAAATCACTATTATAAAGTTAAAAAATATTTTATACTTATCTTTCTTTTTTGAAAGTATAAGAAATATACATAAAAATATTTTGTTGACGAAATTTTGAAAAATTATACTTTTTATTACTAAAAATTAATTTTTGTCATAAATATTGTCAATATCTTCAGTAACTGACACCATCCCATTTTTGAAAAATCAATAGCTGAAAAATATAAGTTATAACAGTTAAGACAAATAAGTTACCACTAGATGACATTACTTTGCAGAAATTTACAAAAAAATGCTTATTTGAGTCGGATTTCTGCAGCAGTATCAGTTACTTGTTAGGTTCACCCTATGTAATGAATATCTATTTTTTTTTTTTTTTTTTTTTTGCAAATCCAGAGAATATCCGAAATTATTTCCAAAAAGTGGATTTCCCACTCTTTTTGGAAGAACTATTTCATGCTTGGGACATATTGGGTTGAAATACTCATTGATCCAAAAGTTGCAAAAGAAATAAAAATTCCATAATTCGAACAGTATAACACATGGGCTGATAAGTTCCCGGTCTGGCACACAGATGGCGTTGCAATCGCCGAACCGATGTTTTTTTTGTAAATACTAATCTTTAAAAGGTAGTAGAAAAAATGCCATGACGATTCGCCGTGTGGATAAAACGTTAGAGTGGTTTTAGTTGAACGACTTTGTTGATAAACAAAAAAATGGATAACAAGAATTTCAAGAATTGTTATTTGATGGGGAAAAATACCGTTCAAACAAAAGCTTGGCTAGATAAGCGTTATCCGGACACTGCACCAGGTAAATCAACCATTATTGACTGGTTTGCTGAATTTAAACGTAGTCGTACGAACACCAGTGATGCACCACGCAAAAGAGGTGGTTACTCCGGAAAACATAAAAAAAGTCCACAAAATCCTTTTGGGGAACCGTAAAGTGAAGTTGCAGGAGATAGCTCAGACTCTGAAGATATCCAAGGAACGTGTAGGTTTTATTTTGAATGAACATTTGTCTGTCTATGAAAAAGCTGTTGTCAAAGTGGCTGCCTCGCGTGTTGACTTTTGACCAAAAACAACAACGAGTTCTGAGCACTTTTTGGAGCTTTTTCGTTATAAAATTATGTTATTTATTATTAAATTATTATTATAAAATTATTATTATTAAATTATTTTTAAAACTATTATTATTAAATTATCATTATAAAATTATTATTTTTAAATTATTATTATTATTCTTAAATTATTATTATTTATTATTAAAGTTATGTTATTTATTAAAGTTATCAAGTTATAAAGTCATAAAGTTGTAAAGCTTTGTTAAAAAGTTGTGTTTTCTTTATTAGACCGAGAACTTATCAGCCCATGTGTTAGGTAGCAACACAATGAGTTTTTTTACAGAAATCCACAGAAATATAAATAGTCCAGGGGAAATGTACCAAAAAAAGGCGTTACCTTACAAAAGGTCGGGTAGAAGATTTTATTTTTTTGATTTGTATATAATAAGGCCAGCATGGAAAAACCGAATTATCCAACAAAATTTCTTAAGGGAGAATTTTCTGTGGCCAAAAAACACCAAATTTTTGGGACTTTTATTGTTGTTTTTTAAATATCTAGAGACCCGTTGTCGTAGCGTATTATTTGTTAATTACAATGTTAAAGAGGACAAAATTCTCTACAACTTTCATATTTACAACTTTTTCATACGCTCAATAGCAAGCGCAGTACGATATTTCAAAAATAAGACAATTTTTTCAATGTCCTTAAAAACCGTGAAAAACGTAGTTTTGTCCCGACGCGCGACGATTCAAATGTTCCCCACAGATGTAATGATGTATGTCAACTTCTACAGATTGACAGCAGAAAATTATCTATTATTTGAACACCCTCTTCTTCATTTTTATCACAACAGACATATTTTAAATTCCATAAATCTATTTAATTTAGTGAGTAGGGGAGAGTGTAGATGACTAAGACAATTTTCATATTTAGACAATAACTTTAAGTATATACAATTGTTAATTTTAAAGTATTGTTTAAAATAATATTTCAGTATTTAGTAACTTATTGTCACGACAGTTTCAATAAAAAAATATCTTGTTTAATTTTAATAATTATTTTTATAATGCATGCATATGTTCATTTTATTCCATAAACATTTTATTCTATAGTACAATGGTATATTTTATTTACCGATTATTGATGACATATGTTTTAATGTTTTACTGTTTTAAGTATATCAAACATTGGATTGTAGTTCCATATAAAAGGAAAACGTAGTTTTGTCTCGATGATTCAAATTTTCTCCAAGAATTTAATCATGGATGTCATCTTCTACATATTGATAGCAGTAAATTATCTGTTATTTGCACCCCCCCCCTATTCTTAAGTGCAGTACGGCTTTTTAAAAATGAGGCTATTTTTCCAACTTACATACCCGCTCTGTTATACAGAGTGGGTATGAGGAAGAGGGGACGGGGGACAAATAACTGCCAGGAAAAAAAGAAAAGATACATCTAGAGCAGGGATTGGTAAAAACTATGGTACGCGTACCAGTACTGGTACAGGAAACTCTGGCTACTGGTACGCAGAAATCCGATACTGGTACGTGGAATAAAATACAGAAAGCAGCATATCATATGATACACCCTGGCACTGTATCTCACGATAGAGGAAAGAAGTGAACTTATTCAGCTCTCCTGTGATGGATTACTGGAGTCCACATTCAAAAGGATGAACGTCACAGATTTTTTATTGGCGAGAATATGAGAGTACCGTTTGTGTGTGATATCGTCAAAGTCTGCTTGTGTTTAGCACAACATATATCTGTGAATGTGCTCCCCCCCCCCCTTCGTTACATCAAAAACAAACACACGAATAAAGTAAACATCGAATGTGACTTATGACTAAAACTACCTAATATTGAGCCAGACATGAGGAAGCTGTGCTTGATAAAACAAGTCCACCCTTTTCATTAGCGATAGAAGCAAATTAGCCTACTGTAACAGTACATGAATCAGTGTGCGCCAATATGTCATTAAGTATTGTGCCTTTTTTCCTATACCAAAACATTTTTTTTTATTGTATGCATTGTTAAAATTTAATGGTGATACTACTTTTTACTTGAATATTATTACAAAGCAGCCAATCTTAGTAACAATTTAGTTATGTAATTATTCATTTTTAAATACAATAAAACCTGCTATGACGGAAACGGGAAATACCGAAGATATATTTCGTTTTAGGCATGTTCCTTTTTATAGGTTTTTCTATATTAGCTTTACGTTTTTTATCTGGTGGTACGCGGAAGTATGAACTTCGATTTAGTGGTACGTCGGTCTAAAAGTTTGGGAACCCCTGCTCTAGAAGAACCATGATCCTTGATATATCTTCTATCCAGAAAACTGAACGCTAATAATCCTACAACAGTCCCATCAAAGAGACAAAAATATTGTTAAATATCCCGTTATTAAAATACATTTTCTCATTTAGCTTATGCAGTCATATTGCGTACCTTACTTTATTGTGTAGGGAAAGTGGACTTGAATGAGATAGGGGATGAATGTATAACAACAAAAATGTTTATATGGTCTACAATCATAAATAACTCGGTATTTCATTTGATAGATGGTAGCACTGAGATAATTCAACAGATATAGTTTCAAAACAGTACATATTACAGAATATTAGAATATTCCACAAAGTGTATTTTTCAACAACAAGTTCTTCTGTTTGAGCTTTAAAGCATTTAATAGATAAAATCTTAAAATTTTATATATTTTTGCACGCTAAAATGTTATAATTTCTTGTCATAATATATAATAAAACTGGGAAAATATTGACAATATTTACTAAAACTAATATTTTGAAAAATTTTATGAAAATTGTTATCTCAAATATTTTATTGATAGAATTTTTAAATTTTACAAGAGATATAAATGCATAATATTAGTTAATGAAATAATATGTTGTCATTTTTATTGTAGATATTTTATAAGGTAAAAATATTTGTTACATAAGATATATTTATTTTTTGAGTCCCTCCTTTTATATAGAACTACAATCCAATGTTTGATATACTTAAAACAGTAAAACATTAAAACATATGTCATCAATAATCGGTAAATAAAATATACCATTGTACTATAGAATAAAATGTTTATGGAATAAAATGAACATATGCATGCATTATAAAAATTATTATTAAAATTAAACAAGATTTTTTTTTATTGAAACTGTGGTGCCAATAAGTTACTAAATACTGAAATATTATTTTAAACAATACTTTAAAATTAACAAATGTATATACTTAAAGTTATTGTCTAAATGTGAAAATTGTCTTAGTCATCTACACTCTCCCCTACTTACTAAATTATATAGATTTATTGAATTTAAAATATGTCTGTTGTGATAAAAATGAAGAAAAGGTTGTGCAAATAATAGATAATTTTCTGCTGTCAATCTGTAGAAGTTGACATACATCATTACATCTGTGGGGAACATTTGAATCGTCGCGCGTCGGGACAAAACTGCGTTTTTCACGGTTTTTAAGGACATTGAAAAAATTGTCTTATTTTTGAAATATCGTACTGCGCTTGCTATTGAGCGTATAAAAAAGTTGTAAATATGAAAGTTGTAGAAAATTTTGTCTTCTTTAACATTGTAACTAACAAATAATACGCTACGACAACGGGTCTCTAGATATTTAAAAAACAACAATAAAAGTCCCAAAATTTTGGTGTTTTTTGGCCACAGAAAATTCTCCCTTAAGAAATTTTGTTGGATAATTCGGTTTTTCCATGCTGGCCTTATTATATACCTGTCAAAAAAATAAAATCTTCTACCCGACCTTTTGCAAGGTAACATGTACATTTCCCCTGGACTAAAAGTATTTTCTCTAATAAAAAATTGTCAGAATATTTATATTTGAAACTAACAAGCATAATTTCAGTTTTGTCAGCCATTTTCATAGTAACACCAGTGAAAGGACACAACGCATCAATGATTGCAAATATGAAATTTGATGGATAGTGAGAAGAGTGCAGAGTGCTGCAATTCCTGTCACAATATTAACAATTACAGGCATGCTTTGGGATTACTAGAATATTAACTGTTGGCGACAAATTAATCTTTTCTGGCGATATATATTTCTTAGGTAGCTTTCAATATAAAAAGCTACCAACAAAGATAAGTATAAAATATGTTTAAAACTTTATAATACTGATTTTAACAAGAAAAAAAACCTTAAAAGGTCAGTTACTAGGGGTTTCCCCCTATGTGCATTAGCGCATATTTTCACCGATCATGACCCCCAAACTCCTAAACCACCTTCCGTTCGAATGTTGATTTATATATACAGACTTGCCAAGTCTCCGGCTTTTTGCACACCATTATTATCTTAAAGAAAATATTGTTCTTTTAAATCTCAGATTGTTCCGATTACATAAAACAACATTTTCTGTACTAAAATACTGGTGTGAGACTTGGCAACTCTGTATATATATATCCATATATATATATCTGAGATATGTCATGCTGCAACTCTCTTATTTATGAACAGATTTGAATGTGAATGAGTATGTGTATCGGACATACCAAGGTCTGGACCAAGTTCGTGGGCCAGCTTCTTCCCTATTGTTTCAAAATGGAGGCCAGTTAAAACATTTAATTTTTTTTAAATTCAAAAGAATGTACAAAAAAAATTATAAACTGAAGAACTTATTTCTGTTAAGTGTCAGATCTTAATACAAGCATTCTGGAACATTTTTTGCTTTTGCTTTATCTTAAAAAATGGCTGAGATATGGCAGTTTGAAATTCTAGGTTGGCTGACATTATGAAACAATCTGATATTTGTTATGCTGTAACTCTCATGCTGAAATTCGCCTTAAAATTCAGTATTAATGAAAACCGGGATTAAATCTTCTATAATCGGGTTCCAAGCAATTTAGCTTCGGGTGTTTGTGTAAAATGAGTTGAATTTTTAAAACATGGACTATTAAAGCTACCTTTTCCTCCGGGTACAGGCCGGAAGGACTTTTTCACTCTCCAAAACTGTCATGTCAACATCTGTGCATTTTTTTGAAAACGGCATCATGCTACTTCTATACACTCTCAGGAAAAACTGTAAATTTATGAGCGTTTGCCCTTCAATTTTCACGGGCAACAGCCGTATTTGATGAAAAACGATCTGATCCACTAAATAAGCGACAAGATAAGCACAAGTCCCTTAGATACTTAGAAAATTAAGGGCAATACACATATTCTTACAGTTCTAGCCCATCTGTTAGCAAAAATAGGGTACTACCCCATACATTGTCCTCCGCTAGGGTGTAACCCTTCATTTTACTCGTGTTTCGAAAATTTTAACCCGCCAAAACAGCGATTCTGTGATGATTATCTAACGTGCTACGTGCTACGGAACAGTAAGCAAAGTGTTATTGTGTTTTAAAGTGCATTATATCCTGTGCATTGTAATTATATATTACTATGCCCCGTAAAACTACGGGCTGCACAAAATGATGGACATGGATTTTTTTTTACGGGGTATGACTGGAATCTCTGCTGCCGGCCTCTGCCCGTAATTTTACTGCAATTTTTTTTTTTTTACAGTGTACTTTACTTCACTTTCTTCTATCTTTACAAGAAGAAAGCATTGAATTCATGAAAAATTTCGACTTCTTGTTTTCAATGGATTCGTACGTTTTAGAAGGACTTGAACACGATTTGACTGTTTTTAGAAAATGTCTCTCTGTGAGACCGTCTGTCTGTATGTGACACAAATTTTGTGGGTGCTCTATTGTCTCAAGAAATAATGCACGGAATTTGATAAAACTTTAGATTCATCTAGACCTTGATATAAATTTATGCTGATTAGTTTCAGGTTTAAATTGTATAACAAGTCATGCTGCTATGCTGCATTTTTTAGGATTTATACGTCATATCTCAAGAACTAATGAGCAGAATTTCAGCAAATTTCATATTCTGTTAGGCCATGGCATAAGTTTGTGATGATTAAATTTTGGATAAATCATATCAAAAGTGGCGCTGCTATTCTGCATTTTTGGATTCTAAATGCATAATTAAAGAACAAAAAATCATGCGTCAAGCATAGATTATGCAACACTTTCCAATACTTCCAAAATAATTTTGCAAATCTTTACGTAAGGTGTAAGATGGTATCGAACTAAACAATTTTGAAAACGCATAACATATTTAAAAATCCAATTTCAGGAATTATCAACAATATTCGGAAAAATATCCGATCTCTTTTGTGCAGCTCTGTATAGGATCTATAGATTTGTATATATACTAAATAGATTGCTAAATTTTAATTCAATTAGGAAACGCGTTGCGCAGTTTAAAATTTCCCTTCTGCAATTTCTGATAGTAAACGGAAATGTACTCGAGAACTTTTGTGCTGCCCTGAATACAATCTATACAATTTATACGCACTAAGTAATAGACAAAAAATGAGTTAAATTTATAAACGCGTTCAGCAACTGAAAAAGCACTTCCAGCAATTATTATTAATAAACAGTATTTTAACCGAATTTTTTGTGTGTCCCTGTAAATGAACGATGAAAGCTATACACACAATATTCTATAGTAAGCCTCTTGTAAACCACGTTAGTGATATATATCAATTGCAATATGTTTGAAATGGTGAAACATTATTGAAATAAACTGCAAACGATTTTTCTTCATAGAACGTAAGGTAACGGAATTCTTTTGAGTATCCTTGTAAAGGAACTATAAGTGCTAAGCACACCACATTCTGCAATTAGTCTCTTGCAGTATACTTCAGTGATATATATCAATTTCAATATGTTTGAAATTGTGTAACATCATTAAAATAAACCGAAAATGTTTTTTCCCCATAGACCGCTTGTAACAGATTTCTTTTGAGTGTCCCTGTAAAAAAAAAAAAACTATAGGTGCTACACTCTTCATTTTCAATGCCGAACATGCCACAGTAAACCTCAACAACATATATGAATTGCATGATGATCCGAGCATATTTACGTCAGTTAGATCACGGACAGACAGAATGCAGACAGACAGACAGACAAACCGAATTCATAAACACTTTTCAGCTATGTTGGAAAGTGTTAAAATGTCGCTTTTTTAAGTAGGAGAAGTTGGCCTAAAATGATCCACTCAGGGGTGTGTAAAGTAACATAATACTTGTGTAAAATAACATAACTGTTTAAATAACACTTTGTCCCTTTGCTAGTATGTTTTACACTATATTTTGCATTATGAACATAGTTTAATAATATTTTAAACCCAAATTAAGCAATGAAAGAAATGGATCTTTTAAAAAATGTCCAAAGGATTATTTTACAATAACCCAAGGGCAAAACGATCCTTCATTTTAAAAATAATTGCAAAATGTTTTTTATGGGCAAAATAAAAGATATAAAAGAAACTATGACAATATATAAGTGTAATTCACATCCAAAAACATACTCCAAGTCACATTTATGTACATGAAAGACTGTATATCTAAATAAATATGAAAGTTAGTGCTTACCTTATAACAGATATTATAAAACCCAATTTTTCAATGAATTCTATTCAGACGCGTAATATCGCTTGAATACCGTCATTGCTTCTTCTTCACTTAACACAACTAATTTATGTATTACCCTGTAGATAGCGCGACCTGTCTGGAAGTAAACATATGTGGATCGTTTTGCTCACTAGGATCATTTTTGGCCTATTTCCCCTATTAATATCTATGCGATAGAAGAAAGTTTTGGGAACTGCACATCCGACTACTTCACTGTAAAACATTTTGTGTAAAATTCTTGAGAAAACCTATGGAAGCTATTCTGCCACAGGTTTTCCCAGAAATTTCACCAAAGAAATACCAGGAAACTTACACAAGTCATACACACAAAACATATGGAACTTTACACAGATCACGGATCACTCTTTTACAATAATTCCGAAAAAACTAAGAAATGTTACACACAAAACATATGGAGCGTTTCACGGTTGATCAGTAAATTCCACTTTCTCAAGTATTCCAAAAAGTTACACAACATTGTGGAAGATGTTGCACCAGATTTCTCTGTATTCTCGAATCAGCAGAAATAATCCGAGAAAACCCAGGAATGTTACACAGTAAACGTCAGAAACATTACGCAGATTTTTTACAGTGTTATTTGTTGAATTTTAATTGCTTTTGTGAGATATTTGAGATCACCTGAGTAAAGTATATTCTGTCATAAATTACAAGCAATCAAAGTTTGTGAATGTGAAAAGCAAAAGAATGTTCTACTGAATTTTCAAATACACTTCAGAAAATAATATTGTAAAGAGCTTACCGTTTTTAGGCTTCAAGAATTTTTTTTCCTTCTTTCTTCTTGACTGGATTCGGTCTTCTGTTTGTACATCGAAAAATGAGGAAGCTCCATAGCTGTGAAATTTGGCGAAGAGGACTTCGTAGGAAGAAAAAGCGACTATTAGAACGTCCATCTTTTTTATGTTAATATGCAACGATACCTAAAAGAATATTCATAATTAAACATTAATTCAACTATAGAATATATTTCTTTTCAATGCTAAAAGATGAAAATTAACAACATAATAAATACACAGTAAAATTACTTTTATTAGTTAGTTTGACACGTTTCGACTCACATTTTGAAAAAAAGAAATTAGAATATTCTATAATTGCACGGTCTTTGAAGTTATTATTTAAAATGCTATCATTTATTTTTCGTGCATTTTTTTTTAAATTACGCACGTTATGTTTTATTTTTACTTGGTGGTTTATTTTCATATATGTGAGCGTAGAGTCACTCGAGCCACAATTTCGGTAAGTTAAAAGAAGCTGCATTGTTACCTATTGTATTTTTGCGTGTTAGTATCTCTATGGTTGCTCTTATTATGGATATACACTAGAAGGAAAAATAATTTTACTTTCATCGAAATTTATTTAGATGGTTTCTTCTTGATATAATCTTGCCAGGGCTGTGGCTTATCTATTATACTTAATATCAGCTATATGCTCCTGTTTTCTGTAACTAAATTTCCTGCTGGTCATTCAATATAGTAATTCTTAGATCCGTCTTCTTTAATAAAATTTATTTCATATACTCATGAATAATTCTCAAAATTAATTGGGTCAATTTTACTGCAAATTACATTCTTTAATTCCTGAGGGGGTTTGGCAAGGTTTAAGGGTGTATTTTAATTTTTCTAAAAAGCTTGGATAATATTAAAGAGTATAAAGTTAGTATTTTTGCGAATCAATTTTGTTTTCTGGTTTCTTATTATTGGCGATATCCGTGATTAATTTATTAATATGGTGTACCTTAAAACCATTATTATAAACAATTTTACGAATATATACAACTGTACTATACAATTTACTATACAACTATAGGATGTTGGATACTTTTTTGTTATAGCATCTCCTAAGAGAAATTGCCAAGTGACAGAGATATATCGCCAAGTTAGGTTGTAAAATCTCATTAAATAGTTTGCCATCCTACAGACACAGAACGTGTTTATGATCTCTGAGTACAAAATTCGTGTAATCTTCTGCAATCGGAGTCACGCTCCAGAGTTCCCTTCAAATATAAAAGAAATTTTCAACAATATAGTAAATACGCCAATTGGCGATGACCCAATTACAAAAGATTAGTCCAATAACTTTTCAAAACTTTAAAAAAAAAGATTAGATAATGCAAAGAAAACGAAAATGAAATGAATGGTGATTTTTTTAATGTGTATTAATAATTTGTGTGTGTGGCAGACAGCTACACTAAAATTTAAATATTTGAATCTTTTTTTTATATATAATATTATTTATATAATTTACATTTGTATAAAAGAATACTCCAAAAATGATGTTTTACACTTGAAAAAACACAATTATTTTGGACATCTATCTTATCAATGCCTATTAATGCCTGCTTATGCCTTTTTGGCTTAAAATCGAACTGTTTGGTGACAAAAGTAAAATCAAAATCGTAAATAAGCAAATAATATGTAACTCACAAGTATTGGGATTTTTATAGTTACATTTGATGTTTTCGTCTGTAAGTAACTTGATAGAGTAGTTAGATAAAATTACAATTTAAATTTAAAAAAAGAATAAATCAAAAACAAAATTGTTACCGAGATTTTATCTAATCAAATTCGGAGATGTATTTTTCTTAACCTGACGCAAACGATAAATCGCCAAATATGGTTTCAATTGCAATATTTCCTTTTGAATAGTTTTTTAAGTATTGCGAACATTCCTTTCACGTTTAAATTAAATAATTTCGTTTATAACATTATCTCTCATCGTCCCCCCCCCCCTTTTTTAAAAAATAAATTAGTAAGTTTTTCTTTTATCCTTCGACATGTTTTTATTATTTTGTAAATGATATAGCCGTTTCAATTCTTTCACCAACGGTAATAATCCCAAAAAATGACGAATGGTAACCTTTTCGTCCAAAATAACAGAACTTTCTATCATTATTCTATAACTAATCTACGTAGAACAATATGTTATATACTAAAACCTTCCCGGAAAAATTATCTATCTAACAGTGCAAGTTGCATCAAAATCCATTCAGCAGAACTGGAGTTATAAAAAGTCGAAACGAAGTTTAGTTTGTATTTTGTATATATAGTAGATGAATAATTTGTTGCCAATAAAAATGTTTACATTGATTTTGGGCACTAAAATTGCTAAAAAACAGTTTGTTGATTTTATCAAGTCAAACTGAGATTACACCTAAACATTTTATTTAGAAGAAATTACGTGTAAATTATTATTATTATTATTATTATTATTATTATTATTATTATTATTATTATTATTATTATTATTATTATTATTTTGCTGCACACAGAAGCATTCAAAGCAAAACCAAACTTTATTCATGCAATGTAACTTAAAAAAATAAAGCATTACACTATACTTATTTATATTTGTGTGTTTGTTATACACATATAAGAAATTGGCACTTTTATGTTATCTGGGCGCCAGTGATATCTCGCCAAATCTTGTTTCAATTGGCATCTTTTGAATTGCAACCTTTTACGTGAGATTTTGTTATTTGTATTGATGTGTTTGTGTTTATATATTTTATTATGATTATATATCTTTGCTAATTTGAATAAGTGTTTTAAGATATTATATTGCAATGTTAAAATATTGGCTAGTTAATGGAAGTTAAGGCACTTTTCCGTTATACGGACACCATTGTCGCCAAGCATACATTTACATACATGCATTTACATACATACATACATTTACATACATACATACATTTACATGCATTAAGCATTAGCATACATTTTGGCATGGTGTCCGTATAACGGAAAAGTACCGAAGTTAATGTTAAAATATTGGCTAGTTGATATTAGCTAATGTTTAAAGATAGGCGAAAAAAAAAGGGTTGGCGAGATTAACAAAAAATTTGACGATCACTGGCGACCGGATAACGTAAAAGTACCAATAAATTATTAAAAAGTATGGCACTTGCATATTATCTGGGAAAGCCCGATAAATGTTTGATAAATGTTTGTCTTTGCCGATAAATGTTTGATGTGGTTGTTGCGGTCTTCAGCCTTTGGGGTTTCTTTTTTAACTTTTGGAATGGACTTTATCTACGTGACGTCACACGCTTTTGGCGACATTTTGGATTTTTTTTTTGCCAATCGAGCCATTCAGCACTGGATATGGAACTCATTATGGGCGTCAGGATGATATATAGCAAAAAATGGTTGTCAATTGACAATTGTGTTCAAAATAGTAATTTAATATACATTTTTTTACGCATATCAACATTAAAAATGGTAATAATTAACTCCATTGATGATGTAACCATAAAGAACATTTGGCGCTTCATCACTTTCACCCAACTTACAGAAAGTGCCTTAAAATTAAGTTATTAGTTTATAATAAAATTCTAAATATATTAAAATTTTGCAATGTTGTCATAAATACCCCCGTGTGTAATATTCTTATAATTCTTTCCGGTAATTACGTATTATCCGGGCAAGGTCAGACACAACTGCTCTAAGAATGCCGCAAATCATATCCATTACGGTGAGCTGTCGCAGACGCACCGGGGTATGATTTTGGCGCAAAACTGGCGATTGTATGCCTAGGCAAGCCGGCGATTTTGGCGAAATATTTACTTCGTATAGCAATTCGGCAGAGCAGATTCCGTGTGTTTTACACCAAAATAAATATTGTGTGTTTTATAATAAGTTAATTATCGCATGTTTTTTATAATAAAGTAATTTGTGTATGCTTATAATAATAAAGTAATTTGTGTCTGTTTATAATAAAAAATTGTATTTGTTTTATAATAAAAGAAAATGTTGGTACTTTTTCCGTTATACGGACACCATGCCAAAATGTATGCTAGTGCATAATGCATGTAAATGTATGTATGTATGTAAATGTATGTAAATGTATGTAAATGTGGTACTTATCTATTATCCCGTCGACCACTTTTCATAACAAAAAAATTATCGCCAAAGTGTAATATTAAACGCCAAAAATGCAGTGCCATTTACCCGATGTCAGAAGCATTATACGTTTTGTTATGTCATCAAGTGGTCTTTAATTCGAAATTTGCCTGCATTTTTCATTATGTTTTACTGATTTATTAGTTATTTCATTCATTAAAATAACAATTGTGTCCTTAAATTCTTATATTTTATTTATTTATTTATTTTGATATTCCAATGACAAAGTTCTCCCGTTTATTTGGCGTTACAGTTTGGCGATAGTTTTTGTTATGAAAAGTGGTGGACGGGATAATAGAGAAGTACCGTAAATGTATGTATGTAAATGTATGTATTAAATGTATGTAAATGTACGCTTGGGACATTGGTGTCCGTATAACGGAAAAGTACTAAATTGTTTTACAATAAAATAAAACTAATATGCTGTTTTAGCAAGCTAAGAGTATCGGGTACCTGAAAACACGGGTTTGTCTCGCCAAAATGGCGAAAAATAAATCCCGGTGCGTTTACAACAGCTGTTCAGCACCTTTTTTAGAATACTTTTTTTCTGGCCGAGCCTCTTTGGTCTGTCGTGTACGCCTTATGATTGTTAAGTGCTATTTCGACGAATTTTTAACCTGTTTCTTGTACACGAATAACAAAATTCAAGAATTTACTTGAAATCATTTCAATTGAAAGAGTTGCAACTGAAATGATGCCAATTGAAACAAGATTCGGCAAGTTATCACTGGATCCCAGCTAACATAAATGTACCAAACAGTGTTACAATGTACGAAGTAAGTACATGATAAACATAAATTATTTCAAACATATATATAATTAATTAATAAACAGACATACATACATACATTCAATACAATAATCCAACATGGAGTGAAAAACTAGCCAGAGCCAGGAATCGAACCTGGGTACACAGCGTTCCGGGCTGTTGCTCTAACCACTGAACTACTCCGGTTAGTACTCCTACTACTGTTAGAGCAACAGCCCGGAACGCTGTGTACCCAGGTTTGATTCCTGGCTCTGGCTAGTTTTTCACTCCATGTTGGATTATTGTATTGAATGTATGTATGTATGTCTGTTTATTAATTAATTATATATATGTTTAAAATAACGATGACTGCAGACGTTAAATATGTGTGTAATTTAATAAATTATTTCGTCCGAAATGGTTTATTATGAGTAGTTATACAGCCAAACATGAAAGTAACATACGTCTATAATTTAAAATAGTGAAACTACACACAAAGGTTATCTTTTTGTTTCAAATGTTGGGTGTGGCTATTATTTGATACTCTAAAATTGTCCTGCCAGTAATGGGTTTGTCATGTGTTTGTGAGAATGGTCATGTCATCCTCAAAATTGTGAAACTTCAACTGTAATCTGATCCGCAGGGTCTGATTATCACAGGGACAAACTTGCACAAGTAAATTTGAATAGAAATTTCCTCCTTATTTAAACCCTTTATTTATTCAAAATTTCTGTCATAATTAAGGGGAAAAAATCTATACGTTTTGAAGGGTTTTCAAGGGAAGTTTGCACCGACTGTAGTCAAGCCCTGTGATTTCGTCATTTTGTGACAACATAAACAATTCTCTTGTCAATGTCGGTGAATTTACAGTCGGAGCAAACTTCCACCAGTAAATTTGTATAGAAATTTTCATCTTATTTAAACGCCTTATTCCTGTAGAAATTCGGCCACAAATAAGGCAAAAATTTCTAGTCGTTTTTACTGGTGGAAATTGTCCCTGACATCAATCCGGCCCTGATCCGACGTAAACAAACAATAGTTGCCATACTGTGACTGCATCCTCAGTTACTTCATTCACAAACTGTGCAAACTACACTATAGGTCTCATCTTCTTTATTCTTAGCTCCATTATCGTACCAAAAGCAGTGCTGATTCGCGATTTCAATCCAAGGACAGACATTGGAAGCGGCATGCTATAAACCTCATATTTAACAAATTACCATATTATGAAATTTAGGGGTGAAATATCTAGTGATCGTGGTGGTAAGGGAATACCATCTTCGTGATAAATCCAAACTAGTGCTTCAGAAGCATGTATAGTATACCATAAATGCAGCAGTTTTTTAACACTGAGAAATAGGCCAAAAATTTAGGATGTAATATTGCTAATCTACCTGTTAACTGGTACTTTACAATTACATTTCTAAAATTTACACAGTTACAAAAATTACACATCTAGATTGTGTCCATCCTATACTTGTGCGCTCCTTAACAAGAAGTGAAAAAGGTTATACTTCAAAAATCTTCATTCCAACCTAATTTCAGCCACCTACTTGCTAAACCGAATAAAATGTAGCTTTAATAGGGATTATTTCCACCACCTACACTACAGTGAACGACTTTTTTTTTAATCAGTTCGGTACTTTTAAAGTAATCGTGTTTTCAGAAAGTTTTTAGCTCATTGCGCTTTTTAAATTTTCAAAATTAAAAAAAAACCGTCCTTAGCAAGCATTTATGTCTTGAAAGTAACCACCATGTCATATTTCAAAATACCAGTAATAACAATTTTTAAAAAAATCGTAATTTTATACTTTTTTTCTCTCTTGCACTCCTTTGAAGGCAGGAGTACCCAGATAAAAAGTAGTGTAAAAGTAGTTTAAGCAGACACTATCATCATTATTATATCAAGTGTACTTTTTAAACCAGTTGGATGGTTCCAGTGATTACCTCGTACAAGCAATCAAAACGTTTCTTCTCTCTAATTTCAGTATAGATTTTACATTACTGGTGAGAGTGACAATAATTTATCTAAAACAGACCAAGATCTGCTGAAAACATTTATTTAAGTATTTAATAAAATTTGTAAAATTAAAAAAAAGCATATTTTTGATTACCTGAAACACGTATGGCGGACCTGATATATATACGACCACAGTCTCGCAGCTCACTGCAAAGCGAAATCAATGCTATCCTGATTACGGATGTGAATCCGGGCATCCATAATCGGAATATCATTGCTTTCGCTTTGCAGCGGGTTGTGCGATGTTGCTAAGTGACCCAGTATTTCTTGAACGTAAATGAATTTTCGGTACTTTTCCGTTATACGAACACCATGCCAAAATGTATGTTAATGCATAATGTATGTAAATGTATATATGCATGTAAATGTATGTATTAAATGTATGTAAATGTATGTATTAAATGTATGTAAATGTATTCTTGGCGACAATGGTGTCCGTATAACGGAAAAGTACCGAATTTTTTTTATTTAAGAGCCTGCGCTATTCATTCGAAGAAACTCGAGCGCTAAAGTTAAGTCTATGGGAAGGTTTTTTACAGATTTCTCGCTTGCATTTTAATATTTTTAAATGATTTATTTTGCATAGGATAGTCGAGGTCGATCTCTAACATTGTTAGTTTTTACTTTTTTGATTTTGGTTACAGTTTTTTTTATACGCGAACATTTTCAATTTTGGAACCGGTTGGAACCGGTTGGAACCGGTTCTGAAAGTGAAAATACACTTATATAAAAAAAACTGGAACCAAAATCGAAAAAGTAAAAACTAACAATATTAGCGATCAACCTCAGCTATCTTATGCAAAAAATGCATTTAAAAATATTAAAATGCAAGCGAGAAATCTGTAAAGGACCTTCTTGTAGATCCCATATCATTTTGGCATGGTATAAAAGAACCAATACATAACATCGTTAAAAAATGGTAACATAAAACCAAACTATATTTCAGTTTGGTTAAATCACTATTTAGCGATAAATTAAATACATAATATTTAGCGATAAAAGTTATTTACAGTGTTATTTTTATTTTCAGCGGGATGTTTAAGTTTGACGTAATGAATGTAATATTATATTTCCTAGATATATGAAAAACTACTTTTAACAATATTAATACGTCTATATTGTGCTGTCCTTGAAAAAAACCCACAGTGAAATGTTTCCTAAAAAAATCCCACTCTACTACTACATCAAATATTTCACTAAAGTCATTTTTTAGTTTTGTTCTGTTTTTATACACCAATTAGAATAATAAAAATAGTTAAAAATACCTAAAGAGTGCTTATTTAATTTTAAAATAATTTAAACTAACAATTGCAGAATTCTGGCAAATACAAGATTACAGCTTTTCTTGTTATAATAGAAATTTAGAATGATATACATAAATGTTTATTCTTTTTTGTTAAATCATTAATGTGTAATGAAATATTTCATTTTCAGCTGATTATGTCAGGTGTGGGTTTTTTGTTCAGGTAACATAGGTTATTTTTTGGAAAAGTGTTTTTTTTTTAATTCTCGCTTAATTGGCTATCAATTTGTAATAAAGTGATAAAATGAAAAATGCTCAACATTAAAATCTTGATCAGAATAAGCTGTGAAAATTTAGCCATATCTATTTTTTTATTCTTTATTAGACTTTTTAAGCAATGATAATGGGCGAGAAACATTTCTTTAACTCTAAGAAACCTAACTGTGTTTCTCTCAGTCGTCAAATAAAATCATTTTAACTTCTCTTTTTCAAACAAAGATGTCCGCAATAATGGAACATTAGGCTTAACGTTCTAATATATATACGTTCCAATCATTACTTGTCAAACCTACATAATATATACATATTTTAATACAGAATTTTTTTTTTTGAAATAATCCATCAAAATAAAAAAATATATTTACCTTTTTACAACGAAATACATCTTGCAGGAATTATGGTCGAAAATAGTAAGTATCTAACCAGCTTAGCTCTAATTCTATAAATATGATGTTATAGAACAGAACGTGAATGAAAATTGCACTGGAATTTTACAATTGTATCAATCGACATACGTGTTGTTGCATGGCGTCATACTGAAAAAATTCTGCATAAAAGAAACAATGAGCCAGTGTAACAATTCAAGTGTAATCTTCGTAAATTTTCGCTTAAGGCGGTATTAAAAAAATATTTTTTCCCACGCTCAAGAACTCAAAATTTTGCGATGAATAATTTTTAAAATTAAAAGCATGAAACTTGGTGGCGTGATTTATGAAGAGATTTATAAGGGAACCATGTTTTTATTTTTCGTTCATTTAATCAGAAATTGATTTTCAAACAATTATTTTCACACTACGATAATTTTTATTTTTTTGTTTCCAGCGCTTCGAAAAATGTCCACTTTGACAGCATTTTTTGAAATATATTCTGCCTTTATCAAAAAAATCGAGACAATACGGACATTATAAAGTTTCTGAATAAGAGAACCTGCCAATTGGATGCATTTTAAGGCAAAATTGAATTTAAAAATGTGTCTCAAAATAAGTAGTTTGGATTTGAATACACCCTTAAGTCTTTTTCTGTTCATTTGCAATTTATTTGGAAATAGATAAAATGCAAAAAAGACAAAAACCTTAACGATAACTCATATGTTTAAAATACGTACATTTCTGACAATAGAGAAATATGCATAATGGTATTTAATAAATATAAAAAAATGAAATAAAGTTTTGTAATTGATTTTAAGAACATCATCGCATTGACGTTACCGCTTTCACAGCCGTCTCAATACTAGGCCTGAGCACCGATTCAAAATGTCGAAGGCGGGCTTTTACACAGTTACCATTAGAAGTAAGCAGTTCTATGATTTAAATTTGAAAAGATTCCAGCTGTAAATGGTTTTCGATAAAACCTTATTCTTGTAAACAAATATGCATAACTGTTATATTACTAAGCTATATTAAATAAATTAACAAATAACGCAGAATTAATTTATCGGATAACGCAGAAAATGTATCCACATCAATATATTTGCAACTGGAAAAAATGTCAGCTATATAAAAGTATTAAAATATTTTTCACAAATATACATTTATTAGTGAACTAGCCGCCACTGGCGACCAGTTTGATCTCCCGTAAATGTATGTTAAGCACTATAACACCTTACTTTTATTCATAATTTATTTTTTTCCGTAATTCTTCGCCAAACCGGAAGATTCTAATAGACAAATCAAAAACTTTTTCGATCATGGTAGCATTTCGCATATTTTTTGTTGTTATGTATTTCATCTTTCCTTACAAAAACCGCTTAACCAACTTAAGCATTTATGCTTCATATCCGTTTGCTTATCAGTTGCAATATGCTTGCTAATGAGGAGATTCTTAAACATATTAAGTAGTTTTCTGTAATTGGATCCATTACCAAATGGCGTATTTTAGTTAATACGATTTGGTGCAATGAAGCCTATTTTGTGAAAGTCTTTAATGATATCCACCATTTACACTGAACCATATTGTTGCCAATATTTTGTTTGTTTGTTTGTTTGTTTCTCGCTAACTTTGGCTGTGGACTTGATTACGTGAGAATCGAGAAGAAAATCTATCATTATTCTCATTTAAAACGTCTTGAATAATGTGACATAATCGGAGTGCATATTATAACACGTAATTTTCGAGTATGGTTTGGTGAAACATTGAACTTTTGGAAGCCAGTTTTGATAATCACGTAAATATGTCACACCAACATTACCACCTATAATTCTAATTACAGCAACCCGTTTGCGCCCAAATAACACAAAAGTACTTAATGATGTTATGTATTTTGTAAATGTACATTAAATTACTGTTTTGAAAGCGATTGGTCATTAATAATGGTAAATATGATTGGTGATTAACAATCATTTTCGGTGGTCTCTCTTCCTTTCACGTATAATACATAAATACCAAATTAACTGACAATTTGTTTCGAAATTTGATTCATTAAATATCACTACATGAGTTGTATTTGTTTATATTCAGCTTACATCAAGAAAAGATAAAGAATGAAGTTGAGTTGTATAGCACATAATTATGGTAAACTTTGATTGTGTCACTGGTACGAATTATTTTTTTTGACATCAGGCAGCGCTCCAAAAAATCTTTCATGGAAAACTAACTTTACGACTTTCATGGATAGAGAATTTGAACTGCGAAGCTAATTTCAACTGAAGTTATTGGAGAATATATACATAATTGAACTTAAGTCATCTCTCAAATATTAATTTATTTTAAACGATCTTTCTAAAAATGTCACATTTATGAAGTCTTATTCGAAAAAATAATTTTTAATAAAAATGGCCGCCTGGCATATGAAAAAGTGAAACTGACATTCCGGAACTGTTGATGACAGTCACATGACTTACGGTTTTATTATAGAGATGATATAATGCAATTTAGACAACAAAAAGAAATTACATACATAAACTTGTAAAAATAATCAAACAACATTAATATATTATTATGGCGATTCCCTACATTTTACAATATACTTAAGTTTAACCCTGTCATACGTTTTTTTCTTTGACATATATTACATTTATTCATATTTAAGGTAGTAAACTAAATTAAGGTATGGTATGTATAATTTAAAATCCTTTTAAAATTCGTAAAAACATAAGTAAAATATTAATGAGATAAAGCTATTCTGTTTAAAAAATAAAATAAAATAAATCACTTTTTTAAGAGTAAATTATTTGTTAATCTTTTTGTCAGGTTTTTCTTTGTTAAATTTGTTTATGAATAATTGTTTAAAATAATTTAAAATATGGTAATAATAAAAGTTAAAAAAATAACAAAAAATATCATGGGAACAAACTTTATGATAGTCGTTAACTTTTCACAATATTTTATTATTCCCTTATTGATATGAATAAACTTAGTTCATTTTCATGTGCTATGAATGCATTATAAAAAATTATATTAAAAATTCTATGTAAATATTATTAATAATGTGATAACAATATAATATTAATAATGTAATATTAATAAAATAATATTAAATATTCATAATATCTTCAGGTTCTCCACATTTTTAAGTGTACGTGCACGTACATTTATTTATAAAAATTATTGAGGTAATATTGTGTGTAAAAAACATAGCCATCTTTAGAACCCAGATTTAAGTATTTAGTTAAGCTACTAAAAATTCGTATACTTCAAATTTTAAATTTATATGAAGCTTTTCCTTCATACAGAAATTGAACATAGATATTCTGAACCACAGTAGTTTCTAATCTTACTGAATTATGTAATTTTGTTTTTTAGACTGGAAAATCTACAGTGTTGTAACATAAAAAAATCCCTGACGGCTCGGCCTACAGGCACAGGTAGATTTCGAAGACGCAGAACGTGGGGAGCCTGTTTGTCGGGAATTGCGGAAGAAATGACCTTTTTGCGATGATGCTGCAGTTGGAACCGCCTACTTCGAAACGAAACTTGTTTGCAGGCGGAGCCAGTAAGGATTTTTTTTTTTTTTTTTTTTTTTTTTTTTTGTTTGCTATAAGAGTTGATCCTATAAAAAACATGTCAATATAAAAGTTTTAGATAATATTACGAGGATTTATAATATATTTAAGCGGATTTGAAATATTGAGAATTGACGAGTTATGAATTTTTTTCTTCTAAAACCCCCCTTCCCTCCCCCCCTTAAGGCAATTTTTAATTATATCAAAAATCTGTCATACATAAGTTTTTGGCACTGTTCCTAGAAGTAATAATAACTTCAAACGGATTCGATACGTATAATAATAAAGAAATTATGAGGATTTTTCTGTTTTCACAAAAAGCCCCCCCCATTTCCCCCCCCCCCGTGATTCGATTTTGCCCATTAACGAACTTGACCGAGATTTTATGACCCTTGATTTTATGTATCAGTTTCGAAAAGATGCGGGAGTTGGAACCGCCTACTTCGAAAAATAACTTGTTTGCAGGCGGAGCCGGCAGGGATTTGTTTTGTTTTTAATTTTTTTTTGTTATAACGGTTGGTCCTACAAAAAACTTGTCAATATAAAAGTTTTAGATAATACTAAGAGGATTAATAATAATTTTACTCGGATTTGATATCTTGTGAATTGACGAAGCTATGATTTTTTTTCCTAAACCCCCCCTTTCCCCCCCCCCTTGGGGCCATTTTTAATTTTATCAAAAATCTGTCATACATACATTTTCGGCCCTTTTCCTAGAAGTAATAATAACTTTAAACGGATTCGATACGTATAATAATAAAGAAATTATGAGGATTTTTCTGTTTTCACAAAAAGCCCCCCCATTTCCCCCCCTTGGTTCGATTTTGCCCATTAACGAACTTGACCGAGATTTTATGACCCTTGATTTTATGTATCAGTTTCGAAAAGATGCGGGAGTTGGAACCGCCTACTTCGAAAAATAACTTGTTTGCAGGCGGAGCTGGCAGGGGTTTGTTTTGGTTTTAATTTTTTTTTGCTATAACGGTTGGTCCTATAAAAAACATGTCAATATAAAAGTTTTAGATAATACTAAGAGGATTAATAATAAATTTACGCGGATTTGATATCTTGTGAATTGACGAAGCTATGATTTTTTTTCTTCTAAAACCCCCCTTTTTCCCCCCTTGGGGCCATTTTTAATTATATCACAAATCTGTCATACATACATTTTCGGCCCTTTTCCTAGAAGTAATAATAACTTTAAACGGATTCCATACGTATAATAATAAAGAAATTATGAGGATTTATCTGTTTTCACAAAAAGCCCCCCCATTCCCCCCCCTTTGGTTCGATTTTGCCCATTAACGAACTTGACCGAGATTTTATGACCCTTGATTTTATGTATCAGTTTGGAAGAGATTTATGCATAATTTTTCCAGTTATCGTGGTCAGAAAAAAGTGACATAGATAGATAGATAGATAGATAGATAGATAGATAGATAGATAGATAGATAGATAAACTTTTGAACTGGGGGTGGTTTTGGGTTCTGGGAGTCATGATCGGCGTAGATCTGCAAAATTTTTTCAAAATTTCCAACTTAGGTGAGAATGTAATAGGTAGTATATCTTACGAAATCTACCTAAAAAGAACAAATTTAACTTTTTACTGTTTTGATGGTATTAATCTGCGATTTTATTCTTTGCAATAGAAAACTTTCTTGCACAAAAGTGGACCAAACGTAATACTTTTTACACAACATATTCCCAATACGTTATAGAGCAATTTCTTTTATCAGTTTTCTACGTGAGTTTTCTGTCAATGCAAAAGAGATAAAGTAAATACAGATATAGTTTGATAAACATATACTTTTTTTTCTCAAAGGTAAGAAAGAGAAAAAAAAGGTGAGGTTGAATATAAAACTTTCTCAACTTTTTAGAAAACTAGTGGACATTGTATAACTAGATTAGCACGTGATTAAGTCAGAACTACTTGTAAGATACATTTTTAATGCAGGTGAAATATAAAATATCTACAGCAATATTTGTATTCTAAAAGCAGAATATAATAATATTTTTGTTGAAGGTATTTATACAGTAAGTTCATCTAATGTTTGTAGCTAGTTAAACGATTCTTGTTTTTTAGGATTTCGTTCATCTCACGAAACCATATTCTCCCGCTACGTTGTCTGTCCGTCACAGAGCCGGATCTCAAAAACTATATGACCTACGGACATGAAATGTTGTGTACTTATAGCTAAATACCTACTATGAAGCTTAAAATCATAAACTTTAAATAAATCTTAATACTTTAATAGAGAGAAATAAAAAACCAAAAATCTAACAGCCTTTTCCTATTAAATTTAAACATTTTTCGTTATAGTAGTTGCCAACAATTAAAAATCCACAATAAAATTCTTACTACAATAATTAATTTTGTATTGAAAGATTTCCACGTGAAAAATGAAAATGAAATAAAAACTTTCATCAATTGAACAAAGATTAAAATGACGTCATATTGGTAATAAAATGGAAAATTTCAAATATTTCTCAATAATACAAGGAGTATGAGTACGTGTAAGTACAAAAATCAGGCTAATTTGATGTCATTAGAGTACTAAAAATAAAATTAATCTGACGTCCTACTGGATTTTTAACGGATTTTTTCAAATGTTTGAGAATAATACAAAAAGAGTATTAATATGAGTAATAGAGAAAGCAAGTAGATAGGACGTCAGCAATTGATTATAACGTCATATGAGTTTGAGGAACGTATTGAATCATGATAAAAAGCCGATTATGGAAATATTGGCATATTTAACATTTTGAAGGTCTCTGTACAACATGTTTAATTTTGAAATTGATTTTTTTTAATGTCGCATTTAGTCCACATGACAGATATTAATATGACAGAGTATAATTGCGGGCTTCGCCCGCTATCGCACCGGTTTAGATTTTAGAAAAAACGAGAAAAACAGACCGGTAAAATTTCACTTTATAAAAAGCATGACTTTTTTTTTTTCTGGAAAATGAAATTTATTTGGATTTATTAAAGAAAGGATAAAGTGTTTTGAAAGGAATATTAAACGAAACCTTTTGTGCGAACTTCGATCACACTTACCCACTTGTTTTTATTTTCTATCAGACGAAAACTCATCTATTATTACCCATATTTTATTCATTTATTTGTTAAATGACTGCAAAATTAGCTAGTTATAGTGGTAAATTATAATAAGTTATGAAGGAGAAGCATATTAGTTTTAAGAGGATGTCCAAAATTTAAATGCGTCATTGGTATATGATGTTTGCACCTGAATGGAATTTTTTATAAAGTTAATGAAGCTTTAATATGGCATTTAAAGGAAGTCTAAAAATTACGTAATTATTGCCAGGTACGTAAGAAGTACAAATGTTTATCGGGGTCATAGCAAAAGTTTCTACCATATTATTTATCTTATTACATATAATATAGTTCTACGAGGGTAAGTCATTAAGTAAGTCACAAAAGGTAATTAAATAATTACTTACAATGATATTCACTTCAAAGCTATTTTTATCTCTCAACATATTCTCCACCAATATTTATGCACTTATATCACTTTTTCATCAGTGCCCCAACACCAGCTGCATAGGATTCTTTGGGTTGCTGTCTCAGCCACATTAGGACTTCAAGTTGAACCTTTTCATCATCTGTGAACATCATCTTGCTTCAAAGATGGATAAACAGATGAAAATCGCTTGGGGCTAAGTCGAAGATGTATGGTTGATGTTGAAGAAGTTGCAAGATGATGTTTACATACGATGAAAAGGTTCAACTTGAAGTCCTGTGACTGAGACAGCAACCGAAAGAATGTTATGCAGCTGGTGTTGAGGCACTGATAAAACGGTGGTATAAGTGCATAAATATTCGTGGAGAATATGTTGAGAAATAAAAAAAATTTGAAGTGAACAGCATTGTATGTTATTATTTAATTATCTTTTGTGACTTACTTAATGACTTACCCTCGTATTTAAGAAAATTTTCCCAATGGCTCAATGAACTAATAAATACGAAATTCTGAAATCGTTTGAAATGTCATGTAAAATGTTAGTAGAACAATCGATATCATTGATCTGGATCCGAAATTAAATCGTGATAATTGGAAGATGAAGCACCGAAGCGCTATTTAAGAAAGAAAGATAATCAATAATTAAAAAAAAAAAAAAAAAAAAAAAAAAGAATGTGAACATTTAAAATCAGTTATACTATAAAACTTTTTACATAAAGTCGGGAAATAGGGAGTTTCAAAAATAATTTTTTTTATAAATTCGGAGCTAATCTAGAACTACTTAGCCCACTACTAACGTATTCAATAATTTATATCTTTCATCCAGATTAAATTAAATGATTAATCGATACATAATTGATTATAAATCGAAAAAATTATATCATTCATCCAAATTCATAATTGAATCACAGTAATTGCACACAAAAAAATCAAATCACACGTTAAGAATACAAAATTTAGGTTAATAATAAAAGAAAAAAAGAGACCATTTTATATGAGCTATCCTATTGTAACACGTTTCATTAAATGTAGAAATATCCAATCTAATGAAGAAATCCTGTGGCGGAACGTTCAGCCACGCTATTTTAGAAAGTATCCGTTACTCAGAAATGAACAATAAAAACATTATTTTTAAAACAACAATCTAGGATTTTGGAAAGAGAGCAGAGCAGTTAAATTAACTTATCATTCCGAATATAAGTACAAACTGTAAGATGGGAGGGGAAGTACTAACGACACGAAATTCTCTAAATACTAACAGAAGACTAAAGTAAACTGTGTACGTTTTCTGCATTCAGAAACCTAAGACATGTTCACCTCAGCTCGTTACGAAAATGTCTCTAGTAACTCTGAGTCACTAATTGAAGGGGGATTCATAGATTCCAATATACCTTTATTTCAAGTATTAAACGCAATAACTTACCACGTAGGCAAACTCTCAGCTGAAGAATCTTATTCCAAACCTATACGCCGCTTCTAATGGCACGTTGACCGCTCAATGAATCAGAGATGTAGTCAAGATTTTCCACAAGGGGCGAAGTGTATCAAAATCTATCGCAACTAACTTCTACCATTAAGGTTTACCTAAAATGTTTATACCAGCTAGATGACCACAGATACCTAGCTATCGTAACGTTGCAGAAAACAGCAGTGAATATTCATGTGGATTGCTGTAGATTCAACCAAGTTTTGCGAAAATAAAGGATATGACAGATTAGGTGGCTCGTTTACGCATGCATGTTAGAATCAGGACAACATGTTCGCACATATAATTCAACAACCCATTTGACCCTAGAATACCTTCATAAGATAGTAACTAGACATTCAGGCTATGCCACATGATCTAGAACTCATAAATTGATAATTGGGAAAAATCAATGTCATTAATACATGATAAATCGAATTATAATCGATAAATAATTGATAAATAATCGATGAATTAGATCGTAAATAGAAAAAATGAATGCATATTATTCATCCATATTAAAAATTATATGTAAGTTGTTGCACTAAAGAACAGAGGAGTATAAAATAAGATTACAATATTCAGATTAATGAGAAAAGATAACTGTGAATATCTAAATGCAGTTATTCCATACCAACGGTTTTCATTAAATTTGAAACTACCTCAGATAAAATAAAAATATTTGTTCCAAACGTCATAAGATACTCTACTATGACTAGTGGCCTTGACTAAGCCAAAAAAAGTACAGTCATTTTACTAATTATCATTAGTTGCGATGCAGAACTCGTCTGTTCAATAAATATTAGTAAAGCAAACTAATTAAGAAAAAAGCATTTTTAGGGTTTCGTTCATCTCACGAAGCCTTAATTATCCCGCTACGTTGTCTGTTCATCACAGAGCCGGTTCTCAGAAACTATATAACTTAGAGACTAGAAATTTTCTGTACTTATAGCTGAATACCTACTATGAGGCTCAAAATCATAAAATTTTGAAAAAATCGTATTACTTTAATATACAGAGACAAAAAACCAAAAATCTAACAGCCTTTTCCTATTAAGTATAAACGTTTCTCGTTATAGCAGTTGCCAACAATTAAAAATCCACAATGAAATTCTTTCTACAACAATTAATTTTCTATTGAAATATTTCTACGTGAAAAATGAAAATGAAATAAAAAGTTTCACCAATTGAAAAGAGATTAATAGGATGTCATATTGGTAATAAAATGGAAATTTTCAAACATTTCTCAATAATACAAGGAATATGAGTATGTGTAAGTACAGAAAACAGGTTAATATGATGTCATTAGCGAATTAAAAACAAATTAATCTGACGTCCTATTGGAAGTTTAACGGGCGTTTTTCAAATGTTTGAGAATAATACAAAGAGAGTATCAATATGAGTAGCAGAGAAAGCAAGTAGATAGGACGTCAGCAAGGGATTATAGCGTCATATAAGTTGGAGGAACGTATTGAATCATGATAAAAACCCGATTGTGGAAACATTTTGAAGGTCTCTATACTACATGTTTAATTTTGAAATTGATATTTTTTAATATCGCATTTAGTCCACATGACAGATAGTATTATGACAGAGTATAATAGCGGGCTCTGCCTGCTATCGGACCGGTTCAGATTTTCGAAAAAACGAGAAAAATAGACCGGTAAATTTTTACTTTATAAAAAACATTACTTTTTTTTCGGGGGGGGGGGAATGAAATTTATTTTTATTTATGAAAGAAAGGATAAAGTATTTTGAAAGGAATATTAAACTAAACCCTTCGTGCGATCTTCAATCACACTTACTCACTTGTTTAAAATTGCGCTTAATATGAAATCAAATTCAGTAAAATAATCAATAGCAATTACCAGAATTCAAAATTAAGTCACTGTAATTGTATGATGAAGCAATCAAGAACACGTTCAGAATGTGAACATTTGAAATGAACTTTCATACAGCAACGGTTTTAACGAAATGTGGAAATAGCTAATCAATAATAATGCTAATAAATTGTACACCTGATCAAAATACCAAAAAAAGTATGTCTTCACTTTGATACAAACGAATTCAGCCTAGAACTGCATGACTGAGTTTGTGTGGAATTATTTTAAGGACTGCCAGCTCCAGAATAAGTTTGGAGAAATTTGTAATGCATGCATCCTCTTCTTGAATCATGATTAGCGTTTGTTAACTGTCTCGTACGGCTTTTACCGTTTTAGGAAAGAGTGGAGTAGTTGCCACGGAGTAAAGAAGAATTATTTTTCTTAACTCTGTGTGTTGTTGCAGACATATTGCGAAATTAAAACTGTGTTTGCGGATTTGTTTTCTTTATTTCTGCTGTAATAACTAACTGTTTTGGAATTTTCCTCAATCGATAATGTTACAATTTCATATAATCAGAAAAATATACAAACAATGATAAGAATATGTCGCAAACGCCAATTGTTAAAAGGAATTTAAATCCGTGATTCCAAAAATGTCCAAAACTCTTACTAATGTTATGAAACTAATTAGTATTTTCAAGTTAGTCTAATTAGTTTTTTTCATACAGAAACCTGAAATTAAATCTTAAAGAAACTCTATGATATTCTATAAAATCAAAAGAAAACAAAACTCCTGCACGTTTAGGAGAGAACGAAAGAGCAGAGTAAGGGAAAGAATAGCGTGATTCTGAAATGCAAAATCACAATTTAGATGCCAAAAGTACAGAAGTCGGATAGTGGATATAACACATAAATACGTTTTTCATAAAATATTTCATTATTTATTAAGGAAATCGGTGAATATACAACTTTTTTCTTTGAATACTGCCAATATATTTTTTAAAATCCAATTAAGGCTGTCCTCAAATTCATGTTCAAAGGTTTCTGACACGTTCATGAAGGCAGTTTTGTCCAAAAACATACACTGGACTCCAAAACATAAGGTAGAACTAGTTGTTTGATGTTCAACATTAAAAATATGAAATTAAAGGCAAAATATATGGTTTGTGTAAATGATCATAAGTAACTTCAATAAAACCTTATAAAACAATTATACTCACCATTATCTTTTAAATGACGGGATACTTTATGGCAGTCGCGGGAAACTGTAGATATACCACTTTCCTAATTTTTGGAAATTTTCTTTTTATGCTTTTAGATCTGCTATTGTTGGTACTAAGATATTGTTGATCATGTCAGGAATATGTTGTTTACCTGATTCGTTTAAATAGCGGGCAATCGGATTGATACATAAGAGGTTCTCACAAAATGATGCTGTTAGATTTCTTAATGCATCTCGTAGTTTGATCCAAATACTCAGACATCAATTTGAATCCAAAAATTCGTTATCAAAAAGACCTGTTCCTAGCCGCCCATGGGTTACAATCCCTGCACAAGTTTGCTTTCTAGCTCTTTCAGTCCAAAGGAGAAGGAACATATACTAATTTGGCTCAGCGTATTTCATATCATCAGAACGTAACAGGGATGTCAATATCTGCTACTACGAAGCGCAGACTTTTATACAATCAATGACTCTATGCAAGGCTGCGCATTGTGTGTGCCCCTCTTAAGAGCCTACTTCAGTCATGCGAAAAAACGTGCAAAAAAATTTTAAGTCTATGGGAAGATTATTGGCAGATTTCTCGACAACAAATATTTTTAAATGTTTTTTTTTAATAGAATAGCTGAGGTCGATCTCTAACGTTGTTAGTTTTTTTCTTTTTCGAGTTTGGTTCAAGTTTTTCTATATAAAGGTACTTTCACTTTCAGAACCGGTTCCAAATTTGAAAATGTCCGCTTATGAAAAAACTGTAATCAAAATCAAAAAAGTAAAAAGTAAAAACGTTAGAAATCAACGTTAGAAATCAACGTTAGAAATCAAAAGTAAAGTGAAAGTGATTATAAAAAACTGAAACCAAAATCGAAAAATTTAAAACTACCAATGTTAAAGATTGCCCTCAGCTATCCTATGCAAAATAAATCATTTAAAAATATTAAAATGCGAGCGAGACATCTGCCAAGAACCTTCCCATAGACTTAACATTAGCTTGAGCGTTTCTTTGCGTGACCAGCGTAGGCTCTTAATCAACGTCACGTTAAATAAGAGAGCGCGTTATCTGGACCAGGCAGAAATATGCTTCTGTACGCTTCACAAGCAAGTCCGTTTGCTTTGGAGAAGGATTCAGGTCGTATGCTGATCCGGAGAAAATAAAGCACCAGATACTACCAATATAAAATTGTTGAAATACATATCCATAGAGGAGGTGGAATCATGGTTTAGGCTGGACTATGTCTGGTGGTCATTAGATTCTAAATGGCTATAATATCACATTGAGCTTAAGCCAAAAGGTAGGCCTCCCCTCTTAGTTTGACATTGACCTTGTTTACTTAGACATCATCTTTCACCTTATTAAACGGTAAAGATTTGTAAAATTATTTTTAAAGTATTTGTAAGTGTTCATAATCTATGCTTGACGCATGAATTTTCGTTCTTGTTCTCTTTCAAACCATTTTGTGACCGAATCTGTAGGGCGAAATTACCAAAGAAATGTGCCAGAGTATAGGTGTAAAATATTTTGACGCTAAAATCAAGCATTGGTAAGGCAGATGTAACGCCAACATCTCCATAACGAGAGGTCCAGAGTTAAATATTCGAATTATCGAGGCATATATGAAATAATTTATCAGTCTGTCTATTGTTCATAAACTTTAAAAATTAAAATTACTATCTCATTTTTTATAATATAATAAAATAATATAACATTTTATTTATAAAATTTATAAAATTTATAATATAATATAATATAATAAAATTTTAAAAAATAATAATATTAATTTAACTATACCTTTGAAAATTAGTTGTAGGAACAAATAACTTTTTCATATGTTCTGTTGTAGTACATGAAATTCATCACTATCTTTTACTTTAAAAATGTCTTATTCATCCTTAGAACTATCAAATTTTCTGATGTCACCAAGTGCTTTGAAATATGCACCAAGTGATCCCTGAGCAGGCCTCCCTTGATCAAATCCTTGGGTGCCTTTGGCTCTCCAAGCAAGATCTTGCTGATGATCCCTTGATGGTGCTGGATTTCCTTAGAGTGTATAATATCATGAGCCTGGTCTGGCCCTGGTGGCATAAGGGGATGTGTGTGTGTGTGTGTGTGTGTGTATGTGTGCAACAGTAACAACAACAACAACTTAAAAAATTCCGATAGAATGTTTAAACCACAATGCACTAAATATTTACATGAACTCTTTCAAATTTGTTATCACATATTTAAAATGCCGAGTTTAAAATATTAATTACTAATACTCAATCACGCAAAAAACCGTTTTTGTTGACACTGTAAACATTAGTTTTTCTTTTTGTAGGGATAAAAACCTGCTGTATATGTGAAATAATAATGAAAAACTTCAATTAACAACGTTTTTCTTAAACTAAAGAATTAAGCATATATTTCAATTAACCTTTATAAACATCTAAGATTATTTTTGCATTGAATATAACATATGCAAGGTAAGTAGTTAATTAAAAACTTTTAAGGTGTTGTTATCACATCTTTAAAATTCCGAGTTTAAAATATTAATTATCATTACTCAATCACGCAAAAAACAGTTTTTATTGACACTGTAAACATCAAGTTTTTCTTTTTGTAGGGATAAAAACCTGCTGTCTATGTGAAATAGTAATGAAAAACTTCAATTAACAACGTTTTTCTTAAACTAAAGAAGTCAGCATATATTTCAATTAACCTTTATAAACATCTAAGATTATTTTTGCATTGAATAACATATGCAAGATAAGTAGTTAATTAAAAACTTTTAAGGTGTTGGTAGCTAATTTCCCCGTCTTTATGCATGCCATTGTTATCGTCCATAAATATTTATAAGAAGATCAAATTTGGAAATTTTGCTTATAAAACTTTTGCCAATTAAATTTCAATCAATATTGTAAAGTTTCTGAGAATTCAGTTCAGCATATTTTTGCATGTTCTTCGTGTTCAGCAATTTTGTTTGATTTTTATTTGATCATCTAGGTAGATATATTTTGATTTTAATATTGATATAGACATTAACTTAACATTCAGTTACCCATCATAAATAGTATAGGGTAAATCGTGTGATCGTTTTAGAATAGAGAATGTGCATGTTTGTCAAGAAACTGGTTCCTCACTAGACCACGCCTCTTCGGTAGGCAAAACATTTCCCGCTCAATGCGCTATTTCCTACGGTTTCCTATGAGAAAGCGAAATTTTTGCATTCAATTTATGGATCATATTTATTCAAAAACAAATTTTCTTTTATCAGATTATGCACAGAACTTAGATTCTGTTGCTAATCAAGATTATTTAACAAAGCTTAGATTTGTCAAACCGAATAATAGTGTTATTATTTTAGATGATTTGTATATTATTGTGGATGCAGATTGGAAAGCAGATATGGCTTTTTGGCCATCGGTTGCCTCATCAGATATTGAAACTTATTTAAAAAAGTTTCCAGGGAAGAATTCAAGAGCTCAAGAAACGTTTCAACTTGTTGTAGCTGGTAGGAGAAAGATTTTAGTTCTTTTTTTTTTTTTTAATTATGTCGTAAAGTTAATGTTTTATTTACTGTTTTTCTACTTGTAGTTCAAGTTGTTCTTGTTCGTATGGTAACTTTTTATTGCTTGAGCTAATCGGATAATGTTTACAAATTTCGTTATATTCAGATTAAATGATCGATTAAAATGTACCTATAAGTGTTCTCAAATCAAAACGGCTTATTTTTTGAAACACTTTTATATAATTTTAACATGTTGTATTATGACAAGGAAATCTATGAAACTGAAGCATAAGTTTTGTCAGAATTCGGTTTTATTAGCTGAAATAATTGTTATACTAAATAAACACTCCTTAAGTTTAAAAAAAATATTTTTACTATTCTAATAATATGTATAAAACAGGACAAAACAAAAAATTGACTTTTATGAAACATTTAATGAAGTACTAAGGGCGATATTTAAGAAACATTTTACACTTTTATTTTTTTTTTTCGTAAAAGAAAATTATATAATTTAATCAAAAAAAAAATAATAGCTGCCATGTTTTTAAAAAAAGCTTACTTTTAAAAAGCATTTAATTAGGTGTCGATGCAGTTTTTTTTTTTGGGGGGGGAGGGGGGAGGGGGGCATTTTGTGAAAAATAAAATTTATTTTTCTGAAATTTGTTATATTTTTGTGAAAAATAACATTTTTAACAAAAGATGATATCCAGTTACTCAAAATTGAACCAAACATTTATTAATAACGAACTGACTAGCGCCCGTGATAATAAATTTTTTAAAAAAACCCTCAAGTTTTCAATATCGAGTCGAATGAACAAAACCCTGTTGAAGATTGCAGAAGAAATTACCTTATTGCCATGATGCGGCAGTTGGGACAGCTCACTTCGAAATCTTCCTGTGTCTGTAGGCGGAGCACACAAAGATATTTTTTTTCTGTAAGGGTTGGTTTTATAAAAAATACTTGTCAATATAAAAGTTGTAGATAATATTAAGAGGATTTGTAATAAATTAGCGGATTTGATAACTTGTGAATTGACAAAGTTATGAATTTTTTTCTTCTTAAACTCCTATTCTCCTCCCCCCCCCAACCACTTGAGGCCATTTTTAATGATATCAAAAATCTGTCATATATAAATTTTCGGCCCTTTTCCTAGAAATAATAATAACTTTAAACGGATTCTATACGTATCATAATTAAGAAGTTATGAGTAACGTAAGGGGCCCAGGGGCCCGGATCTTGTCCGAGAAAATTTTGGTCATTCATGTAGTTGCTGGAAATGCTAAGAAGTTATTAGAAAAAAAAGCTAGCGAATTGGACGATTTTTAAGGGAGCTATACTAGGGGGCCCAAAAGGGGCCGTTGATAGTTTTGAGCAGGGCCCTAAGATGAACGGTCCTACCTGGAATGTAGAAATGGGGAAATAACTAAATGGAGAAAACGCCCCCAAAAACGAAGATTGAATTAAAAGGGGACAAGGTATTAACAATTTAGAGAACAATAACTTCGAGGGGCCCGGATCTTCTCCATTTTTTTGTTGTTGTTGTTGTTGTTTATATAGTAGCTAGAAGTTCTAAGTTGTTAGAAAAAAAAAAGTTAGTGAATCGGACGATTTTTAGAAGAAATATAGTAGGGGGCCCAAAGAGGGGCCAGCTGATAGTTTTGAGCAGGGCCCTAAGATGAACGCTCCTAACTGGAATGGGGGAAAGAAATGGGGGAAAAGCTAAATGGAGAAATCGCCCCAAAAACGAAAATCGGATTAAAAGGGGACAAGGTATTAACAATTTAGGGAACAGAAACTTCAAGGGGCCCAGGGGGCCCGGATCTTCACCAAATTTTTTTGTTTTTGTTTTTGTTGTCCATGTAGTAGCTGGAAGTTCTAAGTTGTTAGAAAAAAAAAAGTTAGTGAATCGGACGATTTTTAGGGGAACTATAGGAACTAAAGTAGGGAGCCCAAAAAGGGGCCAGCCGATAGTTTTGAGCAGGGCCCTAAGATGAAGGGTCCTAATTAGAAAGTAGCAATGGAGAAATAACTAAATGAAGAAAAGGCCCCAAAAACTAAGAAAATTGGATTAAAAGCAGGCAAGTAATTATATCAGTTTAGGAAACAAAAACTTCAACGGGCCCCGTACCAGGCCCCTGGGGGCCAGGGTCATAACTAGAACGTAGAAATGGGGGTGAAAGGTAAACGGAAAAAAGGCTCCAAAAACGATGAGGATTGGATAAAAATTGGGTAAATTATTAACAATTTAGGGCAAAAATCTTAAAGGGGCCCCAAGGGGCCGGGGTCTCAAAAATAAAATAAAAATCCGAGCCTCGGGTGCATCAGGACCTACCTTGGGCTATACGCTGCAATTAAGAAAGGCAAAATTATATGAATAATTAATTAAAAAAATATGAATAATAAGCACATAACACAGCTAACTATACAGTAGGCATGCGTATGTTTTGCCTACCGTTCGTTCTTTACGGCTTCGTGACGTCACATGCACATTCTCTATATTGAAAAAAAAAAATTTGACGGATTTACATGTTTCAGACACTGGAGATTCCGAAAAACATATTTTTAGAAAAAAAAAATTGCCGTCCGTCTGTCTGTGTGTCTGTAAACTTTCTACCTCCCAAACAAATTGAAACAGAGACTTGAAATTTGGTAAGTACTCTCGAAATACTTGAACTGATGAAAGGTATATAAAAAAAGTTTTCGAATTTGTTTATTTTAAGGAGTCAATATAAAAGATAATAAAAAAACATAAATTTTGCATAATGAATGAAGCCGATCGGGTAATTAGTTGACGACATATTTATAATCGTATTTCCACACTCTTCGATTTTTCATGACCCTGTATTTCATTCAAATTTGAATTCAAAGATACATTTTAATTGTAAGTGAGATGCTTAATTCGAACCCCAGTAAACTCTTAGTTAATATGATTATCCTTTTTGGAGTTAAAAGGATGGTTCTCATACCCAATTCTGTATTAGAGCATTTAACGTTTCTGACGTAATCAAGCCACGATTTTATTCGAATTGCAATGCATTTTATAAATAGTTTACACATCTTTTAATTTCATACTTTATATTATGCCTATCCATGATGCTTAAGTATTACAGTGGTCCCAAACGACTAGTTTAATTGTTACTTTTGCGTTTTATAGCATTACATATTTTTGGTGTGACTTTGCTAAACTTTCAATTTGGAGTCAAATTGAATTATGTCTTTAAAAATATTATTAAGATTACTCGTAAATGCTAACATTTATTATTAAATTTAAAGTATGACATTTATACAAATAGGAATGTTTTCCAATTGAATGAAAAGGTGTTTAGACCGGAATTCGCACCCAACATCTTGGGTTCGTTTCCCGGTCTATGTCTTTTATGATCTGTTTGAAAATGAAATCAATTTATATTTTTTACCAATCAGTTTGATTTAGTTTAAAATAATAAAGGGTATGACATATATTTCCACCAAACGGCTACACAATGGAAGTATTCCAATTTCACTTGCTAATTTTGCGTTAATAACTAGTTGTATATATTCCAGCTATTATATATTGATACCACATTTTATTAAACAATAATCGTACCGTTATAAAAAACTTTTTTTTTTCTTTTTTTTTTGTGTGCAAGCACCCAGTTAAAACTACTAAAGATATTTTTTTGTTAATTTTTTATTACATTATAAAAAAAAAAGAAATCTTTCTTGATCTGGCAAGAAGGTTTACGTAAACATATTATAACTTCTTCCTAGGTACAAACAATTCCGAAAAGCATTTCTTTAACTCTGTAAAAATGTGAAACCACATTGTATACAACGATAATCGAACTGTGAACTAATAATATGAAACTGTTACTTTTGTGTGTGTGTGTGAAAGCATCCCGTTAAAACTACTAAAGATATTTTAATTGTATTTTCATTCACTATTTAAAATAAAAATGTTTCTTGATCTGGCAAGAGGGCTTACGCAAACACACTATAACTTCTTCCGAGTTACCAACAATTCGGAAATGCTTTCCTTTAACTTCGGAAAAGTGTAAAACTACATTGCATCAAAAGATAATCGCACTGTTATAAAAAAATACTTTTGTGTGTGTGTGTGAAAGCATCCTGTTAAAACTACTAAAGCTATTTTAACTGGATTTCCATTCACTATAAAAAAGGAAATGTTTCGTGATTTGGCATTAAGGTTTACGTAAGCACATTATAACTTTTTCCGAGTTATTAGCAAATTAATAGGATTAACATTGACATGAAAATTAAAATTGTTTTGTTACTCTTACATATATAAATTCAATTACGCAGCTGTAAATGTTTAATTGGGAATAGATAGCACGCTAAAAACAAAATAATCTGGTTTTAGAAAACTAGATACTACACTATAAAACTATTCAGAACCTTTTGAAACTTTTCATTTATAAATGCTTCTTTAAATCTAGAAAATATATTTGTTTCTGAGGTTTCTAATGATACTGAATGCTTTTCCAAGTCGTGGATAATTCTGAAGAGGTTGTGTATATTTTTTAAAAGGATTATACATATTATATTTTCGTATATTAAGAAACACTTGTATTTTTATAATATTTCAAATTTTAATTGATTAAAAAGCGTATAGCCAACAGAGTGAAAAATTATCCAAGCCGGACTCGATCCCGGGTCATCAGTATAGCGCAATGACATTCAACCGACTGAATCACTTGGAATGATACCTAGCCTGGTAATTTTCACTATCACATGTTGGCAAGGCTACAATCGCAGCACAAGGTGGAATATTTTCCCGTGAGCCACCAACCCTGTGGCAAACACGAAACTAAAGAGAATCCAACATCGATGTTTGAATAAATCTATTTACTACTAGGAAATTTTTCCATAGAAAATTTCTCACGCCTTGCATTCATAATATTTCAAAATTTAATTGCTAAAAAGGCATATAGCCAACAGAGTGAAAAAGTATCCATCTTGTACTGCGATTGTAGCCTTGCCAACATGTGATAGTGAAAAGTGCCAGGCTGGGTATCGTTCCAAGTGGTTCAGTTGGTAGAACGTCTGTGCGCTATACTGATGACCCGGGTTCCTGTCCCGGCTTGGATACTTTTTCACTCTGTTGGCTATACGCCTTTTAAGCAATTAAGTTTTGAAATATTATGAATGCAAGAAGTGAGAAATTTTCTATGGAATAATTTCCTTGTTTTAAATAGACTTGTATTTTTGTTTTATAGTGTACACATACAAATGCACATTTAAGAATATGAATGTGTGTAATAGCAAAATTTTTCATCACAGACACATATGCGTACACACACACATACACAAATACACGCATTATATATAACATGTATGTTCAATAATATTTTTTATTACCAGACAAGAAAATGACTAACAGGAAATTATATAAGAATTTCTTCCTTACGTTATCGGAACATATGGGCACTCTTTCTTTGAGACTGCAAAGAGGACAGATGACTGCATCAATTTCCATAATCTCTCTCCCCATTCAAGTCGGGATGGTGAATCTGACACTCGCAATATTTCAATATAAATCACGTGACAGCTGTCTCGGATCATTGTAATCTATAATGTGTAATTGTATCAACCTATTGCGCTGATATGAGAAGTTATGAGAGTTAAAGAAAATGCAATGAATTTTTATAAAACAAATATGTAACAATTAAGAAATGAAAAATAAAAATTAAATTAGAATTACGAGCAATACTGATCTACAATATATTTTAATCAAATTAATTTAACCCGTTACTAATTTTATGTTCAATATAAAATGAAAATCTGTGTTTTTGGTTGACATGTTTTAGTTTAGCACAAAAGTTCTGTATTTTATGGTAAATTTGCTGTTTTCTTTTAGGTAACTTTCATCACAAAAAGCTACCTATTGCAGCATTTCAGAGGAAAGCAATTCCAAAAAATTTTGCTATATTTTCACCGATCATGACCCCCAGACCCCCAAACCACTCTGTGTTCAAATGTTGATATATATATATATATATATATATATATATATATATATATATATGACATATGTCATGCTGTAACACTCTTATTTATGAATCGATTTGGATGTGACTAGGTATGTGTGTAGGACTTACCCAGGTCTCGACCTAGTTCACTGACCAGCTACATCCGCCATCTTGTTTCAATATGGCGGCAGTTAAAAATGTTTAATTTTTTTTAATTCAAAAAGGTGTACAAAAAAAGTGTAAATTGAAAAAAATTGTTTCTGTTATGTGTTAGAACATGATACAAGAATTGTGGAACGGTTTTTGTTTTGGCTATAAATTTAAAAATGGCTTAGATATGGCAGTTTGAAATTCTAGGGTGGCTGAGATTTTTAAGCAATCTGATAATGGTTATGCTGTAACTCTCGTATTTATGAACTGATATTAATGTGAATACTCATGTGTGCAGAACATTCCAAGGTGTCGACCTAGTTCGTTGGCCAGCTTCATCCGCCATCTTGTTTCAAAACGGCGCCAAGTTAATTTTTAAAGATGTTTTTAAAAATTCAAAAAGTTGTATAAAAAATTATAAATTGAAAAAGATATTTCCATTAAGTGTTAGATCATGATACAAGGATTTCAGAACATTTTTTGTTTTGGCTTTATCTTAAAAAATGGCTGAGATATGGCAGTTTGAAATTCTAGGGTGGCTGACATTTTGAAACAATCTGATTTTTCTTATGCTGCAACTATCATGCTGAAATTCACATTCAAATTCAGTATTAATGAAAACCAGGATTGAATCTTATATAATTGTGTCCCAAGCATTGTGTCCCAAGTGTTTGAGTAAAATGAGTTGCATTTTTAAAAACATGTACTATGAAAGCTACCTTTTCCCCCCGGTACTGGTCGGAAGGACATTTTAATTTCCTCCGGGCAATCAATTGCCAATTCTGGTAACTCTGTCACGAGTTAGTATACATTACTGTAGCAATCAAATGAACATTGTTGAGATAGACTTGTAAAAAATTCATGTTCGAATTCCGTATTCAAAAGTCATAAAATATTCACTAAATGTAACTACAGTTTCCAAAAACATTTCCTTCTATAGTAAATTTTATCCATATTCCGGCTGCAAAAATTGAAATTATGTGATATTTAAAAAATTAAATATCAGAGTTAAAAGTAGCAACCTTTTTTTTCGCATGCGTTGAAAAGTGGCCGACACATTTCTGACGGCGACAAATATGTACGCAATGAAAGAAATAATACTTTGTCGCTAACAAAACTAGATGTCAGATATTGGAAAATTAATATTTACGTACTTTTTTAGAAAATTGTTGCATTTGTAATTTCTTCATTTCAAAAAATGCAATGGACTTTAAAGGGATTAAGTTTAAAAATTGTATTATAACAAAATCATAAATTTGCTGATTTGTAGAAAAATCAAGTATTAATAATTTCTATTCCGTTTAAAAAAGTTTTTGAAAAATCAATTTAAACCAAATATTAAGTGTGAACATTTATTTTTTTTTTAAAGGAATTGGTAAAAAGTTAAAGCAGTAGATAAAATTATTTTATTTATACTCTTCAGAAACTGTATTTAAATTATTTCCCTCTTTAGTTAAATATGCTTAGCTTTCATTTAACTATATAAATTAATTAATATTCCAATTAATCTAATTAACTGATATAATCTTATTAATTGCATCTAACTGTTCCGCTTTCTTTCTTCTCCCTTTTTAAGTACACTCATGTCCAAAATTAAGGTCATAAACATAAAATCTGTGAAAACTGATGTGCCACAGTGTGGCACATCAGTTGTCACTGTGTGGCAAAGAGGTATATTACAATGGGAGAAAGAATATAGCAACATAACAATATGGAAAATATTTTAATTGTGAATTATGATACAGGGAATAGCAAAAAGTGTAAAATCATGAATCAGAGATAAAGCATATATCTAGGGAAAAGTCTGCCTAATATGGAGTGTGACCGCCATGCACTGCTATACAAGCCTCACAATGAGCTCTCATACTGTTTATCTCATCTGTATTAATAAATGTTTGTGGCAAAAAAGCCATTCTTCCAAAAGCGCGGCTTGGGAGTGAGGTTACGCTGTGCAATGGCTCTTCCTAGACTATACCAAACATGTTCAATAGGACTGAGTTCCAGAGACCTCGAGGGGCAATTCATACGGCGAAGATCCTCTTCTTCATGAAAATCATCAACAATGTGATCTCTGTGTTGTCTCGCATTATCGTCCAGAAAAATGAAGTCTGGGCCTACAGCACCCCGGAACAACCTCACATAGGTTTCAAGAACCTCATCCTTATAGCGATGTGCGTTGACAGTACCCGCATTGAAGACGTGCAGTGCGGTATGACTGCCCAACTTTATGCCGCCACAGACAAGGATTCCTTTCCTACCAAATCCGTCGATTTCTTTTACGTAGGAGCGATGATAGCGAGCTCCACGTTCTTTCAAGATGAAGATTCGACTCATCACTGAAAAATCACGCCCCTATTCTTGTTGTGTCTAAGACTGATGTCTAAGGCTTCATAACAACCGGGCTCTGCTGCTCGATAAAGTGAAAGGGACACACACGACTGGACGCCGGGCGTAAAGGGCCCTCTCTGCTGGACGTCTATATACTGTTTGCCTTGAAATTCTAATTCCAGACGCAGCAGTAAGGTCACGAGCAAGCTGAGGAGTTGTTGCCAGACTATGTCGTCGTGCGCTTAATGCCAAGTAGCTATTCTATGCAGGTGTCGTTGCTCTGTGGCGGTCTTGTCTGGCTTTCCTGGTGACATTGGGATGGTCTAGGAAGAGCCATTGCACATCGTAACATTCCTGCCATGACCCGCCAGGAGGTAAAAGCCGCGGTATTTTAAGAATGGGCTTTGTTGCCACAAACATTTATTGACAGCCTCAAAAACAGTGTCAGAGCTCGTTGTGACGCTTGTATAGCACTGCACAGTGGTCACACTCCATATTAGGCATACTTTTCCCTAGATAAATGCTTTATCTCTGATTCATGATTCAACACCTTTTGATATACCCTGTATCTTAATTCACAATTAAAATCTTTTCTACACAATTATGTTTTTAAATTATTTCTCCCATTGCAATATACCTCTGTGCCAAATTTTGTGGCAACACAGTAAATAGTTCATCAGATTTCACAGATTTTATGTTTATGACCTTAATTTTGGACATGAGTGTATAATCATGTTTTGATTATACTTATCATATTTACTTTAACCTTAATTTTTGCTTCTTTATTACAATAATTTTACTTTACTTGTTAATTTTTTACTATTACTAGCTGATTCGCCCGGCGTTGCCCAGTCCCGTAAAAAAAATAATACGAAACGCCAAATCACTCTAAAATTCGTTGCACGAAACCGTTCCTATCTCGTATGTCTTTGTCTTTCGGAAATTAAGTAGAGAGATGTACCCCGAAGCGGAAGTAAATTTAACACCATCTCCTCAAATGTATGGATTAATTTATTAAGAGTGGGTCAGGTTTTGGTCAAAATTAAAAAAATGTTGTCACCGATTTTCACAAAATTTGCATTTTCGGAATTAGATAAATAAACTACGTACAAACTGTGAGTTTCGATTCAATACCTCCAATACATTTAATCCTTTAATATTCGAAAATAAGTGAAAATGGAACTATTTTGATGTCTGGAACTATCAAATCGGTAACTTTCTTTTGCGGTTGCAATAAAAATAGCCATTTTCGGCGCACGCGCAGAAAAATCATTTAGTTTCACCGCCAGGGAATGCATATCTGTTCTAAGCAAATTTTCCGACGCGTTTCCCTACGATACCTTGTATAGCAGACGTGCTGCGAGCACGCTGCAAAATATTTTAGTTCCAGTTTCCACCACCAGATAGAGCATTCTGTTCTAAATAAACTTATTTCTGAACGAAATTCCGGCACTCGTTCACGCTGCTTACGGCACCGTGTAGAAGGCGTGCCGTGCACGCGCGAAAAATCTGTTAGTATCACTTTCCACCGCCAGGAGGTACCAAATTTATTTCTTAATTAACTTAATTAGTTCATGTTAAGTTGAATGAGCCAATTCCTGTTGAAATCGGACCATAGAACCCGAGAAAATAAATCACCCCCTGGATATTAATATTCATAAATGGTAGTAATCAACGTCTGTAAAAAATGACATCGAAGTGTATTTAGTACCTAAGAGACCTCGGAAGAATGTCAGAAAACATTTTGTTTGAATCGGAAGAAGATTAAATGAAAAATCTTTTAGTTACATTTTCCTACCCCAGGAGGTGCACTCTGTTCTAAACAAACCTCTTTCCGAACGAGACTCCTGCACATGTCCACGCAGCTTATGGCACCGTATAGCAGGCGGGCTGCACACGCTCTGCAAAATCTTTTAGTTCCATTTTCTACCTCCAGGTGGCGCCAAATCTGTATCTTAATTATTTAGCTATATCCTAATTAGTTCGTGTTAAGTTGAATGAACTAATTATCGTTGAAATTGGGCCCATAGAATCCGAGAAAATAGCCCACCCTGGTTATTAATGTTAAAAAATAGTGGTAACCAAGGGCTGAAAAAATGATACCGAAGTTCACCTAGTACCTGGGGGACCTGAGAAAAGGTTTCGTTTGAATCTGACTAATAAGAAAAAAAGTTCTGATTTTAGAGGCAGGGGAGAAGGACGAAGCTTCGATCAAAGCATTAACGCGATATTTAAATTACAACCGAACACTCACCTCCCCCCCCTCCTCAGAATTAAAACAGCGACGTTAAAAATTAGGAATTATCAGTAACTTTTATAACAGAAACAAAATGATTTTTTTGACATACAAAACAGTAAGATATCGTTGTTAATTTCGGAAATCAAATACATAAATGACGTCACGTACATGAACAAACTCTAAAAATCACATAAAACAAATCGCGAAAAATTCACAACTCGCTGTTCGAATTGCAATGAGCTGACGACCTTTTCATCTGCCAGTCACAAATGCCCGGTTGACTTCCAGCTGTGCCTACAATACTATCCGCTACAAATCACAACTACCCTTCAAAGGTGTTTGACTACTAGTAGGCGATTTGCGACGTAATTTGAAGCAAAAAATGCTGCAAAACATTTAAAAAAAGTTTAAAAACGCATAAAAAATGGAATAAAAATAATGTAATAAAAAAATTGGGATAATAAATATCCGCCCTTCCCTTTAAAAAGCATGATTTTTTTTATCTGTAAACATTTATCTGCATAATTATCTACATATTTATCTACATAAAATTGCATTTATATATCTTAAATATACAGCTTATTCTCTCGAATTCTTGCAGTTGAATGTTGTATAGAATGTAGCTAAGGAATAAAAACGAAAAAATTATTTTTGTAAATCTTTTAAATACATAAACACGAATACACAAGTTTAGAGATGACAGATGACTTTTAAAAAAAGATTTCAAGTCTGCTCTTTTTACATTAAGCTACCAAACATATAATTTCAACCAGAAGGGTCAAAGTTTTCTTGTAAAATTTATATATAATGTTGTTACGCTCTGACATCGTATCCATCACAGCGTGCAGCATTGGATAAATAAACGAACGAGTCTACGACAGTACAATATTTAATTCAAGGGATCGCCGAATTTATTGTTGTTTGGACGGCATTTATTGAAAATGAAGATAAATTTTACACAGAATTTACTCGCTAAAATGCGGTATTTTTAATAAAATGTTTTTTTTCTCTTGCAGGTTTTTATCCTAAACTGAAAGCAAAAGGTAGCAGACAAGTAAACATTTAAATATGTTTTTATAAAAACGAAGAGTTATTTACCTTATATTAAATGTTCATTCGGCCAAAAATAATAAAAAACGCTTATACATTTTGATCACCAGTTTGTCCCAGAAATTTTTTTTTAAATAAGCATTCTACTAGAAATTATGTCTTCTTTCAATTTACGTTTTAAAAAGATAAGTTAAGTTATAGGTCGTCTTTTTAGTGAAATTGTATCCAATTCTGGACTATTCAATGCGTACACCTATTTTTGACATAGGATAAGGCAGGGCAAAGTGGTCACCCTAAGGTATTGTGTTTTTTGTTACCCTTTAAAATACATATACGTAAACTAACAATTCGCATAGAGCTAGAGTGACTACTTAGAAATGTAAGAGTATTTATAAGTTTTATGAAATAATAAAGTGAAAGTGAGAACTTGGTTTTTTCCATTAAAGGTCAAAATGACCATTTTGACCGACAGGTGTAAAAAGATTGAAAACACTATTTAAATGGTTAGAACATTTTTATTGTCATAACAAATCGTATGAAACATAATGAAAGATTGAAAATGGTATGAAAACCCAATAAGAGTTTGATAACCAACTAAAAAAAAATTAAATCAAAATCAAACACTGCATTTTTAGCAAATGAACTCCACGTCTTCTTCATCGCAAAGTAAACAGGCCTCATGAGCCCAGACAAACATTGCAAATGATCCAACCTTCGCCACTTGATTCAACCAAACGGCCACTACCCTGACCACTTTGCCAGTTTGGGAGCCACGACAGAAAGTACGTTCTACAGTGGAAACTATTCAACAGTCAGCGACCACTCACCCACCAATGTGAAGCTTAAAATATGCTCTTTCCTTACACATTCAATAAATAAATGCAAGTGAAAGAGATTATTGTTAATAGTGTGTAATATAACTCACTTACCTTAGATCAGAAATTTCAAAAACTGGAAAACCCACTCTAAAATTATGAAACATGCAACCACCTTGTTCAGCGATTGTCTTGTTACTCACTGCCATTGAACGAAATAGTTTGATCACAAACAACGCAATTGGAGCGCTCTGGTGACGTCATTATATTGGGTGACCACTTTTCCGCCCTGCCCCCTTTTCCTTGCCTTCCCCTACATATTACGTTAGAATACTAAATGAGATGTCGAAAATATGTATTTTTAAATATTAATTTTCGAAAAAAAATACAATGTAGCCTATGAATTTTTTTAACAAAAGTCGGTTTTTAGAAGTTTCGATTATAGGAATCGAAAAGTACAGCTCATTTCACCAAGTTGTTTTTGAGTTTTGCCTTAAAAACTACCTGCATTGTAAATTGCTTTGCAACGGATACAAATGACTTTAACATTAGGAGTTGATAACTTTAAACCGTCATAATTCTTAAACTACTTTACGGAATGAATTTTCAATTAGTATTCTGCGGTACAAATTGTCGAAAACGACAAATTTGAGGCCAAAATTCAATGTTCATATTGAAAATGTCAGGGTTTTGTACAATTTGAGTAAGAATATGACCCCTTAAGTTTATTTTTTAACATAATTTTAAAAGAGACAATTTCCAGTCGAAGGGCTATGTCATGCAACCAACCTCCTTACAACATTTTTTGAAAACTTAAGAAAATTGAAGTGAAAAGGCCAACTCTCCAGCCTGAGGTGAATAGAAGCGAAGAGAGAGTCAGAAGTGGTTTGTTCTGTTATGAGTAGGATGCCGGTTTTGCATTCGAGTAAATATTGAGTTTGTATTAAGAAGTAATATGAGTAGTTTTGTGGAAGTATATGGTTGTTCATAAATAATAGTAAAAGTGTGTATACTTCTTGCCAAGTGTAAATATTTTTGTATATAACTATTCTTATTTAATAAACTTCATATTTAAATTTTCAAGAAGAATTCCTTCCTGGACTATCGTAATATTACATGCTCTGTTTCTTTCTGTGATAGTTCGGAGTTTAGATGTATGTGGTGTTTTTTTGCTTTTATTTGGCCAAGTGTACAGTTTTGCTGTTGAGAAATAGATAAACTGTTTGTTTTCTAGAAAAGTCCAAAAGTACCTTTATTTTTTTTTTTTATTTATCGAAAAAGTAAATGAGCACTGATACACAAGTAGAAGGATGATGGATTGCATTAAAAAAATATTGTGCTGTCCTCTAAAAAATAACCCATTTTTTGAAATTTTCTCAATATAAAGTCTAATAAATAATTTAAAAAAATAAACATGGCTAAATTTTTACAGGTTATTCTGACGAAGGTTTTAATGTTGAGCATTTTTCATTTTATCACTTTATTACAAAATGACAGCCAATTAAGTGAGAATTTGAAAAAAACCCACTTTTGCAAAAAATAACCTATGTTACCTGAAAAATAACTCCACGCCTAACATAATCAGTTGAAAATGAAGCATTTTATTACATTGGTTTAACATAAAAAAAAAATAAAAAAATTCTGTAGATCATTCTAAAATTCTATTATAACAAGAGAATTTGTAAAAGTAAAGCTCATGTTTTGCCAGAATTCTGCAATTTTAAATTAAGTTATTTTAAAAATAAATAAGCACTCCTTATGTATTTTTAACTATTTTTATTATTTTAAATGGTGCAGAAAAACAGAGCAAAACCAAACAAAATGACTTAAGTGAAATTTTTGATGTAGTTCTAGGGTGGGTTTTTTTAGAAAACATTTCACTGTGGGTTTTTTTAGAGGACAACACAATATATCTAACTCTGTTTTTTAATATCGGGCTACCACAAACCTAAACTCATCGAAAAGTGTCGACGTTTCCTTGCAAAAAATATATGCAGCTTAACGACCGGCACTCAGGCATGGTCTAAATAAAAAAGCGACTGCACGACAACAAAATACAGAGTGGTTATAAAGACTTTTCCTGATTACAATAACTTTTTGCAGAAAACATTGGTGGTATTTTATTTCTCTCCAGGTATTGTCCAGCATTTGGGCTGTCACACTAGACACAGCATCTGTGATCCTGACCTTGAGTGTTTCAATATCTTTTACTAGTGCTGCGTACACTCTATCTTTTATGTACCCCCCAAAAGAAAAAATCTAGAAGATTGTCAATCACGTCCGACCCATCTTCCAGGAAATTTGTCATCAAAGAACTCACGTACGGCGTTAGAGACTGGACTAAAAAAACCGCAAGAACATGAGTTTTCCATAATAAAAAAATTACAGTATTACATTTAATGGTTATTTCGTAATATTTTTTTGTAATCAGGGAAAGATTTATGACATCAATATATATTTATTTCAAGGCATTATCCACCTTAATCCTTCTTGGAAGAAACTCATTGCAAATGAAGATAAATTTTCTACAAAAGTTCCTCTCTAGACAAATTCGATAAAAAACAGAAAAAAATCAAACGATATTATTACTCTGGCAATTGTTCACCCTAAACTGAAAGATAAAATTTGTAAACGAAGTCCTAGTAAATATTTTACCAAATTGTTACATATAAGAACAGACCTTTATCCACTTTAGGGCTTCTTAAAAAAAAAACTCTTTGCAAATAAAGATAAATTTTCGACAAAAGTTCCTCTTTAGACAAATTCGATTTTTTTTTAATTAAACGATATTACCACTCTGGCAATTTTTCACCTTAAACTGAAAGATAAAATTTGTAAAAGTCCTACTAAACATTTTAACAAATTGTTACATATAAGAAAAGACTTTTATCATATCTTAAATGTACTACCTTATTCCTCAGCAATAAATAAAAAGGAAAATTGTTTCTTTTCTGGAAAAGTAAATGACTATGGAGATTTTTATTGAGCCTGTGTTCATTTAATTTTGCATTAACGTTAAAAAATCTATTACTAGATACGGAAATTCGTAAAGTATCTTGTTTTGATAGTTTTTTACATATAAATTTACATATGAGTTTTCCATAATAAAAAAATTACAGTATTACATTTAATGATTATTTTGTAATATTTCTTTGTAATCAGGGAAAGACAACTGTAACGATGATAATTGTTCAGGTAATGATTTGGTTGTTGATGATCGTGATCGAATAAACATCCAAGGGAGACAGGTTCGTTGTATAATAAAAAAAACTCCAGAATGATCGTCAAGTCATTTTATTATAAGATCATTATGACGATGCCAAGATGATTGCGGGCAGAAGAGGGGAAAACAAGGCAACCGTTCTTTAAACGGTCATTATTATGCGAAGACAGCAAGCGAAGTGAGTTGTTTCCACGATACAAGTTGGAATTGCACTGACAAGAATCTCGCCAAATAGGGTTGCTAATAATTGTCTAGGCGAGCGGACTTTCAGAAGAAGCTGCCGCATAACTAATGGTATTTAGCGAGCCGGGTTGCTAGATTTTTTCAAAAGGACGAATTTTGTTTCAAAAATTAATATCACCATGGCGATTATAACCGACAAATATCTTTCTCATGTGAACGGATTTTGACAGACAAAACAGTATGTGCTTTTAACAATGAGAATATATTTTTAGACATGGGTGTGAGTGATTGAGTTATTACCACTACCATATAAGGGCATGCATTTGGGCCAAATGGAAGATTCGCATAACTTTTAACTGACATTGTGGCCACAAAAATGCGTTATACACATATTGTGTTATAAGCTTGGTTACGGAAAGTAAAATTACGCAAAAGCATCTGTGCTGATTTAATTCTTTTCTTTTTTTGTTTTAATCGAAAAGCCATGAGATATTAGTGATCGAGCACAAGTGAAAATGAAAAAGGAAAAGGGTATAAATTACAGCGGGATTATTGTTTGTAGTTAAAGATAACTCAATTAAATTTTGAAAAAGGAAAGGGAAAAATATAAATTAAATAAAGGATAGGGTTTGTTAAAACTTAATATATGATTCTCATATCATATATTTCCCCCGTTTGCTCAGATAAAAGAATAATTTGCTAGGGTTTAAATTGCAGGCATGCTCCGTCTGAAAGTTTACATATAATCAATGCACAATATAAGAAAAATATAAACACATACAAATATCAAAAATGAAAATGAAAATGAAAATGGTATACCAAAATTTTTGCTACTGGTCATCAAAGTGTACACAATAGTTTATTCCTTGAGTCCATGGTTTGTTGAGAGTTTTTTTTTTGTAGATGTAGATGTTGTTGTTGTTTTTGCTGTTCCGGAACATATAGCAGTTTAATTACTCTACATATATATTGATGACCAAAATATAACCAGAAAAGTTGCATTATCATCAACTAATATTTATTTTACTGACAGCTGATCATAAGCATGCTAAATGAATTTAAAATGTTCATATTTCTGAACACATATAAGCTTATGTTAAGTTGCAACTACAATACAATAAAATTTTCTTCGTTCGAACATAATGCAAAATAATGATATATGTAATCTTGCATAAAATAAACATGAAATATATAAATGCAAATACAGGATATATAAGATAAGATACAGTTACATTAACAGTTACATTAACAGTTACACATGAGTAAAAATGAAATACAAAAATGATGAAGATAAAAAAAAATGAATAAAATTTGGGTTTGAAAATAGTAAAAATTTGTGCATTCATACAGGACAGGATAGAGAAAATGACGCACGATCAAAAAAAAATTCCTGCTCTAAATCTTGTCTAAGGACAAGTGTGATGGCGCAAGTTTAGGACTATTGCCTTATTTGTGGAGGGAATATTTAGGGCGACGTCCACATTGTTGACACAACATAGAGCCGTTGCTCCCGCAGCAGTAATGCAACAAACTGAGGAGCAGTCTCGTATACTCATTTTGACAGGGGATTTAAGGTGAATTGGAATACCAATTCGAATGTGTCTCTCATTACAATGGGGTGGAAGATCCTAAGGGCAATAATTTTGAACAGATCACCACTCCGAAAGGGAATAATTAGAAAAATAAATATATATATATACACCTAGTGTATGTCGAATAAAAGTCAATCCTACAGTAATGAGAGAGAGTTTTGTCAAGTTCGGTAAAAATGTTAAGTCATGAGGTAAAATCTTTACTTAATTAGCATTATTAAAATTTTAAAAAAAACTGACATTAAGAGGAAAAATTATTTTAGTGCAATTAATGTTACTACTATTATGTTTATAACTATTTATGAGATTTAAAAAAATCTGACGACAAAAGTTAAGATTTTTTTTTTTAAGTGTATATGCGCAAACACCCCATAAACATAAAAGATGATGTTCACAACAAGATTGCCATATCTGCCATTCCCTTGATGAAACAAACTTGGACCAGCCGAGAACTTTCACAAGGAAACATCAAATATAACATCAGTATATTGTGTACATCAATATACACAAGTGTGAACAAAACCAAAAATTCGCACAAAATACAACAATTATAAAAATTATACGCTATTTTCTAGGTCTTAAATTATAACGTGTTGAATAAGTTGGAGAGTTAATATTATTGCAACCATCATGACTTGTAAGTAAGTGATCGCTTCTTGGTGGAGCGATGATTAACCTATCAATGTGTACTCTAAAAGCAGAGTCATCGGGTGCATGTAAGCGTTTGATTGAAACAGAGACAGGTGAATATTTGTGTATAACAATGTAAGGTCCAGAATATTTTGGTTTGAACTTATCTACTGATTTTAAATACACAATATCTTTGTTCATAATTTTTCTTAGTTTAGCACGTTTTTGAAAATGATCATTTCTTTTGTTTTGAGAGTCTTTGATGTTATTATATGCTTTCCTGTAAATAGAATTTAAATCTTGTAACAATTTGTAAGCTTCAAAATCTTTGTCTAGAACCTGATTGACATTATGGTCATAAGTATCAAATATTAAGGATAGTTCTCTTCCAAAGTGAAGCAAGTTGGGAGAATATTTTGTGGAGAAATGTAGAGATCCATTATAAAGAGATTTATGAATTGATAAAGCATTTTCAAGTGTGACCTTCTTGAAGTAAAGTAGAAACTTAGTACTTAATTGATTTATTAACTCGCTCTGACACGGCATTGCTTTGTGGCCTCGCTACACTGGAATGACGCACTTTTATGCCTAATGTGTCGTTAAATTTGTCGTATATGTGTGAAGTGAATTGTTTTCCCAAATCTGACAATATTACGGAAGGTCTTCCAAAGATAGTTATGTAACTGAATAAACATTTAATTATCTTTTCAGAAGTGATGGTACGCAAAGGGAAGAGTTCTAGGTGTCGAGAAAAATGGTCAATTACTGTCAATACCGACTGTCCATTAGTAAAGGGACCGACCAAATCAACACTGACTGTATATCCTGGATGCGTAGGTGTGTATGTAGGTTGTAGTGGAGCAAGTGGAGTTTTGTGATGTTTTGCCTGTAAACATTTTGTGCAAGACGCTACAAAATTTAAAGTGTCAGCATACATTCCTTTCCAAAAATATTTTTTTGTGACAAATGCATAAGTTTTTGTTAATCCAAAATGCGAAAAATGACATATTGTTAGAACCTTGGCTTTTAATGAATTTGGGACAATAATGTGGTAAGAAAAGGTGTCATTACAAATATTTTCTTTTTTTAACATTAAAACCTTTGAATCGGGATGAATGAAGTACATAGGGAATTGTTTTGATGAGCCATTTTGCATAATTTCGTTGTAAATTTCGGATAATTTTGTGTCTTTTCTTTTGTTCGTTTACAAATGTTTCATTTGAAATTTCCAATAAAGGGTCTTTTTGATCCTTGTTACCAATAACTAAGTAATTTAGAGAATGTGTACCGTATGATAAATGATCATTATTAGTGTCTGGTAGATCATTATCGACAATTTGCAATGCATATGGTTCATTGATAAGCTCTGGGTTGGAATTTAAATCAACTGTGTTTTTCTCAAAAGAACATCTGGACAAATAATCTGCAAGTACATTTGAAGAACCGGGAATGTGATCAAAAGTGTATGTATATTCTGATAATTCTGTTAACCATCTAGTTGTTATATCAGCGGGATTAGTTGTTTTCTTGTATTTTTTTAAAGGAGCACTATCGGATAAAATTACAAACTTTCGGTTATATAGGTAGTATTTAAAAGCGATTACTGATTTGTAGATGGCCATTAATTCAAATTTTAGTGCTGGATAACGTTTTTCAGACTGTTTAAGAGATTTAGAAAAAAATGCAATGGGAAGTAATTGTCCTTCATGTTCCTGTAACAGAGCACCTCCTATGGCTATAATTGACGCATCTGTGTTTACGTAAAAAGTTTTAGACCAATCGGGTAAACTAACCATGGGAGAATTAAAGAACACCTGTTGCATTTGATCAAATAATTTTTGATGTTTTTGAGTCCATTTAAATGTTGTTTTTGGTGTAGTGAGATCTATAAGTGGTTGGATAATTTTTGAAAAAGAAGGCACTAGAGATTTGTAAAATGTGACCAGACCAATAAACCTTTTTAATTGTCTTTTTGTTGTCGGTGTAGGAAAAGAATTTATTTTGACAATATTTGATTGGACGGGAGAAATGGAATGATTTTCAATGTGGAACCCTAAGTAGTCAACAGCGGTTTTGTGAAATGAACATTTATTGGGCGAGAGCGTTAAATTATATTTCGATAAAATTTCAAGTACTTTCTGTAATTTTGCACATGTTTCCTCAAAGGAATTAGAACCAAAGATCAAATCATCTTGATATGCAAAAATACCTTCCATTTCTAATTCATCAATAATAGTGTCCATTAAATTTTGAAAGAAACTACTGCTATTCTTTAAACCGAAAACCAACCTTTTAAAACGAAAAGTACCGTATATGCATGTGAATGTAAGTGGATCCTGATATTTTTCAGGTAAATTAATCTGATGATAAGCCTGTTGAAAATCTAACGAAGTGAAATATTTATATGCAGATAAATTTGAAATAATGGTCTGTATATTGGGAATTGGATAAGAAGATCCTTGTAAGACGGAATTTAGCATTCTTAAATCAAGAGCTAGTCTGTATTTTTGTTTTGCAGACCCATCAGACTTCTTTCTAACCAGCAAAATAGGACATGCCCATTCTGAACAGTTACGATCAATAATATTTGCTTCCAGAAGTTGATTTATTTGCTCTTTCATTTCTTGGTGTAATGATTGTGGTACCGGAAAAGGTAATGTTTTGATTGGGTAGTCATTAATGAATTTGATATTTGGAACAACCTTGTCTGTGTGACCTAATGTTTTCATTGATTTAGAAAAAGAACTGTAGTATTTTAACAATAATGAGCCTAAGGTTTTTGCTTGTTGAGAGTCTAGATATTCCAATTTGAAGTCTTGTATTGTTAAATCTTCCTTTCTTTTTTTAAGACCTCATCTGAAGCTTGAATATAATTGCAAATAAACTGTTGTAAATTATCATGAGGTTGAATATTGAAGCTGTTGATGTTGTCGCATGACTTCATGGTCTGTGAAAAATTGTCATTTTTAAATGGTTCCATAATTTCCGAGACCTCATATAAAATTCCTATTCGTGCATTTTTGTTTATGTGTACGGGTTTGTTAGAAGAATTTTGTAAGAATATGTATACATGTGATTTTTGTAGGTGTTTGTTATGATTTTCCTGATCGACCGATTCAACATCATTATTGTTACCTAGCAGACTGTCATAACAAATAATTTGTTTATTAGAAATAGTACTTTCAAAACAGTACTGCATTGAAGGGTTTAAAGAATCAGTGTCGATGGAAATCCATGTTTTCTCATGTGGTTCTAGTTTTAATTTATGTGCAAGGCGAATCGTTTTGAATGAATTTGACGGAGAGTTTACATGTTCACTTAGCAGATTTATGTCTTTGCCATCCGCTGACGCACTAAGTAATGGCACGTGAAATTCATTTGTTGACATTCTATTTTTGTGCACATCAATTATGATCCTGTGTTTATGAATGAAATCAAATCCTAATATTCCTTGAAAACTAGACGTATCGGGAATGTCAACAATATAAAAGTTGTGGCTAAAAGATTTGTGGTGAATTCTGATTGATGCTTTTATACATGCGGTGAATTCAACATCGGAATTTACTGTTTTAAGGGTAACTGTTGTGCCTTTTATATTTAAGACTGTCCTTAATAGAATCGAAAAGGGACTGTGATAAGAGGGAAATTGTCGACACTGTGTCTAAAAGTAAAATTGTGTCTGTTCTTGCTATAGAGGCCTTTATAAGGGGGAGTGTTGGGAACTATTATTCACATTTGAAATAACCTCAACTTTCTTTTCGTCACTTGGCGATACAGTTTGCGATGAACTTTCAGTTGATCTGTGCACTGTTTGTGACGATCCATTCCTGGTCATTTTTATGTTTGTTGTGGTCTGTGAAGCGACTGAATTGACTAGCCTTTCCTTAGAAATTTTTGGAAGAGTTTCATCAAACGACCATGGGAATGTAGGGCAAGTTGCTGATGTTAAAATGTTATCCTGAGATGCAAAGCCATCAGCTAAATTACATCTCCTTAATAGTTTAAAGATTCCCCTTTCTGATTACTTTTTTTGCGAAAATTTGGATTGAATTTGTAATTTTGATATCCACCTCTATTCGCATTAGATCTTCTCCATTTAAAACAAAATTTTGCAGTATGGCCACGTTTGAAACACAATTGACAAGTGGGTGGAGAATTCGAATTTTTTTGTTTATTAGGGCGGTAATAGCTATGACCAGCGTGTCTTTTTTTGAAGTCTTTTTTATACTGATCATGCGAGTTTTGTGGGCGAGAGGGTTGATTATGAGAGTTATTTTTGTCCTCGCTACCTGTTAACGACAAAGCGTTAATTTTTTCATTTAGTGATTTCAACTGCAGGGCGATCGAGTCTGCAGAGCTAGATGATGCGCAGGGCTGCAATATTTTCTCATTTTGCATGATCTCCTGGAGAGCTTGTGCTCTTTTACCGCTTGTTTATAACTTGATATTCCCTCCTCTTGTATTTTAACCCTTAAATTTGAAGGAATTGCTGAAATAAACTTAGTAAATTTTATATTATCAAGGGCCGTTCTATCTGTTATAGTGTCATGCACGCGAGCAGTGAGAGTGTTAATGCGATGGGCTAAATTTCTAATTGATTCTTCTGGCAATAATAATAGATTATTGAATTCAACCAGTGCTGCAGTTTTACTCGGTGGAGCGAAAAATGCTCTGAATTCTTTCTCGACGAAATCCAAATCATTAGATTTATATATTTCAGGGTTTTGCGTAAAAAGGGTTAATGCTGGGCCTGTCAATTTCCCACCCAGAAATTGAATTGCTTCTTCGTGCTTCCATTTTTGTATACGGGCCAATGTTCTTAATTGATTGAAAAAAAAATCTAACAAAGTGGGTTCACCATCAAAATTGGTCACTTTAAATGTTAGCTTACTGGCCATGTTTGGCTAACGAGTGAGCAAATACAGATATATTTGCAATAATTTATCAGATAAATAAATCTTTACCTTAAAAAATTAAAAATTCAGGTGGGGAAAATTTTGTTTACCTAAAATATTCACAGTAACTTACCAGAAAATATTTACTGCAAAAATTACTTATAAGCAAAAATATATATAATAAATGAATAAATAAATGAATGCAATCTCTCTTTCTTTTATGAAAAAGAAAAAAAAAACACATGAACAAAATACCTATATCTCCAGAATGAACAATTATTCACACCACAAATATATTATCTTCTTTCTTTTATTATTATCCATCTATATATATTTTTTTTTAAATTCTTAACCAAGAGATATCTTAATTTTCAAAAGAAGGACAATTTGGAAAAATATCTGTAAATACATAAATAAATTAATCGCTCATTCTGCAGACTGCAATGTTCTTTGTGGCAGATAAAAAGAACACCATGAACTGTTTATAGAAAAAGTATGTCTGCCTTATTATAAAATCAAAATTTTTATGCAATATATTAAATAAAATTTCAGTTATGGAAAAATGTGATATCTAAACATACCTTTGAGAGAAAAATGAATAACTAAATAAATAAATATTATATCATATGTTGCACACAAAGTATTGTTTATTTTTAAAGACACAAACCTTTATAAAAAGAGATGCAACTACTAATTTACTCTTATTTCGTTCAAAATGATAATAATCATACCTTCAATATATGAAAAAGTGATATTGCATAATAGGAAAATATTTTTTTTGAAATACACAATAATATTCAAAAATTCTCTTATTCACTTATTCTTTATTAAAAATTTCTCCTGTGAATGTTTAATTTAATAATTTTTTTACATACAGAATATAATTTACCAACTTACCTATAATATGGCAAGAAAATAACATTAAAAACAGAACATAATCAGAAGTTGTTTAATATTAATCTAATAAATCATTATCAAAACATATGACCATGTAATAAAACGGAAAAGGTTTCTGGTTGTAATTGCATTAATAATAAAATCATATCCATATAAATATTTACCGTGAATTCTTTCTAGTATAATATAAAGTGCACAAACAAAAAAAACAAGTGCTAGTTCCATTTAAAATGATGTATCAGTTTAAATCAATGTTATAGATTAATTATTATTATTCTCTTTGTATACCTTATAAAAAATTATTTAGCATGGATCAAATTGAAACCTTTTTTTTTCACGACAAAAGAAATAACGAAAAACTTAGCTTTATGTACAAGAAAAAAAAAGATCCGATAAACGATTTTTTTATCTATCTATATGTGTTTTTTTTTTAAGTAAATGATGCAGCTTATTTAAAAAGAAACATCGTAACGACTAAGAGAAAACAATTATTCATTGATTAAGTTTTTATCACTTTCTTTCTGTACCCGAGAAAAAATATGCGTGCAAACTGTTCATTCCACGTTAATTTGTTCTTTTTATCAGCTGGAACTTAAACAGCTGGCTTTATTCACTTTATTTGAATCTCAGTTGCGGAGAGAGAAAAAAAAAACAACACAGACTATAAAATGACGTTCATCGCTCAGCTGAATGTAGATCGAAGTCCATTGAATATGAATGGGAATGCCGAACGAAATTTATCACTATAAAACCACGAAGGCAAGAGAAACATGTAGAGTTACGGAACACATCACTGACGCGAAGCACAATCTTTACGGTGATCTACGCCTACACTTTTTTTTTCTTTCTCCTTTTCCTTTATTTTTTTGAACAGACATCCAATGAAGAGAATGCGAACCGATGATCATCAATCTACTCCAGAGAAAATGAAGAGCACACTTTTGTAGCAAGGTTATCTGTACTGGATGATATCCGGAATAGGGAGACGTAATCCATAGGGAGATTTATTACGGATGAGTCTATGGTGACACTGTTATTTTTTTTTGAGAGTTCATATAGCAGCAGGGAAGTGCAGGCAATAAAGTTGAATCAGTAGATTGGGTCCGGCAAGATGGTGCAATTGAACGTAGATGAATTGGAAAGGGCCGTGGCAGGCCGGGCATGAACTGGAAAGGGCGTTGACAGGCCGGGCATTCATGAGAGTTGTAGGAAAGGCGCTGAGAATAGCATAAAATTCGGAACACATCAGAAGAGGCAGTTCGCAAGAAAATCTCCAATTATACAGGGACCCCTTCCTCGGTCTTAAACGTTGGGAGTAGACCTGGTTTGGCACAGAAAAATCGAAAGGAAATTCAGCGTGGGAGAGTCTAGATGAATTACTCCGACTTTTGAAATGTTCCTAGAAACACAGGCAAATTTTATAATTAGTCCATTCGGTCCGGTGGGATGGTAATATGCAGGCGGGAATTTTCTTTGATGCATGCTGATAATCCAAAGAGACAGGCGGGTGCAGGTGAAGAAAAAGCGTCCCCTCTTCTGCGAATTATAAATAATTTTTTTTTTAATTTAGCCTGGAGAAAAAAGTGGTCACGGAAACCATAATTTTGTAACGATCATAATTGTTCAGGTAATGATTTGGTTGTTGATGATCGTGATCGAATAAACATCCAAGGGAGACAGGTTCGTTGTATAATAAAAAAAACTCCAGAATGATCGTCAAGTCATTTTATTATAAGATCATTATGACGATGCCAAGATGATTGCGGGCAGAAGAGGGGAAAACAAGGCAACCGTTCTTTAAACGGTCATTATTATGCGAAGACAGCAAGCGAAGTGAGTTGTTTCCACGATACAAGTTGGAATTGCACTGACAAGAATCTCGCCAAATAGGGTTGCTAATAATTGTCTAGGCGAGCGGACTTTCAGATGAAGCTGCCGCATAACTAATGGTATTTAGCGAGCCGGGTTGCTAGATTTTTTCAAAAGGACGAATTTTGTTTCAAAAATTAATATCACCATGGCGATTATAACCGACAAATATCTTTCTCATGTGAACGGATTTTGATAGACAAAACAGTATGTGCTTTTAACAATGAGAATATATTTTTAGACATGGGTGTGAGTGATTGAGTTATTACTACTATCATATAAGGGCATGCATTTGGGCCAAATGGAAGATTCGCATAACTTTTAACTGACATTGTGGCCACAAAAATGCGTTATGCACATATTGTGTTATAAGCTTGGTTAAGGAAAGTAAAATTACGAAAAAGCATCTGTGCTGATTTAATTCTTTTCTTTTTTTATTTTAATCGAAAAGCCATGAGATATTAGTGATCGAGCACAAGTGAAAATGAAAAAGGAAAAGGGTATAAATTACAGCGGGATTATTGTTTGTAGTTAAAGATAACTCAATTAAATTTTGAAAAAGGAAAGGGAAAAATATAAATTAAATAAAGGATAGGGTTTGTTAAAACTTAATATATGATTCTCATATCATAACAACCCAATATTTATTTCAAGGCATTTTAGTGCTTCTTGGAAAAAACTCATTGCATATGAAGATAATTTTTCTACAAAAGTTCCTCTCCAGATAAATTCAATTTTTTTTTTAATCATACGATATTATTACTCTGGCAAATTTTCACCTTAAACTGAAAGATAAAGTTTGTAAAAGAAGTCCTAGTAAATATTTTAACAAATTATTACATATAAAAACTGACTTTTATCATATCTTAAATAAACAACCTTATTCCTCAGCAATAAATAAGAAGTAAAATTGTTTCTGTTATAGAAAATTGTGGAGATTTTTATTGAGCCAGTGTTAATTTAATCTTGCATTAAAGTTAAAAAATCTGTTTCTAGATTTGAAAATTCGCTCAGAATCTTGTTTTGATTGTTTTTTACACTTTCCAACCTAGTGGAAAAGTGTTTATGACTTCGGTTTGTCTGTCCGTCTGTCCGTGCTCTAACTCCCGTAAATATGCTCGGATTGCCCTGCAATTTTTATATATTATTGTCGTTATCTATAGCATGTTCCCTATTTTAACTGAAGTGTGTAGCACTTATAGTTTTTACAGGGACCCTCAAAAGAATTTTGTTAAATTACGGTCTATGGGGGAAAATCATTTGCGGTTTTTTATTGATGTTACACAATTTCAAACACGTTGTAATTGATTGTATTGATCACCCATAAGCTTAATATGGAATAGGGTGTCCATAGCACTTATAGTTACTTTACAGGAACAGTCAAATAATTCCGTTACATTACGTCTGTCGAGAAAAATCGTTTGCGGTTTAATTAAATAATGATTCACTATTTTAAACGCACTGAAATTTATATATATCACTAAGGTGCATTACAAGAGGCTTACTGCAGAATATTGTGTGTATAGCAGTCATCGTTCATTTACAGGGACACACAAAAGAATTCTCTACTGTCTGTTAACAATAATTCCCGGAAATGCATTTTAAGTTGCTGAACGCGATTTTAAATTTAACTCACTTTTTGTCTATTACTTGTTGTGTATAAATTCTGTAGAGCATATACAGGACAGCACAAATGTTCGCGAACACATTTCCGTTTATTGACAGAAACTCCAGAAGGAGAATTTTAAACTGTGCTACGCGTTTCCTAACTAAACTAAAATTTAGAATCCTATGTAGTATATATACAAATCTATAGACCATATGCAGGGCTGGATAAAAGTATTCGGATATTCTTCCGAATATTGTATATGTTGGAAATTCCTGAAATTACGTTTTTAAATATGTTATGTGTTTTCCAAATTGTTTACTTAGATGTTATCTTTCAGCTTATTAAAATGTAATGATTTGTAAAATTATTTTGGAAGCGTTGGAAAGTGTTACATAATCTATGCTTGACGCATGATTTTTCGTTCTTGTTTATATATAAATTTACATATGAAAACTCATGTTTGGTCAGAAAAACTGACTACACCTCAACCCCGCTAAAGTTAAGTTGAAGTTTAGTTGATGAGCGAGATACAGAAAAGGATGATGAAAAATGGACGTTTAGGAAAGGCTTAGTGATTGAAAATGTATTATTA